>CAJNDS010002203.1:403245-589129 GCA_905221605.1 Symbiodinium natans | reverse complement strand
AATATAATATATTACCCCCCCTCATATTTTATCATCAATTTCGCCTATATAAATAAAGAAATCACAAACATACAAAGAACCCGAGATAATCATTCCTTCATGGTAGGCATGAAATCTGTCCGCATTTATTCAGAATTCTTGATGATCTCTTTCGACTTCGCTTTAAATATTGGTTCTCTAAACAAAATGAAAGTTCTTATAATTCAAATTAACAAAAGAAATGAAATCATTGTGACCTAATATAAATTTTCAATCTAAAGAATAGAATCTAGTTATGGTGAATTCCAAGCTTAAATCCTGCCGAATCTTTTCATATCGTTTCCTGCGCTCGCGAGTGTTCGAGCTGCAACTCCTTTGGAACCTTGGACGTAGGAAGCTGGAGCTTAGAGCTTATGTGTAATTTCATATGGTCGGTCCTCTAAATTAGGGTCCCTTTGTGGCTCCCTTTTGGGGTACCCTAAACAATAAGGACGGCCTTTTTATTAGGCAAAAGGGACCGTATTTTCGAGAAACGACCAAACTTGTTTACACTTCCGGCTGGGGTTATCTGTTCAAAACTTGAACGTACCGAAGAGAGCAACTTTCCTGAACCTCAGCGTTCCTGGGAACCGGCACGCGTGGCGTATCCTTGGAAATCGCCATATCTCATAGCACCCCAAAACACTCCCCCACACGGGAATGCCCTTAAGTCTCAGTGCACTGTGGAAGCAGCAAGGATTGAATTTGGGAGCCCTCAAAGTGGGAAGTAAGTAGTGAAGACTTATTAGTTCCTTTCGGGATTTCTAGGGCCTTTTTTTCGGACTTATGGGGTTTTGGGATGTCTGGAATTCGTAGTGTCGGATCGACTATGAGAGCGCGGGCTGTGTCAAAGTACTTAATTCTTTGCAAGAACCTCCAGAAAGCGGTACGTATCCGTAGTCTTGCAAGTCCCAAACCCCCAATCCCAAAATCCTTTAACATAGGGGGCCTTAATAATCAGAATAGGGTTTTGGGGGCCATAGGGGAATACTAGTAGTAATTATTCCGACCCCTAAACCCTAAACCCTCAAGACAAAATAAATAGAAATTGTATGTGGTCCCATTCCGAATTTTACAAGTTATTTGTCTCAACAGCTGACAAGCTGAGTTTAAGTAAACGATTCCAAACCACCTCTGAGGCCGAATGCTCAATTTACTTAAACCTCTCCCCTTCCCCCCCTTCTCCTTCCCTCCCCTACCCTCCTCCCCCTTTCCTGAGGGGGGAGGGGAAGGGAGGGAGGAAGGGAAGGGTGGATTGTATTTTGGAGGATGACGTAGGGCAGGGGATGAGGAAGGGATGAGGATGAGGAGGGGATGAGGAGGGGATGAGGAGGAAGGGGATGAAGAGAGGACGAGGAGGGGTCCTCCCCTCCTCCCCTCCTCCTCCCCTCATCCCCTCTTCATCTCCTCCTCATCCCCTCCCTCACCTCCTCATCCCTCCTCATCCCCTCCTCATCCCTCCTCCCCTCCTCATCCCCTCCTCATCTCCTCTTCATCCCCTCCTCATCCCCTCCTCATCCTCAGCCCCTCATTCATATCATCCCCTCCTCATCCCTCCTCCCTCGTCATCCCGTCCTCCTCCCCTCCTCATCCTCTTCATCCCCTCCTCATCCCCTCCTCATCCCCTCCTCATCTCCTCCTCATCCCTCTCCTCATCCTCCCCTCCTCATCCCCTCCTCATCTCCACCTCATCCCCTCCTCATGCCCTCCTCATCCCCTCCTCATCCCCTCTTCATGCCCTCCTCATCCCCTCCTCATCCCCTGCTCATCACCTCCTCATCTCCTCCTCTCCTCCTCCACCCTCCCCTCAAAAATGAAAAACTAGTTCCAAAAAACAAAACGTCCACCCCCCACCACTCCCCTCAAAAATGAGAACTCTAGTTTCAAAAACCAAAACGTTTCGTTCAAAACGTTTCGGTTAAAACTGTCGGTAAAACGTTTTTGGGACCCAAACCCTATACAATTTCTATAAACCCTACACCCTAAACCCCACACTCTAAACCCTCAACCCTAACCCAACTGAGAGCGTGCCAAGACGCCCATAAGATCTGCGGGCCCCAATCGTACTGGGAACTCGCCTCCTTGACGAACTCCACCCCTGGCAGAGGGTTTAGGGTTTAGGGTGTATGTAGGGTTTAGGGTTTAGGGTTTAGGGTTTAGGGTTTAGGGTTTAGGGTTTAGGGTTTAGGGTTTAGGGTTTAGGGTTTAGGGTTTAGGGTTTAGGGTTTAGGGTTTAGGGTTTAGGGTTTAGGGTTTAGGGTTTAGGCGTTAGGGTTTAGGGTTTAGGGTTTAGGGTTTAGGGTTTAGGGTTTAGGGTTTAGGGTTTAGGGTTTAGGGTTTAGGGTTTAGGGTTTAGGGTTTAGGGTTTAGGGTTTAGGGTTTAGGGTTTAGGGTTTAGGGTTTATAGAAATTGTATAGGGTTTGTGTCCGGGGTTTTGTTTTTTTTTCTTCTGGGGTTTTGTCGGGTTTTGTTTTTTACATTTGTCATTTTGACTTTGGGGTTGCGGGGCCGGGGCTGGGGGAGTGCTGGAGGGGCTGGAGAGGGGCTGGAGAGGGGCTGGAGAGGGGAGGGGCTGGAGAGGGCTGAGAGGGGCTGGAAAGGGGCTGGAGAGGGCCTGGAGAGGGGCTGGAGAGGGGCTAGAGAGGGGAGGGGCTGGAGAGGGGGCTGGAGTGGAGAGGGGCTGGAGAGGGGCTGCACCGACATCGACATCAAAGTCGTCCTCGCCACCACTCCACTGTGGAAAACAGTCCGTTCGATATGCGTGGCGGCGTCACTCCGGCAACCCGCTACAAACCTTACAACCTTACAAATTAAGATAAGGTTACTCCAGCCGCTAAAACCTAAAGCCACCAACACCCATCAATCAAGTCTTGCAACCCTGGACCATGGACAGATAGACGAAAAGACGCAGCAGCAGAAGCGCTGTCATGATCACGCAAAACTTTGTCGCTGTGAAAAATGCTGTTTGTCGTTGTTGCGGTTCTCTTGTTGTGGTTGTCAGCTGGTCTCCAAGACAAGCGGCAGGCGGACGAAGCGAACTGCTGCGCTTTCCTGACACGCCATGGCTCTCTCCCCATGTTCAAGTAACCGTCCAAGTACAAGAGACGAAACATGGAAGACCAGAACGTGCGGTCACTGAGCTCGTAGCCATCGAGAAATCTGGCGATTGCGATTTCTGTTCCTCTTTCTTGGGGAGTCCTGCTCCATGCAGCTCCGGTGGATGCATAAAGTGCAGCTAAGCCCGTATACCCGCTCATAGATGCTCCCCATCGTCCTTCACGAGAGCCAGGTTCTCGGCGGGCTGGCCCTGCTCGTGTCCTTGGATCCAACTTGGAGCGCTCGGAGTGTTACCGCCGTAAACCGCCGTAATGTGACGCATCGTAGAATGACCCATTACCAGCATGTGGAAATTAACCGTCCCTGAAGTAACCAGAAGGACAGATGTTGGCACAGCTACGGGCGTAGAGCTCTGCAGACAGCTGCTCCGTCGACAGATGGCTCAGCCATTTCCTAGGCAAAGGAAACAAAAACTCGACAGCCTGCAAAATAAGCGCAGTACGGCCGAAGGGTTGCAATGGGTCTTGAACCATCAACCAAGAATCTTGAACACTGCCTTGTCCAAGCCCTTCGCAGGATCGATGCCTGTCCCAGGTGCTGTGGCCAGCGGTCCGCTCAGTCTCCGGCCCCCCACTTTGCCCATCAGTTGGGGGGGGAGGTCCACAAGCCTGCGGCTCCAGCACGCCTTTTATGTAGAAAGACAAGGTCTCCTGTACAATATACACCGGAACCATGCATCGCATTTCGCTCACATCAATTCTTCTACTGGATGTACTTTAAGAGCGTCCTCCAAAGACAGGGTGCCGGAAGCATCATAGTCCCAGGCGTCAAATAGCTCATCCAGGAGCTCCTTCCATTTCCATGCTAGATCATATTAGTTGATAGGCGCACACAAGCTTACATGGACGACATTGACATAAACTTGGATCGCCGTGAGTCAGAGGCACCAACTGTTCATTGTGCTGGACACACTCCTTTTACAAACAAGAGAATATCAGGGACCAACAACGGAAATTACAACCTCAAACTACACGCAGCGCCCGACTCCATATATACCGCTGCTGGCGCGTTGCGCCTCCCGGTTCTTCTCTACATCTTCGAAGGTCTTCTTCTGAGCCACAGGAAGGGCAGAAAGCTGAGGCTCGGAAGCTTCAATACTGCCGTCAGTTACAACCATCACCACCGCCGCCGCAGCCAACAACATTGTCGAACCCCACCTTTCCGTTTGGAGTCCACAGGAATGCTAGACTCCCCACCCCGACACCTGAGTCCTCAAACTATAAACCCAACTAGTACCCCCACATCCGTAGTGTCGGCGCGGGCCCTGAAACACTCGCCTCGACCTTGGCCTACACAGTGTCCGTGCGCCCTGAAAAACCTGCCTCTACCTTGGCCTTCTTCCCTGCCAGCTCTGCCATGGGTCAGCGATCCTCGACACTGACTTGGTTCGCGGCTTGTGTTGATAGCTTCGCTGCATCCAACTTAGGATCATCATTAGGACATCGCAAGCGTTCATTCTCGGGTAAAAGAACGGGAGCCCAGCAGCTGCTGTTGCGGTTGCTGTGATTGTTGTGGCGGCTGGGCGTTTGTTGTGTTTGTGGTGACGGCTGTTGTGCTGTTTTTGGCAAAGCTAGGGGTTGTAGTCTCTCAGGCTAATCGCCTGGATGCAATTGCAGGGAGGGGGGATTGGGAGGGCTCGTCATCGGCTCAACCCTCAACCCTAAACCCTCAATCCTTAACCCTTTACCCTCAAGCCTGAACCTTCAGCCCTTGAAGCCACAAAACACCCCTGTTGCATATCTGTATGAGGTTACACCCCCCCCTTCTTAACCCTCGGGAAAAAGCCCCACCCCCCAAACCCTACAACCACAAACTAGTTCAGCCGGACCCGCCTTGACTTTCAGTTGAAGATCCCACCAAAGACCTGCAAGTCGCCAGCTTGCAAGGAGGCCACCTAGGACTGTCGCGGTGAAAAAACGCAGTGAACTGCTATCTTGCTGAGGGGCTTGCATCTCTGTACGGGATCCGCGCCTGCGGGTTTTGGCAAACCAGCGGCTGAGGTTTGCGTTGCAGGCATGTCGGTTTCTGCAACTTCCTGTTTGTGCCGGCGTGCCAGCACTGAAACCTGAGGCCACTGGCCGTGTCCCCTTCCTCGGCACTGGAAGCCTCACGTCCACGGCCTGGCAGTGGAAGGAAGGTTTGGGTTGCGTCAAGAATCCTCACGTCACCTAAGTCCACTGCAACGGCAACATGGGTGCCATCACGCAACGCCCTCCACAAATCGAATTCAGGGCCTCCCGAAGCTTGAGCTAGTCAAAGCCAGGAGTAACCTCAAAACCTTCACCTCTAACCTCAAAGCCCCCCGTCCCCCCAAAATGCACCTCAAACGTAACCCTTGAACACTATACCCTAACGGCCCTACAACGCTCATTCCCCCCCCCGCCCAACGCACCGCCACCGCAGCATCAGCAGGCCCTGCGTAAGTATTCGAATTTGCTGAAGCCTAAGGCTTTGTGTATAGGGCTTAGGATCGATTTGTGTCTCGAGAGTTCTTGGGGTAGGGGGCAGTTACCGTAAATCTGTGCGCAAGCAGTGTTACAACGACATGTTTCGAGCTCCAGGTTGATGCAGGAGCCATGCTCCATTTGGGAAGTGTAGCTCGAAACATGGTTGTTTTGACAGTTTGGACGGTCTTTGACTGAAGTCACATTTCTCACCACAAAGTTCTGTCTTTCATGTTCATAAACTGAAGCGAAGGACATTACACCAAAAAGCCAAGACCCACGCTTTAGGGTTTAGGGCGAAGGCAGCAATGAACCGTTCTCCTTCCAGCTGTTTACTGAAAATGCCGTCGAAGTGGGCCGTCTCTGGGCTCAGCAGGCCCTGCAAAGCGGGGATCTTGACAGCGATGGGGGATGATGGAGCTAAGGGCCTAGAAATGCCTAATTAATGACTATCTCGGTGACCCCTCGCAAACGGCCCGAGTTCTAGGGAACATCCTTGAAATCGGTCGGAGTTTAAGTTCAGGCTGGGAAAACAACGGCGTCGAAGTTAGCAGCATTATCCCACTATCCCACTGGTCCACCTCCAGCCAGCTGTAGGGATTGCCCTGGCAGGACCAAGAGCCAGCACACCAGCAACAACTCCTACCATGAGTCTTGACCTGAAGAGTCAGAGTGTTGCAGATGCTGGAGAGGGAGAGGGGCAGAGGGGCTGGAGAGGGGGGGGTGGAGGGGGTGGAGGCTGGAGGGGGCTGGCTGGCGGGGCGTTGGGGCTGGTAAGTGGGCTGAGGGGGGGGCTGGCTGAAGGGTTTGGCTAATATTTTTGCACTGTGAAGGATGAAGGCTTATTGCACGAGCTGCTCGTAATGAAACATCTACAATTTTTGTTTATCCTGGCCTTGAGGGTTTAGGGTTTAGGGTTTAGGATTTAGGTTAGGGTTTAGGGTTTAGGGTTTAGGGTTTAGGGTTTAGGGTTTAGGGTTTAGGGTTTAGGGTTTAGGGTTTAGGGTTTAGGGTTTAGGGTTTAGGGTTTGGGGTTTGGGGCTTAGGGCTTAGGGTTGAGGGTTGAGGGTTGAGGGTTTCGAGTCTAGGGACCGGGAGTGGTGTGTGGGGCTTTGGCCGTATCAGGGCTTTGGGTTTCTGACCATATCATTGTGCAGTTCGCGAACCCCCAAGAGCCCTGAATCGTCAACTGCTCCTAAACCCTAAACCCTAAACCCTAAACCCTAAACCCTAAACCCTAAACCCTAATCTCGGGGCCTCAAGAGTTTTTTGTGTTTTTGTTGGGGGGGGGGGGGGGGGTTGAAAGTGGAACCTTTACCCGCACACATACCTAAACCCTAAACCCTAAACCCTAAAAGCCCCAAACCATAAACCCGAACCCAGAAACGGAACTTCCCTAAACCCTAAACCCTAAACCCTAAACCCTAAACCCTAAACCCTAAACCCTAAACCCTAAACCCTAAACCCTAAACCCTAAACCCTCGACCCTGATCTTGGATGGCCAATTAAGAACCCTCCTTGACAAATACACCGAAGTATGCTTAAACCCAATAAGGGGAATACAAATTATCCCAAGGGTTTAGGGTTTAGGGTTTAGGGTTTAGGGTTTAGGGTTTAGGGTTTAGGGTTTAGGTCTTATAGTGCAATTCTAAAGGGACCATAAGGGCATACTCTTCGTAATTATTTCGACCCCTATAGCAAGCCTAGGGTGTGGGGGTCTAGGGCAAGGGGGCTTCAGGGTTTGAGTTGCCGTCATCCCCTTTCCCCTAAACCCTCCATTCGGGTCTAGGGTTGAGCGTATAGGGTTCCGGGTTAAACCCTATTCGCATCGGGGTCTCTCATCGCAGTTTTTGTCCGAAACCCGAAACCCGAAACCCGAAACCCGACACCCGAAACCCTAAACCCTAAACCCTAAACCCTCATAGCCAGGCCTGGGTCAGACTTCAGGCTCCAGTACATGGCCGTTCTTTCCTGCGTCCGCGTGTCGCGCACCAGCCGTCGGGTGGCCACCTGCAAAGAGCGTGTTAGGGTTCTAGGGTTTAGGGCTTAGGGCTTAGGGCTTAGGGTTTAGGGTTTAGGGTTTAGGGTTTAGGGTTTAGGGTTGAGGGTTGAAGGTTCAGGGCTTCGGGGATTTTAGGCCTCAGGATTTAGGGCTTGGGGCTCCTCAAGTTTGGGGCTCCTCAAGCACGAAGACCTCAAGCCCAGGACACAAACAAAGTGTGTGAGCCCACGTGTGTCTTCGCGCACCACAGCAAGCAGAGGCCAAAATGCTCACTCAACTTGTGGGATGCTAAGCCTAAACCCTAAACCCTAGACCCTAAACCCTATACCAAGAACCAAGAACCCTGAACCCTAAACTCTGAACCCTAAACCCCACGCGACTTCTCTGGAACTTGGTGGCCTCGTGGCTTCGGCAGTTCTTGCAGAAGTGCAGAATCCTGGTCTCGTCCTGCGTCGGGTTTTGGAGCGCCCAACCCTGCAAACGATGCGAAACATGTGATTGAAGAATCATGACAGGTCAGAGTGGGTTTAGGGTTTAGGGTTTGGGGTTCAGGAAGTAGGGTTTAGGGTTTTAGGGTTTAGGGGTTTGGGAGTTTACTAATCACCAGACATGGCCTCCTCTTTCTGAGCTGCAGGGACAGGCGGCTTGCTCTGCAACAGGATGTTCGCCAGGCCTGCCCCAAAGCTTAATCGTCTCCCCTTCTAATATTTAAACCACCCCCTTAAAGCAAATATGCCCCCCCCCCCCCCCCCCCATATACTCGAACAAACGATAATGGGATTATTTAATTTTAGGGGGGGGGGTTAATATTTGGGGGAGGGGATTAAACAGCTAAAGCCAATCGGGACCTCAATGCTTACAGAGTACTGCAGTGCCTGAGGAAAGTCAACATCCCAATAGTCACAACCACAGGCTAATCTCCCCTTAGAACCTTAATGAACATGTTGTTTGTTAATATCCTCTTGGGTTTTATATCAACAAAAATGGAAAATTCTCTAGGGGGGATGTAGCAGGAAGTAGAATACTCACAAACAACGAACAGCAAATAGTCGTGGTGCTGTTAGTGAGTAGCAAGGACAAAGAATCGTTAACACAGTTCAATGCCCCTTGTCTCGGAATTTCGTCCCACCGAAACCCTAAACCCCCTAAACCCCCTAAACCCCCTAAACCCCCTAAACACCCTAAACACCCTAAACACCCTAAACCCTACCTGGACCGCGGTAGTAGCCGATTATTAACAGCTTCTTCTTGCAGTGCCAGAATTTTCCAGCTAGGAAGGAAATTTGCGGCACCGTGCAAAAGTTGCTGCTTTTGCATGAGTAAAGTGCCAAAAAAAGGCGTAAAGTGCCGCAAAAAAAAAACGTAGAGTGCCGTAAAATGGTGTGCTGTTTTTGTCAGTGCCGTGAATCTGCAGAAAAAAGAGCACTTTTCAGCAGTGCCAGAAATAAGCGTACACTAAGTTTTCCAGGTAAACCCTAAACCCTAAACCCTAAACCCTAAACCCTAAACCCTAAACCCTAAACCCTAAACCCTAAACCTCTGAGCATGGAGGGGGGATGAGGCCAGCAAGCCCTACATCCACAGTACGTGCTGCCTGGAAAGAGCCGGCCGTCCTCCGGCCATACTTTGGGCTCCTCCGGTTCGCAAAGGGACATCAGGACAAGGGGTTTAGGGTTTAGGGTTTAGGGTTTAGGGTTTAGGGTTTCGGGTTTAGGGCAAAACCAGACGAGGGGCGCTTCCGGCTTAAGATGTAGCAGGGCTGGAGGGAAAGTTTAAGCGTTTAGGGTTCGAGGTGTTCGGAGTTGGCGGGTTTGAGGGAATCTAAGAGTCAGGGTTGGGATAATATTAAAACCTTATATTGTTTATGCCTTATTGGGTTTAAGGACCCTTAAAAATCCAAAATGGTACCCCAACTATGACTAAGGGATCTAAGATTCAGGGTTCAGGGTTTCGAGACTGGATGGGATCCACACTGTGGGGCTGGACAGCTGTCAACTGCTTAAGCAGGGCGACTTGAGTCAACTAGCTCCTCAACCTCCTATTAGGGTTTAGGGTTTATAGGGTTTAGGGTTTAGGGTTTAGGGTTGCTCCCCAATCTCCTAATCCAAGAAACCTCAACAAAAACCCTTTAAAAGCACAACTCAAGACACGCGATCGCCACAGTCCCAAGAACTACAAACAGAATCAACAGCCCTAAATACCCCAATACCCACCCCCACCCTCAAACAATATATATATATATATACATACATTACATTAATAATATTCATAATTATATATATATATATATGTATATATTAATAATATTAATAATCATAAACATAACGATAAAATCTAACAGCCCTAACCGCCCTAAAATCCCAGATGCTCACATGGGGATTTACGAAAATAGGGGACCCCAATATAAGTCCCCAAATAGTAAGATTCCCGTATACTACGGACCCCAATAAGGTACCCCTAATTTCGGAAACCCTAAAGCCTAAACCCTAAACCCGAAACCCTAAACCCTAAACCTAGACCCTAATTCGGAAACCACCATATGGTCCTTGAGGCATCCTGACATCCTGAGCAACTCACAGAGTACCATCTGCAGATCGGGCGCAAGCTCACCTCGAACACTCTCCGGGGGTTTGGGGTTTTCGTGTGTTAGGGTTTAGGGTTTAGGGGTTAGGGTTGAGGGTTCCCGGGGTTAGGGTTTAGGGTTGAGGGTTTAAGGTTCTTGGGTTTAGGGTTTTTGGTTTAGGGTATCCGGTCCCACTGAAGGGTAGCGCGGGTTAAGCCTGCAGCCCGACAGTGAAAGCAAGAGTGATCATATCACCTGCCCTGAGTGTTTGCAGCACAACCATGAAACCCTAAACCCTAAACCCTAAACCCTAAACCCTAAACCCTAAACCCTAAACCCTAAACCCTAAACCCTAAACCCTAAACCCTAAACCCTAATCTGATGGGATGACGCGGTATTGATAAAGGCTCCGGCATTGAATTTCCTAAAGGCTCTGGTGTATCTGGGACATCAACAATCGACTCGGAACCCTAAACCCTCGACCCTAAACCCTAAACCCTAAACCCTCAACCCTTAACCCCTAACCCTGAGCCCCTGTTCCGTCTTGGGATCTTCTTCCTCGAGTTCACCGCCGGGCAGCTGCCACTAAAGGTCCATCCAGCTACGGATTTAGGGTTTAGGGTTTAGGGTTCAGGGCTGCAGAAGAAGACAACCGAGCATCCACTTTGATGAGATCATCGCGCTTGAGCTAGTTGCTTGGCCAATGCAGTCAGAGCACTTGCAGCTGTGAACGTTTCGCCACTGATGTCCTGTTCTGGGATGAATTTGGGAGGACCCCTTTACAATTTAGGCTCGCTGGCCGCAGTAGTTTCTAGGATTCTCAAGCCCAGGGAACTTTCGGATCCATGCCGTAGTTGCGGAAGCAACCCTAAACCCTAAACCCTAAACCCTAAACCCTAAACCCTAAACCCTAAACCCTAAACCCTAAATCCAAGGGGCAGACTGCGGGCCGGCTGACATCGTCCAAGCTCCATAGCTGTTCGTTAGCGCGCAATATTTGCGCAAGCGTGTAGAATTCTGTTTACATGAAGCACATAGACTAACCCTAAACCCTAAACCCCAAAGCCTAAACCCTAAACCCTAAACTCTAAACCCTAAACCCCAAACCCTGAACACTAAGGGAAAACGAACAAGTATGCAACCTCACTACGTCAGACCCTGTGCGCTGAACCCCAACATTCTCCCTGCTGTTGGTCAGTAGGGAATGAGGGAATTTGGGCCCTATATATAGCCTTTAAGGGATTATTTAGGGCCCTATATATACCCTTTAAGGAATTTTATATAGGGCCCTAGATATACCCTTTAAGGGATTCAAAAAATCCCTATATATACCTTTTGGGGGATTATACTCGGCCTAATTCCCTCATTCCCTGCTAACCAACAGTAAGTCTGGCAGAATTTCCGCCGGCCGGTCCACGAACTCCATGCGCAAACAGTGCAGGAAGATCCGAGGCACCAAAGCGCAGTCCTCCTCCTCTTGTTACAGGGGGTTTAGGGTTTAGGGTTTAGGGTTTAGGGTTTAGGGTTTAGGGTTTAGGGTCGATAACCAAGGTTCCCAAATACTCCCTACTACTCCCAAAGGCTACCTAAGCTTCCCGAAGACAAAAATGAATGAACAACGAAATGAAAACAAAGAATTCCTTGCGAACGGCCTCAACATAGTAAATGCACTGTTTCTGTTCGTTCAATCATATCCTCTTTCATTCACCCCAAACCTAAACCCTAAACCCGAAACTCGAAACCCTAAACCCTAAACTCCAAACCCTAAACCCTAAACTAACAAGGAGAATGTCCTGGATTCTTGGGGAGCACACCCTTTAGAGGGAACGGGGGTGGGGGAGTTAGGGCTTAGGGCTTAGGGTTTAGGGTTTAGGGCTTAGGGTTTAGGGTTTAGGGGCGGGACCTTGTAAGCCCAGGTCGCCCATCCTGACCCTCAGCTGCCATTTTCGCGACGCCAGTGCCGTCCGACTCTGTCGGGGTCGTTGACAAAATAATTGGACAGCATTCACATTTCGAGAGCCCCGATTGTCTGTGACACAGGGGCGACCTTGTGGCACGCGGCTTCAACGTTTAAGCCTACAATGGCGTAATGGGCAAGGTCTGTGAAAAGCTGGATGATGTGAATGGCACTGGGCAGGGGAGCGTTGCGCCCTAAACCCTAGACTCCCTAGACCCCCGAGACTCCCTAGACTCCCTAGACTCCCTAGACTAGGTCACAGCAAGCCGTAACCATGGCTGCCGTATAATGGCCTATGAAGGGTTGAAGGTTTAAGGTCCAGGTCTACTGGGGGATAGACTGGTTAGTAACTTGTGCTTCTCAGAAGATGCGCTTATCTACAGGTGCCTTGCGCAGTGTGATGCATTTTCGCATCTCTGGGCCCTGAAAGATCCAGTTTGGAGACCATGTGCCAGCGAGGGAACCTCTCTGCACGGAAGCTTGCTCGAGATTCCTCTCAAGAACTGGTGAGATGATTCCTGCAGAAGAAGGGCCCTCCTCAGCCCATCCCACGGGCCAAGTTCCATCCTTGGACCTTCTGCATGGACATGCCGTCAGGGCATTCTGGAGTTCATATGGTGTGGCACCATTCTGGAAAGTGGGCGTCACACGGTTATAACCAGCGGTGCGCAAGGGGATCCTGGTGAAGCGGCAGGGGTTCGTGAATCTGCGCGTATTGTGCAACTTGGGCTGGAGAGAGACGTCGCCGCCCGGAATTGCAAAAGCAACGACGAGGGGTTCACGGCATGAAGAAGGCGTACACGGGAAACTCCATACCATCCAAGGCCTGCCGCTCCCAGCGGCAGCCCAGCCCCAGCGGCTTGGCCGTCCGGGGGTGAACGGGCGCACGGCGCTGGTAGGTTTCGCCGGAGATGCAGATTGTGCCTTCTCCCCAGCTGGCCGGCTTCCCGTGCTTGAAGTGTTCCCTTAGCAGCTCTATAGCACCACAGCTGGGCTTAAGCCAGGGCATCGGAAACCCATCGCGTCTTCCCTCCTATCCAAGACTGGAGAGTCAAGTTTCATGCCCAGGAACCTCCACAAAAAGGGTTGGAGGGTCAACAACCAGACTTGTTGACCGTGCACGCGTGCAGGCTTGGGACTTTGGGCACAGGGTTCCACAGGCCTTAGTATGCTTAGGGGGAGTTGTAGGATGAGGGCTTCCAAAACAAAGAGAAAGAAGGGCCCTTACATGACTAAATGCTTCAAAGGCAGCCTTCTTGCCGCCGGAGGCTCTGCGGAAGGCCAAATTTTTCGGCATCTGCATCCGCAAGCTCAGAGGAGCCGGCCCCAAAATCCTCCACCCAAGCCTGAGCGGACCCTCCTCTACCACGGACGTTAGGGTCTAGGGTTTAGGGTTTATAGGGTTTAGGTGGTTGCACGTGCCACTCATGCTTGGGACCGTCCCTACGTTCTGTAGAGGCAACCTTTCGCTCAGTTGCAGGCCAAGCGTCTCTGTCGTAAATGTTCGACACGGCACAGCAGATGACCTCACCTGCCTGGTGGTGCTTGCGCACCTCCCTGAGCCAGTGGCAGCACCAGCCTTCACCAGGACTGCAACGGCTAAACGTATCAAGCCTCTCCACCCAACTATACTGATCGCCTGACCTGTGCAACTTCTGGGGAGTGTCACTTCTCTGTCCGAGCAGCACGGGTACGCTTTGCCAACTTCTGGCTCCTGACAAGTTTGATTCCGAGCATGTCACTTGCTGAGTGTCTTGCCCACCCGCCCGTAAAGACACGATTGAAGAGCCTGTCACTTCTGAGCCTCCGGCGAGGGAGGTGCTTCTGGAGTCCACCGTCGAGAGCCATTTGGCGTCACGGGCCTCCATTGGCGGCACGGGCACCCTGTCCCGGCCGCAGTCGCTGCTGGGGTGGCTCCAGTTGCCATTGTCGGCGCCGTGTCCAAACACAGGTTGCTCATCGAACCACACAGTCGCCGTGCCTGAACACCCTTAACTTACAAATGGGACGAAGTATGGCATGAGACAGTATACGGGAAAGGCAACGTGAGGTGGGGCTCCTCGGCCCTGAGCCTGCAAGGCGCCGGCACTTTTTTGAACTCCCCCTGCGACATGCGGCCGAGGGGCCGCCGTGGCTGGCACTCTTCAGCTCCTTCATCACGCGCTCGTAGGCCGCGCCCCCCGGGACGGACGCGCCGGCCGTGGGGAAGCAGCGGCGCATGTTATCGGAGCAGCTGTAGCTGTCGTAGTAGGTGAAAACCAGCCCGGTGCCCGCGGCAGCCTTGCACCGATCTGCGAAGCCCTCGTCTGCTCGGAGCTCCTCGGCTGCGAGATTCACCAGCCACCAGGCACACGTGGCCTCCACCGCTTCCAGCAGGAAGCTCCGGTCCGCCCGCAGCTCTTCGGACGCGAAGCTGAGGGCCGTGCCGTCCTCCTTCACCGCCGCCAGCACGAAGTCCCTGTCCTCCCTCAGCGCGTCGGCGGCGTGCTTGAATGCCCTGCCGCTCTGCTTCACCGCCGCCAGCACCACCTCCCGGTCCCCCCTCATCTCATCGGCGGCAAACTCGAGGGCCCAGCCGTCCTGCTCCACCGCCGCCCGCACCACCTCCCGGTCCCCCTTCAGCGCATCGGTGGCGAACTCGAGGGCCCAGCCGTCATGCTCCACGGCCGCCAGCACCACCTCCCGGTCCCCCTTCAGCGCATCGGCGGCGAACTGAAGGGCAGAGCCATCCCGCGCCACCGCCGCCAGCACCACCTCCCGATCGCCTCGCAGCGCACATGGGGCGTTTCGCAGGGCGCCATAAGCGACCGACGACGCCGGGCCTCCCCGGATCTCCTCGAGGAGCCGTCGGCGGGCCTCCAAATGTTGGCAGGGTCTGGGGATTGTTTCGCTCTCTCTCTCTCTCTCACTATCTCTCTGTATTTTCGAGGCTTTTGTGTCGCTGGGGATTGCCTTTCGATGATTTGGGGCCTCAGGCTGTCGGGTGTCGCCAGCCTCAGAAGCTGTTTTAGAGCAAGTAAGTAAGCCCGACCCTCACCCCCCTGCGAAAGAAGGGCTTCTGTAGGGTTCGGCTCCAGAACCCCAGAATGAAAGAGACGTCGCAGCCCGGCGCCTTGTCCGGATTCGATGCGCCGCAACCCATGGCGCCGACGATGCAAGCTTGGGCGAAACGGCAAAGTATGTATGGACTCTAGAGAAGACCTCAACTTGCAAGGAGAACAGAGCTTGTCCTGACCCTTAAGGAGGCTCCATAAAATAACATCCCCCAAACCCCCTCCCGCCCAAAGCCCCGAAGTCCACTCAGCACTGGGAGGAGAACTCGGGGCAAAATCCTGGGCTCACCTTAAGATATCCAAGTGCTCATCCTACAAGAAGGCCCACGCACCACAATCAAAAAAACTCCATGACCCCTTCTATATATCCTAAGCCCTAAACCCTACGCCGCTCTCCCTAAACCCTATACACCCTCGAACCCAAACCCTATGTAAACCCCCTAAACCCACCCCTAAACCCCTCTGTATAGACCTCGACCCTACCCCGATGCATGTCGAGCCGCGTATCGATCTGGGTTGTACTTCATGTCGCCCACCAACCTCGTAGCTCAGGGTTTAGGGTTTAGGGTTTAGGGTTTAGGGTTTAGGGTTTAGGGTTTAGGGTTTAGGGTTAGGGTTTAGGGTTTAGGGTTTAGGGTTTAGGGTTTAGGGTTTAGGGTTTAGGGTTTAGGGTTTAGGGTTTAGGGTTTAGGGTTTAGGGTTTAGGCCCTAAACCCTGGCCCTAAACCCTAAACTCAGGCATGAACTACAAGCCCCTGGGAAGCTCACACCCTTGCGCAGCAAGTGGCGGGTGGCCCAGAAACGCCATGTGCAGTCTGATCTGATGTGTTCGTCCTACAACAGGAGCTGCAGGGGTTCAGGGTTTAGGGTTTAGGGTTTAGGGTTTAGGGTCTAGGGTTTATAAATAGGGTTCAGTGGCCAGTAGAAAGGTGCAAAACTGCGGTTTCCGAGCCCAACCGACAAACAAAAGTGCAGGAAAAGGAACTACTTGGGCCCTAGACTCTACATGATTACCACTGACAACAAATTATGGCAGAATGTAGGGTAATACAATGCAATACAGCAATATGATAATCTCATGATCGTTTACAATCGCAATATCCTACGCCCGAAACACCCTACAACTAAGCCCCGAGTCGTTCGGCAGATCACTGCCTTCTCGCTGCTCCGACTTTAGGGCACGCTGAGTTCTGGATTGAATTTCACTTTTATTACGAGAAGTACATAGGCTTGTTATGGGGCGGGGGGGGTGGGGTACCCAAAGAAGCTTTGAACAACAGCTTTGTGTGAGTTGTTTTGGGTGTAGAGAAGGGACATGTTGCGTCCTTTGAGCCTAATCGCCGGTTCTTAATCGGGGCTTTGGGGAAAAGAATTCGGTACCTTATATCCCCAATCTTAAACTCAACAAGCTACGGTTCATGGATTATTGGGCTGCTTGTTTTGGAGTTCCTGCAAATCTCACTACTGGCCCTTTTTGGAGGGCCGCCTGGAAACTACTTTTGGCACTTGCATTGTCCCCTAGCCCGACGTAAGCCCTAGACCCTGAACCCAGGCTTCCTCGAGCAGCATATTTGGGCTTACGATGAAGGCCTTAGGGTGGAAGGTGGAGGGCCCAATCCTTGCGTCCTACATCGGCAGTCGGGGCAGAGATATCCGGCTGCGGTTAAGAAAAAGAAGCCTTAAACAGAAAATCAACATGATAGGCATTTACCGTACATCCACATCGTAGCAACTCAGGTCAGATTCCGTGAGGAGATGTCCTGTCAAGATCTTCAGTTGGACCAGGGTGAACCAGCGGTCACGGCCCCAGAATGCAAGCCGCCCAGTGGCCGGCACACAGTAATGCCTGCCGAGCCCATGCAGCACCAGCGTTTCGGGGGATGCGTCTGGGATGCAGCCAAACAGGGTTTAGGGTTGCCCTGTGTTGGCGGGCAGTTGCTGCCACCAGATCGACCCTGGGACAGCAGGCAATCCTCTTAATGAGTCTATGCCCCTCAGACGAAAGCCCTGAGCACGCCGACAAGGCTATGCGCAACCCTGACACTGTCAGTCCACAGAAGCCGCGCCTAAGAGCCGAATACCACGTCACGGCCGGAGAGCCCTGTGACTCTTTGCAGCCTGGGCGCCCCGCGGCCACACGGCACTAGGAGTACCGAAACATGCCCTAAACCCTTCACCCAAAGGTCATTGAAGGTCGGAGGCTTGGAGACAGTACAGGTAGCCTATTGCCGTGTGAGCCGGACTCGGGCGTATGCGCCTATCACTGATTTTGCAATATACATATAAAGAGATCTGGGAGTGTCACGGGGAGGTAGTTCTAGATGACTTAGATGATGTTTGATTCGGCCGTGGGGTTGAGGTCTGGGGCTTAGGGTTTATAATCTTGGTTGCAGGTACTCAAGGAAAGGGATTTCAGGAAGCACCGGCAATTCCTTCCACGTGGCAGGCAACACTCCCGAACTCGCGGCGGATAAAGTCCTTCAAACCCATGCCGTGCCATGGGCTTAGGGCTTAGGGTTTAGGGTTGAGGGTTTAGGGTTTGGGGTTTAGGGTTTAAGGTTTAGGCGGTTTAGGGTTTAGGGTTTCGGGTTCCATAACCATCATCCACGCACTCCTCACATCTTCACATCTCTGGCCCAAAGCCCGAAACACCTCTGGCATGTAAGGGGCGCAACACGCCGTGTGATCTTAGGGGTGCCTGCGTCGCTCTGGGGCCTTGAGCCACTGCTAGTGCTGCTGTGAGAACGATGTCGAATCTTTGGCACCCTGAACCCTAAACCCGAAACCGCTAAACCCGAAACCCGAAACCCTAAACCCTCCAAACCCCCCCTAGAACCCGGCATCATCCCAATAGAAGGCTTTGTATCTCTCAGCCCAAGTGACCCCCAAGGCTTATCAAGTTGCATGGTGCAGGTTCTGAGAGAAGATTCTGGAGGCATCACTGGCTTAGGAAGCCCTAAACCCAAAACCCTAAACCCTAAACCCCAAACCCTAAACCCTAAACCCTAAACCCTAAACCCTAAACCCTAAACCCTTAACCCTAAACCCCCGAAACCCTGCATGCTTAGAGAACGAATCTCCAAAATGGGCTCACCCTTCCGTGCCTTGCACACCATGCGGTGGGACCTACTTGGGCCTTTAGGGTTTAGGGTTTAGGGTTTAGGGTTTAGGGTTTAGGGTTTAGGGTTTAGGGTTTAGGGTTAGGGCTACGAGGGGCTTCCCAGAAAGCAGGCGCCTGCCACTTCTTCATCGGCACATCCACTACCTCAGCTGCATCAGGAAAGCTACCAAGCCCCCATGCCTAGACCGAAGTCCCTGGACCCCTAGCCTCTAACCAAATGACTCTGAACCGCCATAGGCCCCTAAAACCCTCAGCCCCAAACCCCGATTTTCTCTCTGGGAAACCATGTCTGAGAAATGGGCCCACGCGCTGCGAAATCCCTGGTCGCTTCCTTGTTTTTAGACCCTTTCCTTCGTTTCTTTCGGGCATTCCTTCAATTTGCTTGGGGGGGATAAGAACGTCATTCGTACTGCGTCCATGCCCAATGCGTTTTCGGCTCTTTGTACAACATGCTGCACAAGGATGTGGAACAAGAACATCTGTCACTAAGTGTCCATGCTTTCGCGACCGCCCAAAACACCGGTACTTGCAGCGTTTTATGCCCAAAACGCTGGTACTTACAGTGTTTCATGCCAAAAACACTGTTATTTATAGCGTTTTCGCCTCTTGTGGTACAACATACCGCACAATGATGTGGAACAAGAGAATTCGTCTCAGGCATTTACCTTGCACTAAAAAATCCAAAACATCCTGTCCCAAAAAGAATAGCTTCACTAGAAACTCCCAACCATGCTGTCCCAAAAGGAATAGATATTGAAACCCCCTAAAAACAGGTTTTCTGCTTCGTACCACGCCTGCCAACCCAAACCCTAAACCCTAAACCCTAAACCCTAAACCCTAAACCCTAAACCCTAAACCCTACACCCTAAACCCTAAACCCTAAACCCCAAACCCTAAACCCTAAACCCTAAACCCTAACTGGAGAGGACTACCCACGTGGTGCCCAGGTGCGCCAGTGAACGGTCCCTGGGTGCCTCCAAGCCTGCCCTCCACTAGGGCGATGTACTCCTGGTGCACTCAAAGAGCCCCCTAAACCCTAAACCCTAAACCCTAAACCCTAAAGCCTGAACCCTAAAACCCCTAAGGCCCCCAAACCCTAGAATTCCTGAACAAAAAGCCTCGTGAACCAACCCTTCAACCGCCCCCGAACCCTGAGCTCTTCACCCTTTTGAACCCAGGCCCTACATCCAACACCACCAGCACAAACAAGGCCTGGGTTTAGGGTTTAGGGTTTAGGGTTTAGGGTTTAGGGTTTAGGGTTTAGGGTTTAGGGTTTAGGGTTTAGGGTTAGGGTTTCTAGACATGGAACAGGTTTTGGGTCGCAAGAACGTCTTGAACGAAGTTTTGAACGAACGTGCTTTTGCTGTCGAACCTTTGGGCCGGGTCGAGCGGCAAAGCAGGTCTTCACGTCCTCTTTGCCCTCCCAAAGGCGCTTTGACTTGATGTACAAAAAAGTAAAACTCGGCTTGTCAGCTGTTTGGGCTTCTGAGCCCCATTTACCTCCAGACCTCCTGCTGCTGCTACTCAAGATATGGTTCAGGGTTTACGGTTTACCCGCGAAGAAGCCGCAAGAACACGGACTAATTGAAAAGCTCGAAGGTGCATCACGCCATCGCTTCGACCCTACCACCCGTAGCCCTAAACCCGAAAACCTAAACCCTAAACCCGAAACCCTAAACCCTGAACCCTAAACCCTAAAAAAGCCCAGAGATTAAAGGCCTTACTCGGTGAGCCGAAATCTCTCCCTCCCTGGGCGAGAGAACCCAACGATGTGCTCCTTCTGCACACGATGAGAACCTCGTGCCATGAACTATGAGGACTCAGGGTTTAGGGCTTCTGAGGAACAGCCGGCTACAACCTCAAACGCAACCTCCTACCCTACACCCGCAAGCCCGTGCACACGTAGACTACACCGGGCAGACTAACCTGAAATACTCTCCTTGCAGATTGTCTCTGCTTTCGGCTATCGAGCCCTCCTGTGCTGTGAAGTGTCAGATACCCCAAACTCTGAACCTCCAAAACTCTAAACACTAAACCCTGAGCCCTGAACCGCCATCAAGGCAGTAAGACTGGTATCCCTAAGGATGTACCCCCAAGAGGTACCCTTAATATGCTCCTAATATGGCCCTAATATTCTTTGAGAGGATCTTCAAAAAGAGTCCCCAAACCCAAGGGCGAGTCCTATGACGCTGCACCCCCGAGCACGTCAAGCCTAGGGATTTAGGGTTTATAGGGTTTATAGGGTTTATGAGTTTATAGGGTATATAGGGTGTATGGGGTTTAGGGTTCAAAAGCCTAGGCTCACAAGGCAAAGCCAACATTGTCCAAGCCGCTGTTCTGGCAGACGAAGTGGCGAAAGGCTGCCCAAGACTTGCCTGAGTCTTCGTGAGCCCACGCCGACGCTCTCGAGACACGCACGAATGGAGAGCTACTATAGGGGCCTGAATAAGTAGAATAGGCTCTTTTTTGTGGGGGGGATTATAGTATAACTATAAAGGCATCACAAGGGAATCCCCTATACTAGCTGTAACCACAACTTGGGTGCTGAGTTCGGAAAAAAGGTAAACCTTTGGGGTTTTAAGGGGTTTTAAATACCCCAACAGGTTCAAGGCAACTGGAACAATGCCGGCAGTGAGGTTTACCATGGAAACAGAAACAAGTAAGGGTGACTGGCCTTAACAATTAAAGCAGGATTTGGGGGGGGGGGGGGGTAATCTAGTATATTTATGAAGGGACCATAAGGGGATACTGTTGGTAATTATTCCGACCTATATTCGCCCAGCCCGATGGTTGACGTGCAGCTGGCTCTTTCAAATGCGAGACTCTGCGAGACCATGACATGGCGCTGCTGCTGCAAGACCTCAAGAGACGAGCCTCATCGCACATCTTGATACATCCCTTGTAAGGATGTATGAGGGTTTTACGACTCTGAGTGGTCAGACCGGAACCCTAAACCCTAAACGCCCTAAACGCCCGAAACGCCCTAAACCCTAAACCCTAAACCCTAACCCTATAACTCTCAACCCTAAACCCTAAACGCCTAAACCCTAAACCCTAAACCCTAAACCCCCTAAACCCTAAACCCTAAACCCTAAACCCTAAACCCTAAACCCAGACAACCCTAACGTAAGTATTGCAGCGCTGGTGTATCAGGCGATGGCGATCCCGCGCTGGCGAGGCTCCAGCTGGTAGCATGTCGATCCTGACAGGTCAGGTTTTTAGGGTTTAGGGTTAGGGTTTAGGGTTTAGGGTTAGGGTTTAGTGTATAGGGTTTAGGGTTTAGGGTTTAGGGTTTAGGGTTTAGGGTTTAGGGTTTAGGGTTTAGGGTTTAGGGTTTAGGGTTTAGGGTTTAGGGTTTAGGGTTTAGGTTTAGGGTTTGGGGTTTAGGGTTTAGGGTTTAGGGTTTAAGGTTCAGGGTTCAGGGTCAAGGGTCCCTATTGAACAATTTGTACATTTCGGGCAGCTAGTGCTGTAGTCATATTGGGATTATAAGAGGCTAGTGTAGGCTCTTGCATAAGTGGCGCGTCCTCGCCCGAAACAATGGCAAGGATCAGGAGCTACTGTGGCGTCGGTCTTTGTGAACACCCTATACTCTAAGCCCTGAACCTAAACCTGGCTTGCTTTCCTTTGAGGTCGTAATCCTAAACACTAAACTCGAAGCCCTAAACCCAAACCTGCCTTGTCTTCTGTTGAGGCCGTAACCCTAAGCCCTAAACTCAAAGCCCTAAACCCCAAACCTGGAGTGTCTTCCTTTGAGGTCGATCCTTGTCTTGCTACTCACCTGCCAAGAGATTGAGGGCCGCCAGTGGCGCGCCAAGAGCGTTGATTAAGGGGTTTAGGATGTAGGGCTTAGGAATTAGGGTTTAGGATGTCGGGTTTAGGGTTCAGGGTCTAGCGTTTAGGCTGCAGGGAAGTCCTAAACCTTCAGCAAATCTTTTGCGCACTTGCCGGCAAGGTGCCTCCTGTGCGCAACGTGGATGAAGTTTGTTGGCGACTCCTCCCACAAGCCGCGCTCGTCTGTGACCACAAACCTGAGCGCAAGACATCGCTGAAACGGGTGCAAAGAATGTGATATCTGCTGCGGAGTCTCACACGACCGAATCTTTTTGAAGGCTGAAAAGCTTAGCAGGCTGCTTGTAGAACGCTTTAGAGCCTATTGGCTCAATGACTTGCATGCACCTCCTTCCGCCTCAGGTGAACAGGTACGACCCTAAACCCCCCAGCAGACCTTACTGGCTCTTAAAAAGGGAATGAGGGAATTAGGCACCTTATATCCCCCTATGTCCACCTTTTCAGGGCGTCTATGGAAACCCTAAACCCTAAACCCTAAACCCTAAACCCTAAACCCTGAACCCTGAACCCTGAACCCTAAACCCGGGTGCCTGAGTCCCTCGATTCTCTGCGAGGAACCTCTAAGTGACTTGGAGACAAGTCTCATGCCCGCTGGCTTGGTAATGGCGATGAATGCGCCAGACTCGGCAACCTTCTCCGCGTCCCACCTGATCGGAGGCTTCGGAAGGTTGAGGATTTAGGGTTTAGGGTTTAAGGTTCGGGGTTCAGGGCTTAGGGTTTAGGGTTTAGGGTTTGGGGTTCAGGGCTTAGGGTTCATTTGGGCAGCTCTCCCAACCAGGGAGCCAATCTTGCAGTAGCCCTAGGTTTCAAGTTCCTTGACATAGTCTCAGCCTCCCCCAAAAGGGCTTAGGGTTTAGGGTTTAGGGATTAGGGTTTAGGGTTTAGGGTTTAGGGTTTAGGGTTAAAAAACACAAATACCACAGCTTAGAGGACTGGCAGGGTTTAGGGACCCAGGGCTGAGGTTGGGTCCACTGTGCACCCTTGGAACCTGCATTAAAAGCAGATTGGCAAAGAACAGGTGACATAACCGCAAAAGTCCCAACGCGACGTGGAAGTCTAAATAGGGCCGTGGGGTTTGGAGCTTAGGGCTTACAGGTCTTGAGAAGGCATTCCTTGTGTTACTATGGGCTCTTGTGAATCTTCTGGACCTGGATTGGCTTAGGGTTCAAAGGTTTAGGGTTTATGGTCCACAAGTTCAAGGGTTCTCGCGTTTAGCACGTAACGACTAATGTTTAGAGGTCTGTACTTATCGGACTCCACATACGGATTGTGGGTTCAAGGCTTGCTTACACCAAAAACTCTAAACCGGAAGCCCCGAACGGGTGATCATCTGATCCTGACACTAGGAACCCCACCAAAGTAAGACGAAAAAACACAAGAAATTGATGTCCTTAATTTTAATAGGTATGAGAATAGGGGGTACTATAATCCGTTTTAAGGGCTGTTAGATCCCAAAGAAAGAGACCAAAGAAACTCGCCCGCAAGCCCCTGACCCAAAGCCCGCTCAACCCATGGTACCGAAGCGAACTAACTTGTGGACTTGGTCCCACCCTAAACCCTAAACCCGAAACCCCAAACCCCAGACCCGAAACCCTAAACCCTAAACCCCCCCCCGCCCCGCCATTGCAAAGTGGGTGGAGCCCCCGCAGTCAGATTCTCCTCCGCAGTGCATGACAGGTCCTGAGCTTGCAGTGATATCGGGTTTAGGCCTTATAAACTTCATGGGCCTTGTACTATTGCTCCCCTTGGGGCCTTAATGCACAATAGTATGTTAATGTTCTTTTGGCTTTATGTAAATAAGAATAACCCTAAACCCCAAAACCCTAAACCCTAAACCCTAAACCCTAAACCCTAATTCCTAAGGGAGCTTTGGATAGGCTTCACGTACCTCCTTCCCTTAGACCCCAGATACGAGGCACTTCATCGTTCGGCGTGTGGTGGGCTTAAGGGTCTAGGGTTCCAGGAAGCCCTAAACCCTAAACCCTAAACCCCAAACCCAAAACCCTAAACCCTGAACAACCCCGAATCCTGAGCCCTAAGCCTTTCTCACAAGCAGCGGCAGCAACATGTGGAGTCTCTACAGCAACTGGCACCCCGTCGAAACGGTGCTTCAGCGACCTGAAGATGATTCAGACACTTAAGGTCTAAGTTGGTGGAGCCCATATGTCCTCAAGAAGATCGGCTTAGGGTGTAGGGTGAAAAAAAGGTTTCCGTAGGGTTTAGGGTTGAGGGTTTTAAGGGGTTTAGGGGTTTAAGGTTTAGGTCATCCCTAAGCCCTAAACCCTTAACCCTAAACCCTTCACCGCGTGCGCCGAAGGACGAAGCATAGCGACTCAGGACACTCTCGCCACCAGTAGGGGTCCTGCCCACACTGCAACACTCACAGGGAGGTTCTTCTGGTGGGTGGTCGACTTGACAGGGGCTCCCTACATTCATATCTTTAGGGTTTGGGGTCTGGGGTTTAGGGCGTAGGCTTATATATTTCAAAAAGCAGCCATGATACAGAGAACCCCCGGCGGGTGCATTCGCACCTTTGCGCAACCAAGGAGGTGTCAGGGCATTGGACATGCAAAAACAACCGTCCACCCCAGAATGTAGGGCTATAGGGCTTACGGGCTTAGGGTTTAAGGTGACAAAGGCATCCATTGCCAAGGAGAGCATCCCGTCCTCCTCCTCTTCGAAAAGCTTGTCCTCGCAAGCCTCCTTCCAAAGGGACCGCGATGCACAATCTGCCGCTACTGGGAGGTTCATGGGTACTTAGAAGTAGAGTTATAAGTAGAGTAACTATTTATAGTTATAACCTTCCTTCGAAAAACTTGTCACCCTTCCTATACGTGCCCATGAACCTTCTCAAGTACTGTCAACGAAAGGGCCCGACAGCAACAGCCCGGGGGCCTCATCTCTCTAAGGTATCCAAACATGTATCTCAAAAAACCCTAGGTCCTGAACCCCATTGAAGGCTTCCTTTGACATTCTCCCAACATTTCGCTGGCAACCACTCGGAACTTCCCCAAAGGGCCCAAACGAAGTTCCACAATTCACGGGCCAGCGCCTTCGGGTGGAATCCGTTGATTCTTAAGTCGCTAACCCCAAGCCCAAAAAATCTTAACACCAAAGCCCGAAAACCCTAGAGTCCTAAAACCCCAAAGCAAAACCCCCAAACCCTCTAACGCGTAAAACCCTAAACCCTAAAACCCTAAACCCTAAACCCTCAACCCTAAACCCGAAACCCTAAAACCCGAAACGCTTACCCTTAATCCCTGCACCCTCGCAGTCGTCATGGTGCCCCTCACTGAAAACAAAACGCAGGAACATTCGACGCCAAAGGAGTTGGAGACCCCAGGGTTGAGGGTTTTAGGGTTTTTGGGGTTTAGGTAGGGTTGAGGGTTGCTGCTTCTTCCAGAAGACCCCGAAGCCCTATACGCTAGACCCTCGACAGCCTCCTGCCAGGTCGACACGGTAAGCGCATCGAGCCCACAATCCTGCCCTCTTCGCCGCAGGCGCTCCTGGCACAATGTGGGGTTTGGGGGGTTTAGGGTTTGGGGTTTAGGGTTTAGGGTTTCGGGTGCAGGGTTTAGGGTTTAGGGTTTAGGGGGCTCAGGAGACAGGGAAGATGACCTGCGAAACCTCAAGCCCAAAAGCCTAAACACTGTACGGCCAAGTTTTTGCGTTTAGAGTTTAGGTGCTTCAGGCCCCGAAACCCGAAAGTCTTCAACGTAAAGCCTTCAGGTCTCAGAGCACTCAGCCGCAGTTCGGAGGTTCACAATTGTGATTCGGGCCGGGAACAGGGTTTTAGCATCTCGGGGGGCTTCAGGGGTTTTAAGTTTTAAGGGCCTGAGAGGACTTAGGGCACAGCATCCCTACGTTTGGAACACAGAACACTGTCTGTATGCTCAGAACTCTCCTTCTGCCGACCCACCTCAGTCCTGGTAGCCCTACATCCTAAATCCGAGAAGCACCAGAGAGCTCTCCATCAGCCAAGGAACCCGAACTTCGGAAAGCTGTCCCTGTTTCCGAAGGAGGGAGGGGGCGGGAGGTGGGTGGGCAGAGGGAAGATCCAGCCACTCTCAGGGTTGGAGCAAGGGTTTAGGGTTTAGGGTTGAGGGTTTATGGTTTCCAACTTCGAAATCCCCTCTTTCGCCCTTGTCGGGAGCCGAAGATGTGCAGCATCCGGCATCCATGAGAATGTCTGTATGTACATACACTAATCTCATCTATGATCGATTTTTTCCGAAGACGTGTCCAAAGTTCAAACACTGCTCTGTAACAAGACAAAAGCATACATCGATATTCTCAATGACTTCATCCATGCAAGACAGGTTTCAGAGTTTCGGGTTTACGGGGCGAGTCAGGGCATGTCCGGGCTACACACCAGTAGCCGAGATCTGTGCAGTGCATGGGGTTCGGGCGTTTTCGGGGTTTCGGATTTAGGAATAGGGCTTAGGGCTTGGGGCTTAGGGCTTTCGGTTAGGGCTTCCACAGAAATTCAAGCATAGCAAGCTGGGGTGGTAGAGCTGAGGCGTGACCACGTGCAAGCTGAAAAACAGAGGTGTGGACGGACTGTCTCCAGTACCCTGCACCCTAATTACCCTACGCCCTAAACCCTAAACCCTAAACCACACCCTCAACGATAAAGTTTGCAGAACCACATCCCTGAATCTACAGCCAGGCGTGCCAACGCCGGCAGGTTGGGGAACGTTGTCTGCAGAAACGCTGCCTGGTCCTCCCGCGCTGTGGCGATCTTTAGGGCTCCAAAGGGCCAGTCGTGTAACTTCGGATGTTCCCCCGACATCCCCATCCTAAAACCCGAATGTACGGAACCCGGCCAGATCGCGCAATGACATCAGGTGTCTTTCTACGTCTCTCCGTGACTCTGGGTTTTGTCAGAAACCTCGTAAGCGGGGGGGGGGGGGGGGGGGGGGGGGGGGGCCCCCCCTGAACTCATAAACCCTTCAGCCCTTAAGACCTGAGATCACTCCACAAACCCTAAACCCAAACATAAACCTCCGACCTTGCGCCGGAAGAACAGAAGCCTTTCGTTCAAGAACCCTGAGGCCCTAAACTGAGTTGTAGGGTTTAGGGATGGGAGTTTAGGGGCAGGGTTCAGGGTCCAGGGTTTGGGGCGTCAGGGCTTAATCGGGTTGAGGGCAGTGTGGGTGCTGTCTGGGAAGGCTTTGTGGGTTTTGTGGGCGGGGTGGTACCCTAGCAAAACCCGAAACCCAAGACACTTATCCTCGACCCTATATAAGCCTTCATCCCCAAACCCTAATCTACGTAGAGGCCTTACCCGCGACCCCAAACCCCACACCCTTAAATCCTGAGCCCTTACGCGAAACAATGCCAAACAACGCCATAAACACCCGAAAGTCTTTATTGTCCCTAAAGCCCGAAGCCTCAATCCATGAGGAACTGGAGTCCTTGAAGTGGGTGTCACCCAGCCTGGCCAGTGAATCAGGAGCCGCGAAACCCCAGAACCCGAGATTCGAGCGCTCAGTGGGGCTTATGGCGTTGCTTTTGGTTTTAGCTTTTCTTTTGTCGGCAAAAGCCCCAAAGCCCGAATCTTGAAATCTCGCCGGCCGCGCTGGCGAAGCTCCTCATCGCTTATGCCGAGCCTTAGGGGCTTAGGTCTCAGGAAAAGAATGGCTAGGGTTTAAGGTTAGGGTTTAGGGTTTAGGGTTTCGTGCTTAGGGTTGAGGGTTTGGGGCTGTAGGGTGGTTTAGGGTTTGGGGTGTAGGGTTTTGGGGTTTGGGGTTAGGGTTTATTGAGCTTGCTTTGTGTGCAGGGTTCGGTTTGGGAGAAGGGTAAAAACTTTATTGTTAAAACCTCTTTGAACTTTGTTTTCGTAGCCACTCAGCGACTAAGCAGCTCCCCAACCAGTCGCTGCAGGCCGCGATGAACTCCTCAGGAAGTGTGGAGGCTTCTTGTTCGGCTGGAAGGTTTAGGGTTTAGGGTTTAGGGTTGAGGGTTAGAGTTTAAGGTTCAGGGTCTTGAGTTCAGGGATTTTGGGCCAGGCCCCGCAACTACTGTGGAGCTATACAGTGGGGTTGCGGAGCTTTGCGGGGGCTTAGGGGGCTTGTTTTGTTTGGTTTCAACCCTCGTCAAGTGACCCACTATGAGGGTTTACCTTATTCAAAGGTACTGGGGTCGGAGTGTCGCGGGAGAAGGCAAGGGCTCAGGGTTCAGGGTTTAGGGTAATTATAAGGCGTCGCAGCAGGACATGCCATGCGGTACTGAAGCCCCCGGGGGAGTGGGGGGTGGGGGTGTATATGACATGCGGTCATGGCACATGGCGGATGCCACCAGCAACCAAAAAGCATACATTGGCATCACTGAACCCTCAACCCTAGACCCTAAACCCCTGTCTTCATCACACCCACTGTAAGCATTCACAGGCCACCACACAAACCAGCACCTCTTTGGGGCTTCGAAGTTTGCATGGTCCGGGCACCACCCTACAAGAGGCCGAAGCGAGTGGGAATTTAGGATTCAGGGTGATGGGGCTCAGGGATTAGGGTTTCGGCTATGGGGCTTAGGGCTTAGGGGTTTCTCTGTTGGCTATATCGGCGGGTGTCATTTGTGGTGCCCTTTTATCGACACGGGTATATGTTTCCCAAAATCAGGGTACTCCGTTTATACCCAAGCAGAAAAGAATCCCCTTGAAGGGACCCAAGGTGCCATTTTTTGGGGAAAACCCCCACATGACGACTACCATCCTTCCAATGCTCTGCCGAGGCATCCCCGGGGGTTTGAGTACATAGGGTCTAGGGCTCAGGGTTGCATCCTGTTGCAGCTGGTGTACCGGAACGAAATCGGCCTAAACCCTAGACCCGAAATCCTAAATCCTAAACCCTGAACCCTAAACCCTAAACCCTGAACCTTAAAACCTAAACACTAAACCCTAAAGCACAAGAGGAGACCAACGAGGAGGTCATTTGCAAGAGCGTTGCAGACCTGTAAAGACATTCAACACTCCAAGAAGTCCAAACACCGAGACCAAGGGCTGGCGAAGGGTTTAGAGTTTAGGGCTATGGTTTTAGGGTTTAGGGTTTAGGGCTATGGTTTTAGGGCTTGGGGTTTCGGGCTCCGAACGCCCTAAACTTAATGTCAACAACTAGAATGCAGCACAAGGGGCACTTCATCACCCCTGGGCCCCTGAGAAACCATTTCTATTACTATTACTATTACTATTACTCTTACTCTTACTATAACTATAGCTAGTAGTATTAGAATTAGTATCAGTGTTACTATTATTGCTATTACTGCTACAATTACTATTACTACTATTGCCGCCAATGGAAAACTCACATCTCAACGCCAAACGGTTCCTAAACCTCCTTTGTCCAACCCTAAACCCTGAACCCTAAACCCTTAAGCTGTCCAAGCATCGCCTAGTGATGAAGTCAGCCCGCCACTGCTCCGTCGTCAGCTCTGGCTCATGTCCTGCCCCTCAACCCGAACCCAAAACCTAAAACCCTGTTTAGGGTTTACGGTTTAGGGTTTAGAGTTTAGGGTTTAGGGTGTACGGTTTAGGGTTAAGCTCTAACAACAACCCTGAGCCCTAAACCCCGAAGGCGTTACGTCTTCGAGGCTTTCCTTCTCACTCTCTTGCGTGCAGCAAGCTTAGCAAACATGTCCCCGGAACACGGTTTAGGGTTTAGGGTTTAGGGTTTAGGATCTAGGGTTTAAATTTAGGTTTTAGGGTTTGGGGTTGGGGCATGAAACGCACGCGTCCTGCCATGCCAGTCCGCCAGCAGGGAGTCCCGGGATGCCGCCCGTGCTCAAGTCTTAAATTTTGGAGGTTTGGGGTTTAGATGTGAGAGCTTAGGGTTTTAGGGTTTGGGGTTTAGGGCTGAGAGTTTCGGGTATAGGGGTTTGGGGCTCAGGGCTGGCAGGCTAGGGCTCAGGGGATTTGGTGAGCTGTTTAGGGTTTAGGGTTTAGGGTCTAGGGTTAGGGTTTAGTGTTTAGGGTTTAGGGTTTTTGGGTTTCGGGTTTATAGGGTTTAGGGTTGCGGGTGTAGGGTTTGGGGTTTAGGGTTTAGGGCTTAGGGTTTAGGAATACGCTTTTACATTCGGTCCGCTTGGACTCGACATGAGCCATGGGTGGCTACGTCCATTTCACGAGCGATGTAGGGTTAAGGGTTTACAGCTTGTAGGGATTAGGGTTTAGGGTTTAGGGCGAGTCTAGGGTTTCTGCGCAAAAGACACAGGGCAATGTTTGGGGGCTTCGAGCAGTTAGGGGTGCAGCATGGTTATCGTTTCTCAAGGATAATGCGCATTGTCCCATTAACCGCAAGACTCACAAGCAGATAAGGTCTTATTGTATTCTTGTCCAATGCAACTGGGCATCACATCCCTGCTACAACAAGTATTGTTCTTCAGGGTGTTTGAGGCGTTGCAGGTCTCGTAAGCAGAAATGATATAGCATGCTACGGGACCTGTGCTGTTAAGTCTTAAAATAGCGGGCGTTTAGGGTGGTTTAGAGTTCAAGGGGTACGGCTTAGGGTTTAGGGTTTAGGGTTTAATTAGGGTTACTATAAACCCTAAACCCTAAACCCTAAATCCTAAACCCTAAACCCTAAACTGGGCGCGTTCCGGGATGCCTTTTCCGCTGCAACCTTGGGATTTTCTCTGTCGCCTGCAGCCCTGAGCACCTACACCTACACGCTTAATTTTCTGGATCTTCAGAGAGACTTAGGGAATCAGGGTCCATTTTCAGTCCTTCGAAGGGTTCCATAAGGGGATATAAGGCAAGCCTCTCTCTCCTTTTTTTTTTTTTCTCTCTCTCTCTCTCCCTCTCTCTATCTCACAGCTTGTAAGTTAACCGCAAACCACACGAAGTTCTTTGTCGGGGTCTGGCCAGTTCGCATGCCAAGAACTTCATTCACATGCTTCACCAAGTCTTTTCCTTGGTGATCGCCAAGTGTGTGCTTCAGGAGTGGAGCTCAGAATACACCCTGAACCCTGAACCCTGAACCCTGAACCCTGAACCCTGAACCCTGAACCCTGAACCCTGAACCCTGAACCCTAAACCCTAAACCCTAAACCCTAAACCCTAAACCCTAAACCCTAACCCTAAACCCTAAACCCTAGACAACTCTAATGCCTACGCGTTAGGGCCTGTGGGTGCCAGCATCGGGCTTCATGGTCTCCTGCAATTGCAGCACTTGGCTGTGACACCCGGAGCGAGGTGTGGCGCAGGACCCATCACACTCAGCTTACGATCCATGTCATGCTTGGGCTTCCGGTCGCCCCTAAGCTGGTAAGCACCAGGCACAAAAAACAGAACCCTAAACCCTAAACCCTGAAGCCCTAAGCCCTACACCCTAAAGGGCTGCGTTGTTTCCTTTGATGTCCGGTGCCACACCCACGAATCTCCTCATGTGCGCATCCTAGCCGCCATCCTGAGACAATCGGCTTCGGAGTCCTCGGCGGCTCATGGGAAGTAGGATCCCCTTTTCAAGGGGGGGTTAGGGTTTAGGGTTTAGGGTTTAGGTTTTGGGGTTTAGGGTTTAGGGTTTAGGGTTTAGGGTTTGGGTTTAGGGTTATCCAGCCGCAAAGCCCAAAGAACCTAGGCCCAAACCAACGTTTAGGGTTTAAACTAACCCCGGACCCCAACAACCCCAACCTAAAAACCAAAATCCTGAAGCCGCTAAACCCCAAACCCAAAGCATCAACGAACAACCGAACCTCAGATGCAATGAAAGGAAAAGGAATTGACTTGCTGTTTTCAAAAAAACTTTCTAACAGAGAATAACAGAGAATATCCACATATGACAGAGAAGAAAAGAAAAGAACAATACATAACAGGGGAAAAGAAAAATAACACTACATAACCGCGAATCAAAGAAAACAACAATACTTAACAGATAAGATAAAGAACACTTTATCTCCGAGACCCTATACCCTAAACCCTAAACCCTAAACCCAAGAAAAGCAACCTGGAACCCAAGCTTGGGGCGACGCGGGTGAGACGAAGGGCTCCAGCAGCCCTCACCTGGACGGGGGGCGGGAGGGGGTTCTGCTGCGTGTCGCAGGAGGCAAAGCCCAAAAGGGTTCAGGGTTCAGGGTTCAGGGTGTAGTGTTTAGGGTTTAAAGGTTTAATTAAAGTTTAGGGTTTAAAGCTTAGGGTTTAGGGTTCAGGCCTTAGCGTTTAGCGAGGGTTTTGGGGATTTCGCAGTACTTGACTGGGGATCCCGCCCCATCTTGTACAGCAGGATGGCCAAGGGCGGCAGGTAGAAGAACATGGACGTCTTCGCCTACACCCGGGCGCAAGTGGCAAGTCGATGCATGACTCAAAAGGGCGGATGCCGCCGAGTGGCCTGGAGGTTAGGCCTGGGGGCTTGGTGTTTAGGCCTTTGGGTATAGACAGTAGAGTGGCAGCACCACGAGTCGGGCTGGCAACGGCTGGTACCTCAAGGGTCTTTTTGCTGACGAGGGTAAGAGGAACAAGTACATGGAAGATTGATGAGGATCAAGGGCTGCTGCACAAGGCCATCAACACACGGATGAGGGTTGAGGCTTTGAGCTTCAAGGCTTCAGGGTTCAGGGCAACCATCTCTTTTTCAGGTGGCGGCCAGTCCCCGCAGGGCGAGCGGCAAGTGGAGGCGCTTCCCCGTGACTCAAACACCCCTCCGGGAACAGTAACCTCGCGAACCTTGAGCCTAGAGCCTAGAACCCCTAAACACCCTGAAAACCCTAAACACCGTAAAAAAACACCCTAAACACCCTAAACCCTGCAACCCCAAACCCTGCACCACCCGAGATCCTCGTAGGTGGCGTGGGTTGCAAAGCCCTTGCCAACGATGCAGTGCCAGTTTGGCCCATACCTCAGCAGCACGACAAACTAAACAATAAAGTATTGCCCTAAGGCCGTAAAACCCTGCAACCCTGCAAACCCTGAACCCTATACCTAACCAATACATGATCGTCCTGGAACTCCCAAAACCAAAACCCTCAACCCCAAAACCGAACCACCGAATTCTAAGATCCCATGACCGCGCCCTACGTAGTTCAGGGGACCAAAGCCGTCATGCAGAAAAAAACCGCTTCTTAACACCCCAAGCCCCGGGACCTTGATGCTCAACTTTGGGGACCCCCAGGAGCTTAGGGGCTGAGGGTTTAGGGGCTTCGGGTGTAGGGGTTTAGGGGTTAAAGGGTTTAGGGTTTACGGCACCCGGTCTGGAAGTGTCTCATCCTCATCATTCGCCTCAAACTCCATGAAATTCCTGACCAACTGACGGAGTTCCAGTTTCCCATGGATCCTGTCTGGAATGCTTAGGCTGAGGTCCAGGAATGGTTCCAACTCCGTCAGGGCAGCCTGCTCATACGATGACCAGTAACCACTGCGGGTGGTCCTCTAGTGAGGCGTCTCGCTTCATCGGCGGACATGTTAGGGTTTAGAATTTCAAGTACCTGAATACTCAAACCTATAAACCATCATAAACCCTATAGGCCCAGCCTTGAGGACGAAATGAACCCTAAGAAAAGGGTAGTATTCTGGATGTACGTGGGATTCCACAAGCAATCCCTAGCCTGCGCTGCTGAGGAACCAGATACAAAAACTAAAAGCTGAAGTTCTAAACCGATACCTCATATTCCCCGATGTGACCCCGTACGGAGAGAACCGAAGTCTCCATAAGTCCCCACTGATGAAGAACCAGTACCCCTAAACCCTAAGCCTAAACACTAAACCCTAAAACGCTAAAACCCTAAACCCTAAACCCTAAACCCCAAACCCTAAACCCTAGAATCCCAAGAAGTCCAAGGCTTCCAGGAGGACTGGGGGACCGAACTTTCCATCGAAGAAGGCCTTGATGTGCCGCGAGATGTCCTCTCGAGAGTTGGGTTGCGGGTATGAAGTGCTTGGGTTTAGGGTTTAGGGTTTAGGGTTTAGGGTTTAGGGTTCAGGGTTCAGGGTTCAGGGTTCAGGGTTCAGGGTTCATGACTGTACTTATAACCCGCTTTTTGGCCCCTTAAGTGCCCTAATATGGTTGTATGCACAGCTATAAGTAAAGTTCTAACTGCTTATTAAGTACCATGAAGCTCCAAGTAGAGACTTTGCTTCTAGTATCTCCAAAAGGACACCCCCCCAACACCCTCACCAATATTGAAAAGGAACCTGAAATACAACCGCCAGTAACAGCAATATGCCTCAATCCTGAACCCTAAACCCCAAACCCTTGACCCTTATAGTAACCTTAAACCCTAAACCCTGAATTCTAAACCCTAAACCCTACTTCCGGCTTCAGTTCTTCAGGAGGGTTTGGGGGGCCGGGGGGGGGGTGGCTGGGCACAGTGCTCAGACGCAGGTTCCAGGGTTTGCTTCAGGCTTCAAAGTTCCTCCACACGTAACACGTCAAGTGTTGGGTTTGGGGTTGACAGGTTTTATAGGGTTTATAGGGTTTATAGGGTTTATAGGATGTATGGGGTTTATAGGGTTTATAGGGTGTTTCGGTTTTAGGGTTTAGGGTTGTGGCCTTTTTGCAATGAGCATGCCTGAGCTCCCTAGTCGCTGTACTTTGCAGTTCGAAGGCAGTGAAGCCAAACAGGAAGAGTTGGGACTTGCAGCTCCGTGCAGCCGCATCAATTTAACTTCTAGGTTTTTTTTTAACGTACAAGTATAAGTACCATAAGTTTAACTTTCAAAAGAGAAAATACCCCCCCCCCCCCAGCAATTGCCAAGAGAGGCCGAAGGCTGGAGTGGGGCGGCGATCTCAGGATTTTATTCCCTAGAACCCCCCACGTCCTTCTCGTTCTCGAACTTGCCCATGGCCGTGGACGCCTGGGCCGTCGAGTTCGCAGCAAGAGCTATGTCTCCGCTGTACAAGCGCACCACGTGAAAACCTATCTGGCGAATTATCTAAGTTACGGCCCCTTTTGGGGTCCTGATTATAAAGGCGGGCCCTCTTATTATTCTTTTTTAGGGTACCCAAAAAAGGCCTAGTCTAGAGAACTCACCAGGGCTCTTGGCAATCCGGCACCAGGGTATGCTTCCAGACCCAACAATTACAGGGCTTCACCCTTCGGACAGACTTGCAGTCCAAGGATACCACCGATAAATCTCGTTGCTGTGATGCACTGCTACGACATCTTCCTGAAACCGGGCCTTGCCTTGAGATTCAGCCCTCAGCCACCGCCACTGAACCCCAAAAGCCCTGAAACCCAACCCAAAAACACGCAAAAAACTTGTAACGACCAGACCCGAAACCCGAAACCCTAAACCCTAAACCCTAAACCCTAAACCCTAAAACCCTAAACCCTAAACCCTAAAACCCTAAACCCTAAAACCCTAAACCCTAAAACCCTAAACCCTAAACCCCAGTTCGGAACAGCAAGGGTGGTCATCCCTAAACCTCGCCCCCACACCGGGGCGCCTATACCCTATGACCCCATGGCCCGACAGGCCTGCAGCGCCAACTACCACAATGGGCCCTAGACCCCATCACCCTAAACACTCGTTCAGTGTTCGATCAGCCCCTGCGTGGTGACTTTGCGATGAGAGCATGTTCGTCGTTGCGCTGCGTTGTGTTCTGAACTCTTTGCCCGCGATTCGGTTTAGGGCTTAGTGTTTGGAGTTTGTGGTTAGCGCTGGTTTTTTGAAAAGGGCAGCACGCTGGCCAGTCCAAGTTTGTTGTTCTTCTGTGAGGCCTGCTTCTTGCAGCCCACTTTGCGTAGACCCTAAACCTTTCAAGACGAAAACCCCAAGCCCTAAACCCTAAATGCCAAAAAAATGAAACAGAACACCAGCATCTGGCTAGGATTCCAAGGAAGAAGCCCCACCACAAACGAAGCTTTGAGGGAGTAAGAAGGGACCAAGCCCTATACACCCTCAACCCTGATAAATACCTTAAATGCCCTAAATACCCGAAATACCCAAAGTACCCCAAATGCCATACATACCCTAAGCCCTGCCACCCTAAATACCCTAAATACCCTACACCCTACAAGTCCTAGACCCTGAGAGTGACGGAGCCTGCTGCACCGCGTCGCGGATGAACTCACTGCCCTCGTCGGTGTCGTGCTGGACCTGACACGCGCAGCAAAGCCAGGTTCTAGGGTTTAGGCTTTGGTTGTTGGGGTTTAGGGTTTAGGGTTTAGGGTTTAGGGTTTAGGGTTTAGGGTTTAGGGTTTAGGGTTTAGGGTTTAAGGTTTAGGGTTTAGGCTTTGAGGTTTGGGGTTTCAGGTTTAGAGGTTGGCAGTTTCAGAGTTTGGGCTGACGGAAGGGCCGTAACGGCTTCTCATGGACCTCAACGCCAGTCGAAAGGACAAGAGCAACAAGTAATTCCGACCTAAACCCTAAACCCTAAACCCTAAACCCTAAACCCTAAACCCTAAACCCTAAACCCTAAACCCTATAGGACCCTAAACCCTAAACCCTATTTTTCCGAAGCCATACCGTGAATCGACTGTACGTCAACTTCAAGACACGGCGTTGGCGCAGCACAAAGGAGGCTTACCCTCTGCAGACGCTTTAGAACTGTCTTTGCAAACCTGCATTATAGATGAGACTATCTTGTACCGGGGTTTCTTCATAAGATATTCTGCCAAGCGTCTCTTCCCACACAAACTTCTTTGCATGGTGTATCCAAGTTTGCCGGGGCTTCCCAACTCGCTTTTTGCCATACTCGATTCTAGTGGCACTGCTGGGCACAAACGATACCTGTCTTAAAGGATCTAAACCCTAAACCCTATAGGACCCTCAACCCTAAACCCTAAACCCAATGGATGCCCCAAAGGAACCAGGAGTCTAAACCCCCGTGTCATTTAAAAACGTGTTCAACGACTGTCCCCTGAACAAAAAACCGCCAACTATAACATAGAAACCCGAAAGCCCTTAGGGTTTAGGGTTTAGGGTTTAGGGTTTATAAGGTTTAGGGTTTAGGGTTCAAGACAGTGCAGAATTGCCGATATGAAGCACTGGGGCTTGATTCCAGACTCTTCCGGTTTGGGGATTAGGTTTAAGCTGCCCAGGGATCTTTTAGGCGCGTACAGGCTTTAGAACCATAAACCCTAAACACAAAACCCTAACCCCGAAACCCTACACCCTGAACCCTCAGGACAAAAACTTACAACAGTTGCACGTGATATCACTCTGAATTTCCCAAACCATTTGTCTAAACAGCTGACCACCCAGTTTATGCAGATGAATCCAAAGCGTTGTTTTGTCCCTCCAAAAACATGTGATTCAGCTCCAAAAAACCAATTTGGTGAACACTTTGACTTTCGGTCAAGACGTTGTTGGGACCCAAGCCCTATAACACAATTTCTACAAACCTTAAACCCTAAACTCTAAACCCTAAACCCTACGCCCTGAACCCGAAATCGAAACCCTTAACCCCCAACCCTAAGCAAGGGAAAGGGGTGAGGAGATTTCAGGGTCCAACTTTTGCGGGAAGCGTGCCCCTTGCGATGGCAGGGTCGGGCCTTGGTTCCTTCTGGCATCTTTCCTGCGAGGCAGGAGGTTTAGGGTTTAGGGTGTAGGGTTTGGGGTTTGGGGTTTAGGGTTTGGGTTTGGGGGTCAAGGTAGGGCCTAGGTTTACTGCGCTTTACCTGGGGATTGGGTTCAGGGCTTTGAGTTTTAGGCTTCTTGGATGAAGAAATAGAATATGGCCAGGTCAGGGAACCTTTTTTAGGCTCCTCAACCCCATTTTGGGGGTTCTTCAGGTCGTAGGGCGCGAGCCGCTAGATGTATAAAGCTTCGGGTACACCATGTGCAGGGGTGTTTGGTGCAGGGACACTGGCAGGTGTTCAGTGCTTTGAGGGTAGAGGCCCTAAACCCTAAACCCTAAACCCTAAACCCTACACCCTAAACCCTAAACCCGAAACCCTAAACCGAGGTTTCTTCGGGCTTGGGTTCGAACTAAGGGATCAGGCATTGCGGACTCGCGAACCCAAGGCTTGCGGTCTGGGTGCTGCGGCTTTTGGGTTCTGGGTTAAACTTGCGTTCCAGGGTTTAGGGTTTAGGGTTTAGGGTTTCTTTACAAATGAAGAGGTGCATGAAGCACTGAACATGAGCAAAGTTAAGCTTTACAACAATGCCATATCCTAACTCATTTAAACTAAAAGTTAATATGCCGATTAAACATCAAAACATTATCATTCTTATCTGACTTTATATCTGGAAAAATTTAGTTGATGAATTATGTGAGTTCTTTGCCACAATATTTGATTCGGAATATTTAGTTGATTAACAGTTTGTAATGCTTCGTCATCAAGGGTCCAAGTGCTCGGGTTGAGGAGCTCAGGGCATTGCAGGGTTGTCAAAGGCGCTTTTGCATTCAGGGCAAACTCGGCTTTGAAGGCTGGCCCCAACAAAAAGCGTCGCGTGTGCCGAGGGCCTTCCCCCAAGCAAGCGCTCGTTCCATGAGAAGGTGTACGGGTCGTACTGTCATGCATCAAACTCAATCCGCACACGCTCTACGCTTGCGTACTGCAGAGATGCTCATACTTGGAGGCTCATGATATACTTATTCATCAATTATACTTGTACTTATAGACGTATAACCCACTTGTAAGGCCCCTTACGCGCCCGAATATGGTCACAAGTACAGTTATGAGTACAGCTGGAATTGGTTATTAAGTACCATGAACCTCCAAGTATTTGCAAGGCGAATAAGGAGCCGTCCGGGGCGATGCCCCTTCCCAAAGGACCGTGCTGCCTGCGCGGCGAAACCCTCGCACGGCAAGTGAGGGAACTTTGCCGGCGGATGTGGAGTGTGCAATGGACTTCATCCGCCCTTCTTGGCTGGTGCTGTAGCACTCTACCAGAATTCAGGTCGGGTGGGACTTTAGGACGTAGTACTGCCCTACAAGGCCTTCACAGTGCGGCACTCTCCAGAGTGGAGAGGGAACCCCTTCCCCTATCAAACGTATGGCCCTAAAAACCCTTGCCGCTTAAAGCCCCCAAAGCCGTAAATTCCCGTGGTCATGCCGCCGCAGGTGTAAAGAATCCCTCAAGTGCATGGCTGGTTCACCTGGGTCGTGTGCAGGAAGCGGGTGCCGGGCGCTCATGGTAAGCGTTGCAGTGTGTGTGTGCCGAAAGTCGTCTCCGGCCGCCTGGAGCGCCCAGAGTGGATCGGCTCGTCTCCACAGTTCCCAAGACGGACATTGCCCCCCCCTAAAGCCTAAACCCCAAACCCTACACACCCCAACAACCCCCCCCCCCCCCCCAAAAAAAAAAAAAAAACTCGAAATCCGAAACCTCGGCACTTGAACGGTGCGGAGTATCACCAAGGAGCAGCCCTGGCCTCCCCCACACATGAGTCACGGGGTCTACACTTCCGCACCGGGGCGGTCGGAAAGTTGGGGCTGTCTAAGTGTGGAGGGATGTCGGAGTTCACTCACGGACTTCGCGCCCAAATAATGGGGGCTTCGGAGAAAAACAAGATGTGGGGGACGGGGGGTGCTTGAAGAACTTGGCGGTTCGCAACTTTGGAGTGCAGCCTTTCTTTGGGGTGGGGTTCGGGCTTAGAGGGATGTTCGAAAGATTCCGAGTTTCGGGTTCAGGGTGTACATTCTGCCGTTTATCGAGGCGCGGCTTTCTCTTGTGCAAGCTTAGGCCTAAAAATTGAGCGCATCTTGGACGCCGAACCATTCAAACCGAGGGATTCCCCTACCCTAAGCCCTGAATCCTAAACCCCAAGGCCTGGTTGGAGTTTCTAGACCCCAGAGCAACTAAAGGGTACACTTTTTGGGTTAGAGGGACTTCTAAGGGACCCTAAACCCTTAAAAAGGGAATAAGGGAGGCCTATGTTTGGTCCGATAGGTTTAGGGTCCAGGGTTGCGGGTTGAGGGTTTAGGGTGTTTCCACCGAGCTGGAGAAGCTGTGAGGCAGAGACATGGAGCCCTAAACCCTAAACCCTAAACCCTAAACCCTAAACACTAAACCCTAGCGCGCTCTAAACCCTCATATCCACTTTCAACTCTTAAAGGCTCCAACCTCGCGATGTTCATTTAAAGGTTCAAGGTTTGCATGTTCCTCCTTATACTAACCGTCCTTGTATAAGGATTGTAGTACCCCCGATTATGATCCCCATTAAGGACTGTTAGTATAAGGGGCAACAACCCAAGGTCCAGGGCTTAGGATTCAGGGCCTAAACCCGAAACCAAAATCCTGGAACCTTTTTGGGTTTTGGGTCGCCAAGGAAGCTCTTGTAAACCCTAAACACTAAACCCAAAACCCTAAAGCCCTAAAACCCTAAACCCCTAAACCCTAAACCCCTAAACCCCTAAACCCCTAAACCCCTAAACCCAAAACCCAAAAACCTAAACCCCTAAACCCAAAACCCCCTCCTCCCGGACCTTCGTGAGCAACTCGTCCGCAGGGGCCCGAGGAACAGCGGGAACTATGCCCGGTTGCCGGCTTGAGAGGCCAACGTGGGCATCGGTAGATGTCGTTGGCTTTGTAGGGTTTGGGGGCTCAAAGGGTTTGTGAGAGGTTGAGCTTAGCTGTTTGTTTCTTTGTGGGTGGGTGGGGGGGGGGGGGTGGGGGGGCGGGTCCTCATTGAACATGTGGACGCTCACCGTTTGAGCTTTCCAGCGTTCTGACGTAGCAAACAGAAAGGAAACACAGGCAGGAGCTTGATATACCCTTCCTAAACTCTCCAAGTCATACCCCAGCTATGAAGCTCTCCTTGAGCACTTGAGCACCAACAGAGAAACTAGCCAGGACGATGCTACTAGTAGCGGGGAATGGTTTCCGGATTGGTTGACGAAGCGGCAAACGCTCAATCTTAACCTTACAAAAGCCTGAACCCTAATCTGAGCTCGGATGAAGCCCCACAGTAACCCCACATTTTGAAACCCCAACCATATGCCTTACAACTACGTAAACCCTAAACCCTAAACCCCAAACCCTAAACCCTAAACCCATGAATCCTGAACCCTAAACCCTAAACTAAACTGCTCAGCCTTCAGCCTGACATTAAAGGCCCCCAACGCTTAGCATTCCGAGCAAGGGTCCACTTGCAACTTGAACCGACAAGCAATCTGCTGAAACGCTTTTCTCGGCAGGCATGCTTCTGCAGAATGCTGCATGCTGGCACGAGGTCGCTAGGGACAGCGTTCACATTATCCAGACTACAGCAGCGGGCCTCGCATCTGGTCCCTGGGCAGCTTGTGCAAACCTAAACTATACTGTATATAAAAATGTAACACAAACCATCTGTAAAACCTGGACCTAAGCCCTAACCGTAACCCCTATGAAATTGCTCCAACAAGTACAGGCTCTTCTCGAAAAGCACACATAGCCTCAGGCCTGAACCCTAAACTCTCAACCCTCAGGCCATGAAAACCTCAATGCCAAACTGCATGGTCACCGGAGAACCACGTATCAGCTCTTGTCCACTCACGCCAGGTCCGATGATGCGTACCGATCGCAAGGGCTTGGCTGCGAGGTTAGCTCCCAGGGCATCGCAGGGTTTAGGGTGCTTAGACGACTTGCACCCAAGTGCCCGGCAATAAACCCTAAACCCTAAACCCTAAACTGTAAGGGTCCTTAGGACGCCAGTCCCAAATTTAGGGGGCTACTTCGGTAGGGGTTATTTTGGGGAATAAGGTTAACATGAGCCCTCTATTTTCGCACCCGAATCTGTAAGACACACATAGAAGCTCGGGAATAGACTGGGATTCAGTGTTGGGATTACACCGATCCTTGGGGGTTAAACGGAATCAGGAGCTTTGGTGCAGGCGAGGGGAGAGAGACTTTGCAGATTTACCTCCCTTGCGGAGCTAACCTCGGAAGCCAAAAGTAGCAGGTCTCCAGCAAGGCCATGGCACACGCCTTCGGCGAGCAGGCCGGCTGACAAGGCTCTCGTGCAAACCTGGTTACCTGGGGGTTTATGACAATATTTTATAAGACCCCAATAAGGTACCAATAACTTTGGAAACCCCCACTGCCGACTGTAGTGCGGCTTTGACCCCCAGTCCCCGGACCGGACCTCTACGGACCCAGCCCTGATGTGTGGCTTGGGTCCCCTCACCCCTAAACCCCTACACCCCGAAACCTCTAAATCCTAAACCCTACACCTTAAACCCTGAACCCTTAACTCAAAGCCATAAGTCCGAGCCTCATGTCTATAGCTGGAGGCCATCCTACATCACTGCTCGGCACGGGCGATCCGGGTTCGCCCGGTCAGCCGGCACGGACTCCGCAGGGTTAGGGTAGGGTTTAGGGTTTGGGGTTTGGGGTTTAGGGTTTCGGGTTTAGGGTTTTGGGTTTAGGGTTTAGGGTTTCGGGCTTAGGGAATTTTCGGGTTGGGGGCCGAAAGAGAGCATGGGGCTGTTAGAACTAGCCCATCACTCATGTCAAGCCGCGTCCCGCAATTTCGGGAGGGGGGTTAGGGTTCAGGATTTAGAGTTAGGGCTGAGGGTTAAGGGTTGCCAAAGGCCTACAAGCCCTAAACCAAAAGAGGTCCGGCGTGCAGGGGTGTGGAATAGGGTTTAGGGTTTATAGGGTTTAGGGTGTAGTGTCGAAGTGCCTAGGGTTGACGGTTGAGGGTTTCGGGCCAGGCTTTAAGGGTTTAGGGTTTCGGGTTTAGGGCTGGGGTTTTCGGGTGGTTGGAGCCGCGCAAGCTTGCAACGCCACTTTCGCCAAGCCGGTATTGTGCAGGAGGAAGATGAGTGCAGAATGAGGTATCGCAAGGCCTTTCAGGGGCATCTGAAGCCCGAAGTCGCTGAGTTCTACCCCTCATGCAAGCCTAAACCCTACTCCCTAAACCCTAGCCCCTACGTACACCCTAAAAGCTGAAAGCAGCCTAGAATTCGCCCACCCCCAATGGGCTCCCAGCCAAGGATGTCACAGATTCTTTGGGTGCCGGTTTAGGGTTCAGGGTTCAGGATTCAGGGTTCAGGGTTAGGGTTTAGTGTTTAGGGTTTAGGGTTTAGGGTTTAGGGTTTAGGGTTTGGGGTTTGGGGTTTAGGGTTTAGGCTGTCAGCCCCAAAGCCTAAACTTTTAACCTGAGCGTCTGATCCCTAACTTAAGGCCCGCACCCTTTCCTGCTAGACTTGTGGGGTGATGTTGCTCCTTTTGTAAGGGGGTGGAGGGCTTTAGGTTTTAGGGTTTAGTGGTTTAGGGTATAGGGTTTAGAGTATAGGGTTTAGAGTATAGGGTTTAGGGTTTAGGGCCCGCGATGTACCTGCCCAGGTTGCGAGACGCCGTCAGCGCGACAGCAAGGCTCGTGCGGCGCTCACTTGGGTGGCAGGTCGCGCGCCGGTCCCCAGGCCTTGCCCAGCGTCTCCCCCAAACCCAAGAACCTCTAGAAACCCAAAACCCCCAAAACCCCTAAAGCTCTAAACCCCTAAAGCCGTAAAGCCCTAAAGCCCCCAAAACCCTAAAATCCCTAAAAGCCCTAAAGCCCTGGAGCCCTAAACCCCTAGCCCCCTAACCCTAAAACCCTAAAGCCCCAAACCCCTAGCCCCCTAAACCCTACACCCTAAATCCGTAGACCGCAAAATCCCTGATCAGAATTTCAGGAACCTCAAAAAGGCATTTAGGAGCCCTACACAAGTTCGGCCCAAGTCTCGTGAGCCAGTGGCCATGTGTGGGGCGGCTGTGGCAGGGACCCCTGCCGCCATGATGCAGTCGGGTAGTTCAAGGTTACGTCAACAATTACGCGTGTGTTTGTGTGTGTGTGTGTGAGGCAGATGGCGTCGAGATTCTGAGAGACTCTTCCGCCCAAGTTTCACTCGCTAATGCCTGAACCCCCAAACCATAGGCCCTCTAAACCCTAAATCCTGAACCATGAACCCTCCTAGCCCTAAACCCTAAGCCCTAAACCCTGAACCCCAAAACCTTTTGGGGTACCCTAATCAAGAGGGGCCGCCGTATAATCAGGACCCGAAAAAGGACCCCCATGTGGAGCAATCACCACATGGAAGCCAGAAACATGAGCCCTCCTAACCCTAAACCCTAGCCCTAAACCCTAAACCCTAAACCCTGAACCCTAAACCCTGAACCCAAAACCCAAAACCCTGAACCCTAAGCCCTGAACCCTAAATCCGACATGGAAGCAACAGGCGGGCCGCCTCCGCCTTGCGTCTCCCACAGCGCAGGCCCAAGGGTTGCGTCAAAGACCTCAAGGGCTGAGAGCTCAGGGGTTCAGGGGTTTAGGGTTTAGGGCTAGAGCTTAGGGTTTAGGGTTTGGGGCTTGTGGTTGTTAGAGGCTTAGGGGCTTAGCCGCTTAGGGATTGCTTGACGGTTCAGGGTTTAGGGTTTAGGGGCTTGAGGGGCTTGAGGGGCTTGGGGGTTTGGGGGGTTTGGGGGGTTGAAGGGGTCGAGGGTTTTGTGGTTGAGGGGTTTAGGGGGTTGAGAGGCTTGAGGGTTTAGGGGCCTAGGGGTTTAGGGGTTGAGAGTTTGAGGGGTTCAGAGGCTTGAGGGTTTCGGGGGTTAGGGGTTTCGGGGTTGAAGGTTTCCTTTCGCAGTTCATGGTATTGAGGGCGTAGGGTGCAGGATGCAGGGTTTAGGGTTCGCGGCGCCCAAGCTGTCTGAGCGTGGTGCAGGTGATGGCCCAGAGCGGCTGGGTGGGGGCCTGCTCGTGAACTTAGGGTTAGGGTTTAGGGTTTAGGGTTTAGGGTTTAGGGTTTAGGGTTTAGGGTTTAGGGTTTAGGGTTTAGGGTTTAGAGTTTAGGGTTTAGGGTTTAGGGTTTGGGGTTTCGGGTTTAGGGTTTCGGGTTTCGGGTTTGGGGTTCAACATTCTTCGCGGGTAGGGCTGCAGGGGGGTTTGGGCGGAGGCTTCGGCATCCGAATTGCTCAGACGGAGATGTTTGTTCGAGTTCTAGAAGGACTATGCGAGGGCATGTGGTAGTAGCAGGGGCCCTCTTTTGGTACTATGCACAGTAGGCAATCTCCCTACACCCTCCCTAAACCCTAAACCCCCCAGAAGCTTTACGGTTCCTGGATGCTATAGGGTTTACGTAGGGCTTGGGTTTAGGTGGTTGAGTTTCGTGCTCCCCTTTGTACGAACAGTCCTTCATCGGGATTCTAGTACCCCTTATTCCAAGCCCGATGAAGGACTGCTAGTGTACGGGGAACATCCCAAGGTCGAGTGTTTACTGGGTTTTGGGTTGAAGGGGCGAGTTCTTGCTTAGGGTGGCGAACAACTCGTACGGTACCCTTGCGGATACCAAAACCGTAAACCTTCAACTTCTCAACCCCATGCGCGTTGTACCCTAAGTGCTGAAGCTGAAGCTTAAACCTTTCATCCAACAAGCCCCCCCCCCCCCCCCAACAAAAAAAAAAAAGGAGAAAAAAAAAAAACACCTTTCATCCAACAACTCCCTGTACCACACCGAAGTCGATGGGACCTCACGGCTTGTGATTTTTGAGGTTCAGGGTTTGCGGTTTTGATGTTTAGGTTCATCTGGGACCTCCCGAAACTCTCACAAACACAAGCTCACTCCATAAGACCCACAGAACCTGCCAACGGGCGCCGTTGACAGCCTTGGGGGCGCGACTCCGAAGGAACGGCTTGCTGGGGTTTAGGGTTTAGGGTTTAGGGTTTAGGGTTTAGGGGTTGTCCAGAAAACAGCAATGGGTTCAGGGGGGCTCGGGGTTCAGGGCTGGGCCCACGCCCCCTGGATTCATGGACTCCCATGCATGTGCATCAGTCGGTTTGACGGGCAGTGAGAGGTGTTTCGGACCCTCCCCAACTCTGGGGCTTACAGGGGGTTCGGATTTAGGGCTCGAGAAAGTGTAGGGTCCACCCTAAACCCTAAACCCTACCGAAAAGGCTGAGAGGAGGCGGCCGAGGCCGCGACCGGTCGTTCGAGGCAGGCGGAGGCGGGGGAGGAAGCGCCTCGTCGTTCTGGAGTCGACGGTTCGTGGATTGGGGGTGTTCGGGTTTAGGGTTTAGGGTTTAGGGTTTAGGGTTTAGGGTTTAGGGTTTAGGGTTTAGGGGGTGGGGGGGAGGGGGGGGTTGAGGGTTCCTAATCAAGGGTCCCTTTTCATGTTTCTGTGTTTTTTTTTTGTTCAGGGGGCTTTGGGGTACCTAGAGCTTTTGGTTCTTGAACTTTTCTTGGCTGCTAGATTCTGCGGGCTAAGGTCCCGGGTTTAGGATTTAGGGAACTTTTTTCTGGCCAAAGTCGGCAGTGCACTAAGACGAGTGCCGTTGCCCAGGCCCACATAATTGAGCTCATGCAAACGAGGTATGCCTTCCGACTCTGATCTCCTGAGCCTTAAACATTAATCCTAAGCCTTAAGCCCCTATTCCACATTGGTGCCCAGTGAATCAAGGGGTACCATAGCCATACCCTAAACCCTAAACCCTAAACCCTAAGCCCTAAACCCGAAACCCTAAACCCTAAACCCTAAACCCTTTCTTCCTGGATCTGATTGCACTGCTGTCTCGACTCTGGGTGCTACTTCCTTCAGCACCCAAAAGCCTTGACCCTTAAACCATAAGCCCTAAACCCTAAACCCTAATCTTGTGCGTTGCTTGTGGCTTGGGGGGGGGGAGAAGGGGCCTGGTCTTGGGTTTGGAGTTGCGGAACTCGGGTTCAGGGTTTTGGGGATTCGTAGGGTGTAAGTTTAAGTGTTTGGGGTTGTATTCTCAGGGCTTGTCGGTTTTAATTCGCTGGTTTGCTTCAGCTAATAGGTTGATGAAGAATGGTGGATGAGCGTTGGACGAACCTTGCCCAAGTCTGAAACCCCTGAAACCCAAAACCCTAAACGACCATTTAAGCCCTAAACTCTATACGGCCGCCAACGACGCCAGCTAAGTCTGGAGTGTCCGGGAGGTCGTTTTTTTTTGTTTTTTTTTCTTGAGGGGGGGGGGGGGGGGGGGGGGAAGACCCTAAACCCTAAAACCCTAAAGCCCTGAAACCCTAAAACCCTGAAACCCTAAAACCCTGAAACCCTGAAACCCTGAAACCCTCAAACCCTCAAACCCTAAAACCCTAAAACCCTAAACCCGAAGCCCTAAACCCTAAACCCTAACCCTGGGGTTCTGTCTAAATGCTTGGCTGACCTCCCAGGGCGCTGCCTGAAGCTCGCCATTCCAGGGCCTCAGCGTCTGATTCCCCTGTTTAGGGTGCCGGGTTTAGGGTTTTAGGGTTTTAGGGTTTTAGGGTTTTAGGGTTTTAGGGTTTTAGGGTTTAGGGTTTAGGGTTTAGGGTTTAGGGTCTAGGGTCTTAGGGTCTATGAACTTTCAAGGAAACCTGTGAGAGACCCCAAAACCGCCAGAACATTAGGCTCCTTCGGTTTAGGGTTTAGGGTTTAGGGTTTAGGGTTTCGGGTTTAGGGATGATGTTGGGCACCCGTACTCCGGGTGGAGGGTGTGGGGCTCACGCTTCAGCATTTGGAGGGGCCTCACATCACCACCATCCTTCTCAGAGGATGGCCCTAAACCCTAAACCCTAAAACCCAAACCCTGAACCCTAAACCCTTTTAAGAGGACTGACCATTCAGAATTGAATCTATCACTTATAATAGCCATAATAGTCATCTTAACAATCCAGGTACTACAAAGGGTTTAGGGTTCCAACTTCCCAGTGGGGCCACAAACCTCCCAAAACCCCAAGCCAAATCTGAAAACCACATCTTTGGGGCCTCTCAAAGGGTTTAGGGTTTAGGGTTTAGGGCTTAGGGTTTAGGGTTTAGGGTTTAGGGTTTAGGGTTTAGGGTTTAGGGTTTAGGGTTTAGGGTTTAGGGTTTAGGGTTTAGGGTTTAGGGTTTACGAGCCATCTCTGGTAGGGGCCGGCATAGGTCGCCCAGAGCTTCTCAAACTCTAAATTCCCTGTGCTTGGCCCCCCCCCCCCCCCCCGAACCCGAAACCCACCATCATCTGCAAACCAGAACCCTAAACCCTAAACTTACCCTTCCGAAGCCCCAAGCTCTCAACCACCAAGCCCCCCCCACCCCCCCCCCCCCCCCCCCTCGTAGTACGACAGCAGCCAGCCGGGTTGTTGATGATATCGCCCGGTACACTACAGCTCATGGGGCTTAGGGTGTAGGGCCCTAAACCCTAAACCCTAAACCCTAAGCCCTAAGCCCTAAACCCTAAACCCTAAACCCTCGACCCTAAACCCTAAACCCTAAACTTACGATCATGAGAATGTACGATACTTCGGGGGTGTACGAAATGATTCCCACGGCTGAGGCCAAAGCTCCGCCTGTGAGCCCGAGGGCCTGCGGGGAGCCTGGCAAGTGGCTGCTGGCTTTAGGGGTTTGGGGTTTGGGGTTTGGGGTTGAGGGTTGGGGTTTGGGGTTAGGGGTTTGGGGTTGAGGGGTTAGGGGTTTGGGGTTAGGGGTTGAGGGTTGGGGTTCAGGGTTTGGGGTTGAGGGGTTTGGGGTTGTCAGTTGAAGGTTGAGGGTTTTTTCCAGAAACCCGGGAAATGGGCTCAAACATGCTGCGCGTAGACGGGTTGAAACAACACTGGCCTTCAAATGTACCTGTTTCGCGCGCTTGAAGGTTGGGGGAGTGTGGGTTTCTAAACATACATTGGGGTTTAGGGCTTTAGGTGGTGGGTTAGTTTTGGGCTTTCCTGGCTTTAGAGTCTTGAGTTTTCAGGTTCGAGAACTTTAGGGCTTTTGGGTCTTTATACGGTTTGATCTTTATACGGTTTGATCGGTTTTGGGCTTTAGGGTTTGGGGTTTTGGGCTTCTTGGACTTGCTTCTCTTGGGGTTTGGGGGTTTTGGGCTTTTAGGGTTTGGGGCTTTAGGGTCCGAGGTCTAGGGCTTTCGGGGTTTACCGTTTGGGTGGCGCCGACGCAAAGCAACCTGGGGGAACGGGGAACGGGTTGTTCCTTTAGCCGCAATCAAAGCAACGATGTTGCACCAACCCCAATAAGACTTGCAAAATGCCTGGAAATGCCTAGCCTTTTTGCCCCTGTTGCCCCCCTGTTGCCCCCCTGTTGCCCCCCCTGTTGCCCCGGTTGCCCCTGTTTGCACTTGTTGGCCCTAATTAAAATTACTTCAGTTTCGGGCCTGACCGGCCGCGGTGAGCGGCCTCTCCGCATCTGCGGCCACAGGGGCGGGAGGAGGGACCTGGCCGCGGGAGTCCAGCATCCGGAGTCCGTCGAAGTTGAGGGAGTTTAGGGTTGTAAAGGGCGGCGATACAATAACCCATAGGGTTTTCAGAGGGGCCTAGGTGCAGGTTCCATTGCATCAGAGTCGGAAGGCGGCATCTAAAACAGTCACTCCTCAGATCTCATGTAAGGGTTCGGGGTTTAGGGTTTAGGGGTTAGGGCCTCGGTTAGGGTTGAGGGTTGAGGGTTGAGGGTTGAGGGTTGAGGGTTGAGGGTTGAGGGTTGAGGGTTGAGGGTTGAGGGTTGAGGGTTGAGGGTTGAGGGTGAGGGGTGAGGGTTGAGGGTTGAGGGTTGAGGGTTGAGGGTTGAGGGTTGAGGGTTGAGGGTTGAGGGTTGAGGGTTGAGGGTTGAGGGTTGAGGGTTTAGGGCTCCAGGGCAGCCTAAACCCCGCAAAATCCACACTTCCACACGGGACGACCACTGGCAGAAGCCCCCCCTAAACCAACACTCCGAAGCATGGACGTCATCACTTGGAGGGAGAGAACTGTCGTATGCTCCTTACTTGTGGCCTGGGGGCATTTTGATGGAGCAGGCGGGCCCGAACGCAATGCTCAAAGAAATCCCCCTATAGCCCCATATTATAGTTGCACCAGAGACTACGTACCCCAAATACACCAATGTAAATTCAAGAGGGCCCCTCCCTTTCCCTATCATTACCCTAAACCCTATGATAAGCCCTCTCGTCCGATTTCGGCAGCTGAGTGGCTGGAGCTGGGGACACGTAGAGGCGGCTGCTTTCGGGCACCCACCTGGCTCTTAGAGCATTTAGGGTTTAGGGTTTAGGGTTTAGGTTTGGGGTTTGGGGGTTTGGGGCAAGTATAAGGTTAGGGCGGGGCCCAAGATTTCTGGGCTCAGGGTTTAGGGCGTTAGTGTTGGGGGTCGATTACTACTATTAGCATTATTTTACTTTTACTATTCTTCCTCTTATTGCTATTATTATTATTATTATTACTATTAATATTATTATTACTAATAATATTTTTATTATTACTATTCTTATTATTATTATTATGATTACTATTGCTACTGTTGCGTACTGGGAGTTGCGGGTGCCAAGTCTACCATTTCAGGTGTAGGGATTCGGATGTGTGCCATGGCGATCCGAAGTGGTTGTCTCCAAATGTGTTGCTCTTGCCGCGCAATCCTAAACCCACACGCCCTAGAAGCCCCAACCCTAAACCCTAAACCCTGCAGGCAGCAGGTGAGGGCTCGAGCTTGCTGGATGCTGGGACTCGGGGAATCTAATGCGCGCGCCGGCAGAAGCAGGCGGTCCTTTTATGCTTTCCCCAAGCCTTCGATCAATCAGATAGCTGCAGACAACCTTTGGCATGTCTGTTGCACAAGCGAGAAGCTTGCATCACCCCCACCCCGGGAAGGAGAAAAACTAGAGAACAACCCACTTACACTGTTTCAGGAGTGGTCTGTAGTGGTGCCACCCCATCTTGTTTCCGCCGTCGAGCTGATCTCATCTGGGGATCTTCCACCAGCCGCCATTGTTGCTGCATGCGGTAGAAGAGTTCAAGCTCTCTGCTGCCGCCCTCCTTGGTCAAGGAATTGCTGAGCTGGGCCTCCGAGTGCACCCACCTTACATGGAGCTTGGCGCGTTCCTGCGCTTCTTTGACCGCTAGCAACTCAATGTTAGCCTTCTTTTCCGCGCCTTTGATTGTCAACACTGCCGTATTGACTTTATCATAAACGTTTCGGGAGTCGGAGATAAGCACCCCGGTCACCCTGGCTACTGTTGCGTCGGGGTTTCTTGTGTCAGGACTTCCATGGAGAATCTCACTCCACTGGTACCTCGCATAGTATGCAATGTCCTCTCCATTGACTGCCGCTTGGGTCTCTGCGGCACCTGGGCTCCTGCAAGCACGATCGATACGGTTAGAATGCCACGCCACTGCCGACACCTTCTCGATGTTTCCTCGCAACAGGGACACGGGTGCCATACCTGCGAATACCCCTTGTGTGCTGTGGCCATCATGTCGGTTCTGGCTAGCCGCATCTACCCAAACGAAGACTCCCAGTTCGGTTCCCTCTGGAAAGCTGTGGATAGTCATGATGTGGTCCTTCTTAGCTTTGGCATGCTCTACCAATTGGTTGGCCTTGATCAACGTTTGTACCGTGCTGGAGTTCACCTGAGATAACAGCAGGCTTACTGGTGCGGAGAAGTGTGGGGCCACCTGCTGGGCATGCCAGCTCAGGGCTCCGAGCGTAGCCCTTAACTGCGTCTTCTCTCGTTCCGTAGTCTCCTGGCTTGCCTCTTTCCTTCGGGATGCTGGGATGTTCACTTGAGGGATATCTTCCACGTACTTCTTCTGGGACAAGTGGAACCCCTTCTCATCCTGAACCACCTGAACTCCACATTGAGTGAATTGGCCCGACTCCCAGTCTCCCCACTTAAAACGCTCTTTGATCTTCCGAAGCACCTCTTGCCAGCCGCCATCAGTCTCGCTTCCGGAAAATAAAAAGTCGTCCACGTGTGCAGTGACTATCCCGCGGAGACATCCGGCGGGACGCCACATCCAAAGACATGGATCGCTCCATGAGCGCTCCAGGTGGAGTTCTTGTTCCAGGTAATCAGCGATAGTCCGATACCACTCTAACGGAGCGTCCACTAATCCGTAGCAGGCGCGCTTCAAGCGCGTTATACTTCCGGCGTTTAAACCCATAGCACGACAGATTTCTGGGGTGGGGACACAGTACAGGAGGTCCCTATAGGGCCTCCCCTGTAAAAATGCCCCGCTGACGTCTCCTTTACACACGCGCCAGCCTTTGAGCGCTGTGACTTGCATGACCATTTGGCGGGTTTGCCTTGACATGACAGGGGATGTAGTGGCTCTGTGTTCGTAACACGGATCCTGATATCCGAGCAACACAGCCCGTGCCTTCGCCTTGACACCGCCATCATCCTTCACTTTCCATGTAAGGATCCACCTCATGTGGATGGCTTGGTCCATGCTGGGTCGAAGATGCTCTGGTAAGGTCTCAAAGGCCTGGGCCGCCAGGAAGTTCTTCACCTCAGTGGCCTTCGCCTGCTCGAATTGTTGTCGTTCCTCCCAGGTCAGGTGCTTTTCTGACACCTCGACGGCTCTTCTCTTGAGGGCTCCCACAAAGTAACTGTACGGATTGTCCACCATGGCCTGAACGCCTCGGTTTGTCTCCGGCACCGGTATCTCGACGGCCACTGCTGCTGATTGCTCACACCAAAAACTATTCTGCCCTTGTGTGAACTCTGACTCGGCCACGTCTGCCCACCAAGCTGCGCCTTCGGCTTGCGTTCCGGTTGGAGGTGCGCTATATCGGGGACGAGGTTGGCCCCGGCTACGACTTGCGGATGCTGGCTCCTCCACGTCCGGCAGTTCTTCTGGATCAAGGACTCCCGGTGGCTCTGCCCTTTTTCCGCGAATCCGGCTCCGTGTGGGTTGTTGCTCTTGGTTGACATCTTGTGCCCTCCTCCACTCGGATGGTCCTGGCTTCTCCTGGCTTATGTCCTGGTACTGATTGCCGCCGATCTCCTCCACAACCCGGTTGAACGTCCAGGGAGTTTCCTCGCCATCTCTGCCTGTGCTTAAAGCCTCGATGAGTTCTTCGCGAGGTGATGCCCGTCGTAGTTGTTCCGGGCAGCACTTGAGCAACGTCCTTCCTTTGACCAGCCATATTGACGATCCCGGCCTCAAGCTTCCGTCCGCTTCACGTCGTGTCTCCGTTGCCAATACCCTCGCGGGTCCCAGGAAAAACCCATGCTTATTGCCCGGTTGCTTGCGTCCTTGGCCACTCACCTGACTCCTCCAGTAGTACACCAGTTCACCTGGTATGAAGTTGTAGCTCTCCCTGCTTCGTGAGTTCATCGCTCGAGAGATGCGCTGCTGTGCCTGCCAATCGCACAAGGCCTTCTCTGCAGTGGCCCTTTGTTTGGCCGACCTCTCAAAGTCGGCACCTCCTGATTCCATAATCAGCTCCTCCGGCATTTCTTCTGGATGTTCAATGATGCGACCGGCCACATCCGGATTTCTCCCAAACGCATGCTGTATTGGTGTGAACCCTCGAATCTGTTCACGGCTGTTGAAGGTCCGTACACTTGTTGCCAGTGCTTCGGCTACGCTCATCTCGGGGTCATGGTCGCAAAGCTTCCCTAACAGCTCCTTGATCCCTTTCACAGCGTTTTCACACGTTCCGATCTGCCAATGCGCATCGGCTGGGACCAGGTCAAGGTAGATTCCCTGCCGCTCGCAGAAGTCCGAGACTGCCTGACCACGGAAAGTTCCTGCTGGATCCAGGCGTAGGGTCTCGGGTTTTCCGAAGATCTGTATCCATCCCTCTCGAAAGAACTCAAGGCACGTCAATCCACTGGGCTGCTGCTTACTACCTTGAGACAGTATCTTGGCGGTTCTAAAACGGGAACCCTCGTCTATGATGAGCATGAACTGAACATGAAGATTTTGTTTGGGGTGCCACCAGTGTCCTATGTCGGCAGAATGGCAGACACGGTCTGCCATTTCGGGGGAAGGATTTCCAAGGATGCCAAGTTCCTGGGTGGAGGCCTCTTCTTTTCCGCACACACAGAACATGTAAACTCTCGCGCAAGTTGAAGGATCCAGCTGCTAGCCCCTCGGCGCTTGAGAGCATCCACGAGACCCTTGTTTCCGCCATGCCCTGTCGCGGCGTGAAGTAAGTACAGCTTGCGTTTCACTTCTTCAACCAATTTGGGGTTTGGGCTTCCCTGTTCAGGTTCCCTCGTGCTCTCCCATTGGGCCAGCGCTTCGTGGCTCTTCCTAGGACTCCGGAAACCCATCTTAGTCAACATGCCTTGCTCAACATGATCCACATGACGCCACCCTCTGGACACATATCCTACCACTACGATGCGTTCGCCCTTCCATGCTTGAGTCTCATGCCATCTTTGGGGGTTGAAGGTCACAATGTGGTGCCGGACTGGGTACACGAAGCCTTCCCGAACCTCTCCATTCGGAAGCTTCCGGGACTCCAACGTCAAAGTGTCCGAACTACCCTCAATCCTGGCTCCCTCAATCCACAATTGACCTCCCTGAAAATCTCCTACTCCAATCGCCTGGTTGTCGTACTCGGGATCATTGTGGCTATCTCTATGAAGGGGAAGGAGGTTGTCCAAACTTACCGCAAAGTTTAAAGGAAGTCCTCTTCTGATTTGGTTTCCCCCACTTGTCCAAGTAGGCGTTCACATATCTTACTACGTGTTGGAACCGGTACGACCTGTTGGTAACGCCGTAGTGATTTCCATGAGCATACACACCAAACACTAGATAGGCAGCTTTGGCTTTTCCTACCATGGCTCGGTGACGTGCAATGGGGTTCAGGGGCAGTTGTTTCAGGATCTCATAACATTGCTCATGCGTGAACTTTTGGGCTTTGAGGTACTCCTGGGCCTGTTGTTCCATGCTGTCGTGGGCGTCACGTGTCATAAAGGCCTCCAATTCCTCAACCGTGACATACGACAACTCCTGCCTTTGAGGGTACTTTGGGCTTTCCATGGTGTCCTGAAGTTCCTGGCAATAACCCTCACAACTAGCGCAATGAAGCCCTTCCCTTTCCAACTCCAAATCCTCACACGTACAACGCGACCCTTCTCCGAATCCCTCCAACAATCTACTCATCCCTGCGCTCTCTTCAAGAACCTGCTGATGGCTCAACTCCTGAAGAAACACCTTGCAAACCTTCTTGGCAAACTCCGGAGTGTAATAACTACTTTGCGATGCGGCAAGCCCTTCGCACTTCCCGTGACTAGCTCCTGGTCCACATCGGCACGGTAGGTTCATGGCTTCCGCCACGCGAGCGCACGACGTCACGATGCGCCATCCCTTGCTGAGCAACATCTGGCTTTTGGGGTTCCGGGCGTTCACACGACATCCCTTGGCTACTGCCTCGTACATCAAAAACTTGCGGCGCAGGCGTTGCATGAAGGGGAGTCTCCAAGCATCGCAATGTTCTGACCACTCCCAGCTGACATGTATCCCTGACTGCCAACATGCCACAGCAATGCACGCACATCCCTTATACACTTGAATGGCCTCTCTCCGTTTCTCTCTCAACTCTTCTTTCTGACTCTCAGTTCTCTGATTGGTCCTTTGCAAGGGAGAGAAGGGTCCACATGGGGGGCTGATCCAGACATGGCGTGGTCTCTCTAACGCGATCCTCTTTAGCACATGTTTCACACCATCAGCCTTTGTCAAATCACAGGCGTTCCACTGCCCACACCGCGATGCGGCGTTGGCATTGCCTGTCAGGTTTTGCACAGTGGCGGCCAACACACTGTTTGGTGTGCAGGCCACCTCCATCAAGGTAGATCTATGCTGACATGCTAGACCCTCAAAAAGCTGGGGCACCACCTCATATGATGCCTGTTCGAGCGACCGGGCCTTGCCGAGGCTCAGCTGCCGCGCCAGTCGCTGAGAGGCACTCAAGTTAGCATGCTCCCCTCAGTGCTGGCTTAGTTCTTCATCGGACTCGTCGGTCCACTCTTCACCATGGCAAAACTCTGGTCGCTCTGTTCCGACTCGGTGTCCATGCCGGGTTTCTTCTTGCGCTGAGGTTCGCCCCGAAGTTCTTGAAGTTCTTCTCGCATCTGCGCAACCGTCTCTTCCGTATCACTTCGTTGTCCATCTCCTTCTTGGGATTGCCGGCCTTGGGCTTGCTCTTGACCGAGTTCATGGGTTCGGTCGGGGCACTGCTCGCACTGGCACGTTCCTCGGTGCGTCTCATGGCGATTTTCACCAAGGACGGATTGTCCGTCAACCATCCTGCCAGACGTTGTAGACGAGGATCGCACTCTCCCTCCATGGCCGTCTTCTTCACCCATTCGCAGTAGGAGGGATTCTGCTCCTTGAGTTGCTCGTAGGTGAGGGCCCCATGCCTTCCAAACCCCACCGCATCTGTCGGGTCGGGCGTACTCTTCTGGTAGATCATGAGTGTCGCCGCCCGCACCAGCTGGGGAATCGTCATGTTGTCGGTGTCGAGCATCCCCAATGTCTCCTGGCAGAACTCGATCAGGTTCCCCTTGCGTCGAGCGGCCTGATTCATTTTCTGGATCAGGTCCTGGTACTCGCTCACCTGTTTCTTGCCCTTTGCGGGACTCATGGCGGCATTGACCCCCGTGAGCTCCTCGAGTCGCTGCTGGAGTTCGGCTTTGGTCCACTGACGAGGCGGTGCTTCGCCACGCTTCATCAGCTCGGCTCGAAGATGTTCGCGAGTCGCCATGATCCGCAACGAGGGTGTCGGTGACTGGCGTTCTGGCATTCGCTCCTGATCTTGCTCTTGACGGCTGCCGAGATCTCACTTGCTCTCCACATGTGTTCGGCTGCTCTACCTCTCCTGAAACAGTGTTACTCTTACTAAAAACTTCCTTGCTACCTAACTCATGCTTCTCCTTCCCGTGATGTTCACTGCTACAAATGGCGGATGGAGTATCCCCATCCCCATTCTCATACCCCTGCCCTACGCTATACACTCGGTCCTCCCCTTTCGCTCTAGGGCCGGCTTGGGGGAGGTGCTGTCCCTACTCAGCTGGCATTAACAAAAAAAACTCACTCAGTGCAGGAATGGGTGTTCGTGCTGCCTTCGACTGGCTGTACAGATCTTGTGTCAAAGAAAGCAGCTGGTGTCCTGTCACTGAGCGTTCTAGGGGTATCAGGCGCGACGGGTTGATCTTGCGGAGCACCATGTAGTCATTCTCGAAGTCGATCACCGTGCCGAGTCGTCGCAGCGACTCCACGGAGAGCAGCACTGGCCCTGCTCCCTTGTCCAGCGCGTGGATCTGTATGCTGCCGCTCTTGCCATCTGCCTTCAGCTCCATCTTCACCGTCGAGATGCACTGGTCCGATGAGGAATTGCCGAAGCCGAACACTGGCCGGTTGCTTCGGTCCATTTCCATCACTCCTGTGACGCCGCTTTCCTCTTTCCGGATGGCCATCATCGTCTCAATGGCCTTCACAGAGCCGATCGTTCTGGTAGCTCCACAGTCGATGACGCACTTGCCCTGCTCCACGGCCTGGGCGGTGGTCACCTCCGTCGCCCGTGCCTGATCCTCTGGCTCCACATAGAAGTCCTCAGCGTAGCACACGAACGGGGCTGATTCTTCTTGTGCCTGATGCGCCGCCGCTTCCTTCTCTGGACAATTGGCTGCTCTATGTCCAACCTTTCCACACCGAAGGCACGTCATCTTCTCATCTCGCTTGCCTTTTGCACTGCCACTTCCCTTGCCGCCGTGGGGATTGGTCTTGTAGTACTGCCTCGACAGCTTCATGGTGTGCTGTCGGCTGCGTGCCTCCCGAAGCGTCCTCTTGGCCTGCTGCATCATCGCCATGGCCTCCTCAATCTCCTGAGATGTGTTGTTCCACAGGATCAGGCCCTCTTCATTGAAGGTCTCTTCCGCCGAGAACCCCTGGTCCTCCTCGTGGTGCTGCGTCTCTTCGTACTCCCCATCCATCTCTCCCCAATAGCTGTTCTGCTTGCGATGTCCATCTCTCTTCTTGAGCTCCTGGTCTGGGAAGAGAGCTCTGAGCTCCCGACAAAAAACGGGCGACGCTGAAGTCTCCACCTGCAGCCGTCTGCACCAAGTTGCGTTCCTGCTGATCCAAGTTGGCGTCCTGCAACAGCATCCACCCTTGGATCACGTCGGGGAACAACTCCGGGAGTTCCTCACGTGGCGTTGGGCCTTCCCACCATGGCCCCTGGTCTGCTTGCCAGCTCCATGGTGTGTTCTGCCACCCCACGTACCAGCTCCAGGAAGGACGCATCCACGTAGCCGTTTGCCACCATGACTGCGTTTCTTCTCCGGCGGTCGTCGTTCCATCCTCGGGGGCTTCTGGTGACGCCTCTTCAGAGACTGATTCGAGAGATGTTCTGCGGCTCCATCCTGTGCCGTTCTCGGAATTCCATCCAGCACCCTGCCATGGACCCTGTCGCGTTCCCGGAGCGGATCGTGTACTCCAGGACGATGTGGATGCCGTGGGAACTCTCGATGCTGATGGGAGCACACGTTTCATGGCTTGCTGTGCTCTCAGGTAGCACTCACTCTTCTTGGTCAGGTACTCATTGATGCTCTCGCCATGTCTTCTTCGTGTGCCCTTGATGACAACCGTGGTTGCCCCAACTCCTGTCTCAGATGTTCGAGAAGTCGATCTACACCTCCCGAGTAGCTGAGCCAGTTGGGTGCCTGGCCCACGATCATCCTTTTGGCGGGGCCCGTGAGCTCAGCTGCGAGCTTGGGCCCTACAGTGCCCCTCTTGTGGGGCTCTTGGGCTTGTTCATACAGTCTGGCGGCCTCCGCATATTCGATGTATGAATTCGGATTTCCATCCCATATGGGCGTGCCCTCCTTGGTGCGCTGAATCGCACCCTCGCTGCCCGACATCTCTCCACGGCCCACGCGGTGGAGATCTCTTTGAAGTTCTTGAGGTCCCTGGATCTCGAACCCCACCTCGTCACGGGTGGGGCTCCGCTACCATGCAGGCAGCAGGTGAGGGCTCGAGCTTGCTGGATGCTGGGACTCGGGGAATCTAATGCGCGCGCCGGCAGAAGCAGGCGGTCCTTTTATGCTTTCCCCAAGCCTTCGATCAATCAGATAGCTGCAGACAACCTTTGGCATGTCTGTTGCACAAGCGAGAAGCTTGCAAACCCTAAACCCTAAACCCTAAACCCTAAACCCTAAACCCTAAACCCTACACCCCAAACCCCCAACCCCAAACCGGAAGCCAGCCTCTTCATGGGCCCCAGCTCATCGACCAAGCGGTCGAAGGCGACTTGAGACAGGGCCTGGATAGGCTCAGGAGCCGTGGAGGTTTAGGGTTTAGGGTTTAGGGTTTAGGTTTAGGGTTTAGGGTTGAGGGTTCAGGGTTCAGGGTTTCGGGTTTGGGGTTTGGGGTTTGGGGTTTGGGGTTTAGGGTTTGGGGTACTTATGAACCGGTTTTCACTGTACTTCTAACCCACTCATAAGCCTCATTCTGTGCCCGAAGATGGTCATAACGAGTGCAGTTATAAGTACCGTTCTAATTGGTTACTGAGTACCCCCAGGCCTCCAAGTGGGGCTTGGCTTTTTGCCAAACGCTGCCAACTAGTGGGACTATACGCCCCTTCGAGCCTAAATAGGAAAACATGTTTTAGGCTTTCCTTAGGTTTTGTATAAATACAAATACGAAACAGTCCTAAGGGGCGATAGTCTATAGTAGATGATCACCAGCTGTGGATTTCCTATTTCGTGCGTACCCTGGGACTCAGGCAGGGTGTTTTGGGTTATGGCTGTCAAGCATCTCTGCTACGCAGGTTTGAGGGGGCCACAGATCCAAACGAAACGTGGCTCTAGAACCCAAAGCCTTAAATCCAACTCAAGGCAAGCAATGTCCTGACCTCCCAAATGCCAATCCGCCGAAATTGCGCCTATTAGCTTGAGAGACTATCATGAAGAGGCACGGCCGTTCGTCATTCGCCTACACCCCTCGTGCTCTGCGGCATTCTACAGCCTTAAATTTAGGGTTTAGGGTTTAGGGCTTAGGGTTTAGGGTTTAGGGTTTAGGGCACCTGAGACTCGCACCTAATTATGCGTCCAAAACCGCATGGTGAAGGTACCCTGAAACCCTTGCGAAGGGGGTTGGGGGGGGCAGGGGAAACCAAAAGTCCTGAAGCCCTTCCGAAACCCGAACCCCAAAACCCCAAAACCCCTTAAGCCCCCAAAACCCCTTGAACCCCTAAACCCCACAACCTCTAAACCCTAGGGGAAGCTGGCCTGCAAGGTATCCACCAATTCAGGCCTGGAGTCATCCCGTTTGACCCTGAACGTGTAGCCCTGAACCCGCCAAGGCTTCTTCGGCTGTCAGGGCTTTTGGGCTTTAAGATTCTTGGAGTTTCGTTGCTTTTTGGGTTTTAGGGGCTTTTGGGGTTTGGGTTCTGGGGCTAAGGGCTGAACCGCTTTAGGGTTTCAGGCTCCAGGGTTTGCATGGCACAGTGCAAGTAGATCTAGGTGCTCCCAGTAACCTAGGAAGGGGTTTGGAGTTTGTGTGAAAAGTTACACAACAGCCCCAAGTATCCTAAAAAACCCGAAGGGTGCTAGGGGGGGATTTCCAAACAAGTGGCCTACCTCGTACCACTGTACGACTGGCTTGAAAATCTAGGTCAGGCGTAACCCCAAATCTCAGTTTGCCTCCGGCTACTGTGCCCTTAAGCCAAAGCTGGAGGAAAGGTCTTGTCGTCGCAGTTGAACTCGTCTCGATTGCGACTCATAGGGGTTCAGGGATAGTGGGGTGTAGGGGCTCAGTTGCAGGGCTTACGAGTGTAGGCAATCGGTTTGAAGACCCCAGAAAAATTTCAGATTCCGGCCGGAAGAAGCACCCTTGAGAGTTGAGGGTTTAGGGGCTTAGGGTCCTGCCGGAATCAGCATCTGGCGCCAAATCCCCATGCCACAACCCACCTAGCATCTTCCCGAAGATCTCAAGCAACCAAGGGGACCAAGGACCTCAACAAAACAGAAACCTGGCTACATGCATGAGGATGATAAGAGGCCCTAACACAAAACATGTGGGCTAAGGGCCTGGAGGAATTAGAGCAGTATCAGGACCCTAAATCCACTGCGAATGCTTGCAAAAACAAGCAAGCAAATAAGGGCCCAGCACATCGAATCGAGCCGTCAATGTGTGTGGGCTGATGCCTAAAATCTGGCCGTTCTTGCGAATGTCCCCCGTGGTTCTTGGTAGGGAATGAGGGCGTTAGGGCCCTAAACAGACCCTTTAAGGGATTATATAGGGTACCCCCTCATTCCCTACTAAGAACCATTGCCTCTTGGACTGGGAAGCTGGATTCGGTGATGTCCATTTGAGATTCTTGGCCTTCGGGTTTCGGACTTGGGGCATGGATGGGTGTGGATACCTGCATGAGCTGAAGCCCCAAACCCTACGCCCCAAACCCTAAGCCCGAAGCCCTAAGCCCGAAGCCCTAAGCGCATGGCAGAATTCCCCAGAGTCCACGATTCGAAGCCCCAAACCTAGCCCAGTAGCCATAGTATGATGATGATGATGAAAATAATCATAATCATAAACAGAATAGTGGTTTAGGGTTTAGGGTTTAGGGTTTAGGGTGTAGGGTTTAGGGTTTAGGGTTTAGGGTTTAGGGTTTAGGGTACCACTGGCTACCAAGAAGCCGTCCACCACTTTAACAACTACAAGGCATGCAGGGCTTGGGTTGAAGTACAGGTTTTAGGGTTGAGGGTGTAGGGTTTAGGGTGTTAGGGTGTTCGGGTGTTGGGGTTTAGGGCGTAGGGTGCAGGCTTTAGGGGCTTTAGGGCTTTAGGGTTAGCAATTACCTTCGACACGTCAAGGAGGTCTCACTGGGGCGCGATACTCTGAAGGTAGGCCAGCCATCCGAGTGAAGAGCCCTGACGCAACTCCTGTCATTGCGGAGGTGGGCCTCTAAACAATAAACCCTCAACCCTAAGCCCTCAACCCTCAACACCCTCAACCCTCAACCCTCAAACCCTCAAACCCTCAACCCCCCCCCCCCCCCCCCCCCCCCGTAAGATGGACACTTAAAGGCTATGCTGCACGTGCGTGCCTTGTAAACAAATACTTTACAAAGGAAACACCCGCAGAATAGACGCAACGCACCCGCAGAATAGACGCAATGCACCCTCAGCATCAGCACCCAGTGTCCTGAGCGCGGAGGGCGCGGAGGGCGCGGGCGGAGGGCGCGGAGGGCGCGGAGGGCGCGCGGGGGAGGGCGCGGAGAGGACGCGGAGGGGCGCGCGAGAGGGCGCGGAGGGCGCGGAGGGCGGGGCGCGGGAGGCGGCGCGGAGGCGCGGAAGAGGAGCGCGCGGAGGCGCGAGGGCGCGGGCGGGGCGCGGAGGGCGCGGAGGCGCGGAGGGCGCGGAGGGCGCGGAGGGCGCGGAGGGCGCCGAGGGCGCGGGGCGGGGGGCGGGGAGGGCGCGGAGGGCGCGGAGGGTGCGGAGGGTGCGGAGGGCGCGGAGGGCGCGGAGGGGCCGCGGACGCGCGGAGCGGAGGGCGCGGAGGGCGCGGAGGGCGCGGAGGACGCGGAGGGCGCCGAGGGCGCGGAGGGCGGCGGATGGCGGCGGAGGGCGCGCACGGAGGGCGTTAGGTGACTACCCCATCGTCTTGTCCGTGTGTGTCTCTCGTGCCCATCGACCGAATGCTCCCCGTCCGCGCTCCCCCCCATCCTTGTTCCCGAACCCGTGCGTCAACCTGACATCCATGCATGGTCCGCCACGCCCCTCTCCCAGCAAAATGTTCCGACCCCCTCCCTTGACCGTGTCGTCTCCGTGGCCTCCCGTCTTTTTTCATTCCGTCATCCCACCGTCCTCCGTTGACCGTCTCCTCTTCGTGGCCTCTTTCGCCAGAAAGCGATCCGATAGAACGCCTTCCGCGTTGAAGCGCCAAACGAGAACCCAATCCCAGAGAGGTTTGCGAAAACAAAGAGCACGCGCAGAATAGACGTTAAGTGTCCAAGGCACCCCCCCCCCCAAAAAAAAAAAAAAACTAAACACCTCCCTTCCCCCTACCCCCTCCCCCCCCTCCTTCCCCCCCCCCAATTCCCCTTCTCCTCGGCGATGCTGGTGGGCTCCTCCTCGAGGAGATCTTCGAGCCCCTGCTCGGTCAGGATGGCCCGGAGCTCCTCTGCTTCGCCACTTCCGGCTGAGGCCTTTATAAGGACCGCCGTGTCCCAAAAGTCGAAGATCTAGGGTTTAGGGTTTAGGGTTTAGGGCTGCCGCTGGTCAGAATCCTGGAGCAAGATCTGCAAGCACCCGACAAGCTCTGCCGATGGGTACCTGCACGCTCAAGCACGAGGTCCCCAACCCCAGAACCATGGACCAATGACGACCGTAGACTGAACATCTGCGCGGGATTCCGATGCAATCCCGAAACCCTAAGGCCAGGGAGAACCATCAAAGCTGGTTTCAGGGCTCAGGCCTTTGATGACAAAGAGCCAAGAGCCGAAAATCGTTTGCTTTGAAGTGGAATGGCCAGCAGGGTGTTCACAGAAGCTAAGTTCCGGGGCACGCGCCTGAAGCCAGCATGACTCTGAGCCCTAAACCTTCAACTCCCTGCCCTCCGCTGTTGGCATGCCAACGGGTCCAGGGATCAGGGTTTAGGGTTTAGGGTTGAGGGTTTAGGGTTTAGGGTCTCAATGACACTCTACTGTGTGACAGTGTGGGCTTGAAGCTTCACGTTTCTAGCGCTTTCCATGCCTTGAGTCCGCGCTGGTGAAGAAACTCCACTTCGTACTACAGCTGTCACATGCCATATCTGAATGTCAGGGTTTAGGGTTTAGGGTTCAAGGCATATGGCCTTTATTGTACTTCTTGGCAGCCTCAGGGGGTTCCTATACACCATGGCGTATTCCTACATCAGACCCTCAGAAGCCCAGCAACGCATAGTTAAAGCATCTTCCAAGGTTCTTCCTACCTGCATGGTCGAAGTGGCACAGACAGCCCTAGTCCTTGCTGCTGTAAGGGGCACTTCTTCAGCAAGGATGCCGGGAGAGACGCGCAAAGATACGAGACCTTTCCATGCAGACTTCAAGGTCGAGCATTTCATATTACATCTTGGCGCCGCCAAACGATGCTCACTGAGCAGCCAAGGTTATTCGGGTAGTTCAGGCGGATTGCAGAAGCTCCTGTATTCAACGCGATCAGTGCGCTGCATTTTGGATGGTATATGACTGACTTTACTATTGGTTGGCCTGCTGTCCTCATTAACATGCTCCATCTCATATCCCCCTGCTCTCTACTCTCCCTGACGTGGACGTACTTCGCTGTCAGCAACTCTCTGCATTTTCCCTAAACCCCCTAAACTCTAAACCTTACACTTCATATTCATATGTATATATATATATATTTATTTATTTATTTATTTGTTTATGTATAATTATACTTATTTCTCTATTTTTTATGCATTTACTTAATTTCTTCATCATGTATTGATTCGTGTATTTAAACCCTGCTGGATTCGTCGATATGGGCAAGTCCTTCGTCGATTTAGGCAAGTACTTGTTTATTTGCCTAAACTCGACAAAGCATGACCCTAGCATCCCCCCCAGCACGCTGAGGAGGAGGCAAAGGTATCGCACATTTCGACCTTGATCTGCTGGAAGAGCTGGTCCTGGCCGCTAGAGATAAGGGGGCGTCGGGGTTTAGGGTTTCCGGGTTTAGGAGATTAGGGTGTTTAGGGTTTAGGGCTTAGGGTTTAGGTTTAGGACGCTGGGGTTTCGGGGTTTTGTTGGGAGTGGAAGAGGACTGGGTCTTGGAGGTTGTGGAGTTTGGGATTGATGGTTTATCGGGTTTCATGGGCACCTGCTCGTAGGGTTATTTGGAGCATTGTCTTTGAGACAGCCGAGAATATGGTAACCAGATTTGTGCAGTTGAACTAGACTCCAAACATATGCCAACACGACTTCACCATTCCGGCTACGTTATAACCAGTTTACAGTTTACACATTCACTGAAGAAGTGAATCCCTGACAAGGAGACTGCAACAGATATGTTTGTGTTTTCTGATCTGTGTTGCGTCGTCGTCGTCGTCGTCGTCGTCGTCGTCGTCGCCGCCGCCGCCGCCGTCGTCGTCGCGGTTGTGGTTGTGGTTGTCGTTGTGATTGTGGTGGTTGCGGTGGTTGTGGTTGTTGTGTTCGTTGTTGCGGTCGTTGTTGTGGTCGCGGTTGTGGTCGCGGTTGTGGTTGTTGTTGTGGTTGCTGTTGTAGTTGGTGAGTCTGAAGCCTTACACCCTAAACACTGAAACCTTAAGCCCCTAAACACTAAAACCTTAAGCCCCTAAAACCTGAACCCTGAACCCTAAACCATAAACCCTAAACCCTGAAACCTCACCTGATCCAGGGCAGGAGCTGTGCCAGTAGCTGCGCCAGCAAAAGGATCCTGCTGAGCAGCGCAGCCCAAGAAAGGTTCAGTGAGTTCAGGGCTTGCGGCTCCTAAACCCTAGACCCTAGACCCTAGACCCTAGACCCTAGACCCTAGACCCTAGACCCCAAACCCTAAACCGTAAACCCAAACCCTAAACCCTAAACCTGGGGTTTACCTGGTTGCCTTTCCAGCAAGTGCCAGAAAGAGAGAACCCTGAGCCCAAGGACCCTAAGCCAAAAACCCGAAAGCCTGTTGAAGTCTTCAACCCGAAAGCCGAAGCACTAAACCTCAAGCCCTAAACGTTAGGGTTTAGGGTTTAGGGTTTAGGGTTTACGGTTTAGGGTTTAGGGTTTAGGGTTTAGGGTTCGAGGGCTTCACGGGTTTTCGGGGTTTAGGGTTGAGTTCGCTTCAGAAGCCTTCCCGACATGCCGATTTCCCTTGGGCACGACAACGAACCTTATCAGGGCTTACCATAACTGTAGCGAAAATGATCCTAAACCCTAAACCCTGAAGTTTACCACTGCCAGGTTGTACAGATTCGGGTGTTGGAGGTTCAAGGCTTGAGGAGTATGATTTCTTTATTTAGGGCTGGGGGTCCAGGGTTTTCTGGGGTCTGGGGTTTAGGGTTTAGGGTTTAGGGTTTAGGGTGAAACTGCATGCCCCAAACCTTAAACCACTTGTCTGTGCTTGCCCCAGCCCAAGGGTGCTAACCCCGAACTTTCCCTAACTTGCACACCGAACGACTGAACCTAAACCCTAAACCCTAAACCCTAAACCCTAAACCCTAAACCCTAAACTCTAAACCCTAAACTCTAAAGTAAAAGAGGAACTGCAAATGCTGCGTGCCCGGCCGGGGAGGCTCCGCTTGTGCCGAGGATCTCCTCAAGGTGTGAGGAGAAGACGGCGGGGCGGCATGTTTCTCAGAGGGTCAGCCCTAAACCCTAAACCCTAAACCCTAAACCCTAAACCCTAAACCCTAGTTACTAATAAGGTTCCTAGGGGTTTAGGGTTGGGGACGGGACAGTGTAGCTTTGCCTCAAGGCCGTGCACTTCAATACTGTGGGACTAAGCAACCCAGGGTTTAGGGTTTAGGGTTTAGGGTTTAGGGTTTAGGGTTTAGGGTTTAGGGATTCACCTGTGGCTATGTTCTGTGGTAATCCATGGCTTGAGCTACAGATTCGGGCACACCCTGCAGTCTACCAATCGAGTGGGGTTTAAGGTGTGTGGAACTCAAAGCACAAGCACTACCTTTGTGGCAATCGATGTCGTTACTCATCTTGGATGCATGCATCCAAGTCAACCCTAAACCAAAAACCTAAACCCTAAACCCTGAACCCTAGACCCCAAACCCTAAACCTTAAACCCTAAACCCCAAACCCTAAACCCTAAACCCTAACAAAAGCAGATTGGGTGTCTGAGTGCTGGGCATCGCTGAAGCATGCATCCATGCCTCGGCTCTCAAAAGTCTATCGCCTAGGGGTTTAGGGCTTAGGTTGGGATGTTCCCCCTTCATGCTAACAGGGCTTAGGGCTTAGGGTTTAGGGTTTAGGTTTTAGGGTTTAGGGTTCAGGGTTTAGGGTTTAGGCGTCAGGGGTTAGGGTTTAGGGTTGGCAGGTTCCCCCTTATTCTAACAGTCCTTAATCGGGATTATAGCACCCCCTATTACAATCCCTAGAAGTTCTGAGGGCTGTTGGTATAAGGGGGAACATCCCCAGGCAAGAAGGGCTTATTGTTTGGGGTTTAGGGTTCAGGGCTTATGGCTAAGGAATATACTTCAAACCCTAAACCCTAAAACTTAAACCTTAAACCCTAAACCCTACTTTAACAAACCAGACTCAGGGTGATGCCTCTTTGGCTCTCTGAGAACTTTGGCCGCAGGCTTCACATGGTGGCAGGTCGCGGAACCAAATGTTCCCTACTTCTCCATGGGTTTAGGGTTTAGGGTTTAGGGCTCCCTGAATCCCTTCTAGAAAAGTTTCGGGCTCCCCTGCTACTGACTAGCAAAACCGCGTTTTGGGGGGTTCGGATGCTCTTGCCGAATCTCCCAGCCCATGCATCGTGGCATTCAAACGTCCCGAGGTGCATCTTGCTTAGAAGGTCCAGTTGCAGTGCTCTTCTGGAAATCGGGGGGGGGGGGGGGGGCACCCTGCTCAGACGGTAGGGCCTTTGTTGCCTCATTCCATAGTCCCTAAACCCTAAACCCTAAAGCCTAAACCCCAAACCCTAAACCCTAACCCCTAAACCCTAAGCCTAATTAAACCGTAGGGCGCCCTCCACATGTGGGAACCTGAACATGCAGCCGCGCAACCATCTGCCCGGGGCGGCGCCGGTATCGCATCCTCCTCCTCCTCCCCCTCTTCGGGATTTGGGTTCAGGGTTTGCGGTTTAGGGTTTAGGGGTTTAGGGTTTAGGGTTCAGGGGTTCAGGGTTTAGGGTTGAGGGTGGAGGGTTTATACAGATGGGCTCTGGAGGGTTCCTACAACATGGTGACGCACTTGGAGGGGACTGTACCTCGGCGTCTAGGCAACCCTTGCGACACTGTTTTGTTTCCTACAAGACATCTACACCGGAACTACTCCCTATTCCCTAAGCCCTTATGAGTGAAGCCAACATAGGTACATCGTTGCAGGTGGACATCTTTTGATATGTTCACACATCCCTGCATGACCTCGGAATCATGTCTGGGGCATGGCAACGGGCTCAGGACCGTTTCTGCAACTGCACTTTCGGGTTTAGGGTTCCAGGGTTCAAGGTTTAGAAAAAGGCAAGAATGGAAGGTTCAGGATTCGAAGGCTCAGGAAGTAAGGCTTGACGCTTGGGGCTATAATCCTAAACCCTAAACCCTGCACGCCGGGGGTTCTTATTGGGGGTATCTAGGGGCTATAATAAGGTATAAGGGTAACAGATAAAGAGGCCACCGGCCTTTGCAACCTATTAAGGCTTTCCTATAGGGGTTGAGGTAAACTTCCCGTGCCCGTGCCCCCTGCCGACTTCGAGGTTGACGCCGGCCTAAGCCGTCGGACCCTGAACCCGAAAGCTCTCGCTGAAGGTTTAGAGGTTTATGGTTTCAGGTTTAGGGTTAGGGTTCACAGGGCTTAGGGTGCCCGAAATCCTACACTGTCCAGACCCTCGTGCTCCGAAACCCCGAAGCCCCAAATCTTAACTACCTGAACCCAAAACCCTCAAGCATCCTAAAGGCCTATTTAGATGGCCCTAGAAACCCTAGAAACCCTAAACCCTAAACCCTAAACGCTAAACCCTAAACCCTAAACCCTAAACCCTAATTAATCCTAAACCCAAAACCCTAAACCCTAAACCCTAAACCCTAAACCCACAGCCCAAGTCGTCCGTGGCGACCTTGGCAGCAACCTCCTCACCATCCCACTCGTACCTCTCAGCAACCGTCGGCTGTTGACTTCTGGAATCAAGAATAACTATAATATACATATATATATATATAATACTATTATTATATATATATATATATGTATATATTACTTATTATATAGAATATATAATATATAAAAGCCTAGGAGAAAAACGGGGATGCCCTTGTAAGTTTTAAGAGGGTTCTTAAGGGACCCTAAGGCTCAGGTTGGACGGGGGTCAATGGCATCGAGGCTCCCCTTCCCCTGAAATACGAGGGTTTAGGGTTTAGGGTTTAGGGTTTAGGGTTTAGGGTTTAGGGTTTAGGGTTTAGGGTTGCTGGAAGACCCTTTTCGAATCTTTCCGCCCTCCCCACACTAGGTATCCTGTTGTGCCTAATGGGTTAAGTCTAGTCTTTATGTTTTGGTTTCCTTTTCTTTGGCTATTTTTGGGGTTAAGCCGATACTTGAAAGTCCTTAACTTCAGGTAGGGAAGTGGGGTCTGCAGTTCTTAGCGTCTTTCGTCTTCAGGGAAGGTTTTCGCAGTAGGCGAAGGGCAGCCCAACCTACCCTGAACCCGAAACTCGAACGTCTGTGCACTTGCAGAGGTCTCGCCCTTAAGATCTAGTGTGTGTGTGTGTGTGTGTGTGTCGTGTTTAGGGGCTAGGGTGTAGGGGACCCGAATTTAGAATCAACACTCTCGGATCATGTTTACGATTCAGCTGCCAGTCAAGAGCAAATGCCAGAAAAGGCATTTGGGGGCGCACTTGTCATCCTCTTCCGGCTCTCCTCCCCCGACACCTTCGTCACACATGCTTGCCCTGACCACCTAAACCCAAAACCCAAAACCCTAAACAGTAAACCCAAAACTCCACACGTGTCTGCAACTTTCGCAGGCCGCAGTAAAAAAAAATCCGCGACATCAGCTCTGCTGGTACGTCCAAGTCGAGTAGCATGGCAGGTAACGGGCCGAATCAGGCAATAGTGCATACAATCCCTAAACCTATACATCTTCAACCCTAAAGCCTAAACCCCAAACCTTAAACCCTACTTGCCCGCTCCCCCCGTCTCCCACCTCAAGCAACAAACGGACAGGGTTCCTCATTTTATGACCCCTCTGAACCCCTTCACCCAACACCCCGCCGCACCTCGAACCCCTAGGTTTAGGGTTTAGGGTTTAGGGTTCAGGGTTTAAAAATTTAGGAACCCGGAAAACCCCAAACCCCCAAAACCCTGAACCCCTTGAACCCCAGCAAGTTCGCCAGCACTGGAATCCAAGCCGAGGGCAGCTGACCAAACGTGCGCCCTGCAGTTGGGAGGTCTTGCCTCTGCCAATGCAAACAAGGCCGGTGTGCAAGAGCCTGTACCTTTAGGGTTTAGGGTTTAGGGTTTGGGGTTTGGGGTTTGGGGTTTAGGGTTTAGGGTTTAGGGTTTAGGGTTTAGGGTTTAGGGTTTAGGGTTTAGGGTTTAGGGTTTAGCGTTTAGGGTGAGGGGTGATCATGGTGTAAAGAACAGAAACCCGAATGGCCGTAATCATAAACTTACAATCGCTTTCATCATCGTCTTAATCATAAGCACAATCGGTATCACAATCATGCACATGAGAATTTTAAGCTTACTCAAGTCATAGTCCCACCTTAAAGACAACCTGGAAATAAGCCAGATGCCTACAAGCCGCCCGAGCTTGCTTGATCGCCAACAAACTCCCTTGTCCATATGCCACTCCTAGACCCCCCCGAAAACGAAAACCCTAACACTAAAGCCCGAAACCCCGAACCCCAAAACCCCCTCAAGACCAGGGAGCCCCCCCCCCCCCCCTGCATAATCCTAAGAACACAGACTCGCCAAGCTCCCCTTCACTTGCTCGCTTAGACCTTCATTTAGGGATTCTTTGGGGTTCCAGCGGGATGCTCAGCACCCTAAACCCTGAACCCTGAACCCTGAACCCTAAACCCTAAACCCTAAACCCTAAACCCTAAGCCCTAAGCCCTAAACCCTAAACCCTACCCTAAGGGGAGCCGAGGGTCCATGGTCTGAGCCCCCGGCTCATGGGATACAGTGCCGCAGGAGGCGGCTCGGCTTGGGCGGCCTGCTCGGCCGCCTGAGCCAGGCGCTCCTGATCCGGTTTAGGGTTTAGGGTTTAGGGTTTAGGGTTTAGGGTTTAGGGTTTAGGGTTTAGGGTTTAGGGTTTAGGGTTTAGGGTTTAGGGTTGAGGGTTGAGGGTTGAGGGTTGAGGGTTGAGGGTTGAGGGTTGAGGGTTGAGGGTTGAGGGTTGAGGGTTGAGGGTTTTAGGGGTTAGGGGTTTATATAGGGTTTAGGGTTTAGGGTTGGGGTTTCTTAATGTGCAGATGCTGAATCATCAGCCATGGCAGCACAACAACTCGAATGAGAGTTGCGCAAAAACCCCAACCCATCTGGTGGCACCGTTGGCTGGATTCGGTCCTGTTCTGCTTGCTTGGCCGCTTTTCGCTTGGCCTGTCTCGGGAGCACGCGACACAGTGCCAAACAGCCAAACTGCACGGCCCGATCCGCAAAAAACCTCAAAAAGCCCTCACAATCTAAAACCTACAAGCCCCTAACCCCAAGCCCTGTAATCTAAAACAGCCCTAGAGAAGGGTCCAACCTGTAGCCTACTCAATGGCACTAGGGTTTATAGGGCTTAGAGGACTTTTGATGATTTGGGGTGTTTACTTCTCCAAACGCCATGAAAAGCAAGACGGACCCAAACCCTGGCTCCCGAACCCCGAACCCTAAACACTGGCTGGTTCTTATGTAGGGAATAAGGGAATGCGGTATCCTACATATAAAAGGGAAAATGTAGGGTTGACTCCCTTCTAGACTAAGCACCACCCAGACTGCCCGGCACCTTTCTGGCGATTTTCTCGAGGCGGCCTGGCTCAGGGGGAAAACTCAGAGAAGCCAATAAACCCTAAAACACACACCCCCACAAACCTGATAAGCCCTACAATACCTAGAAGCCCTACACACCCTCTAAGTCCCAAAAGCCCTGTAAAAACCCATAAGCCCTGGAAGCCGAGCCCTACAAGCCCATCTAAGCCCTGTAAGCCCTAATTAGACACTCAAGCCCCACACCTGAAACCCTTTCAACCCTAAAGGGGAGGGGAGGGGGAGGGGGGGGTGGGGGTGGGGGTGGGCTTTGAGAACTTTAGGGCCGGACCTCTACAAAGTTTAGTTTGGTCAATCATGGTATCCTTCTTGGGCACCTTGTGGGGGGGTTTAGGACCATCGCTTGGGTTGTGGCTGCTTATGGGGTTGAGGGATGAGGTGAGCTACTCAAGGCTCAGACTTCTGCGGGCGCCTAGGCCCTAGAATGTAACCCTAAACCCCAAACCCTAAGCACTACCCAAAAGTACGCCGGCATGGCGTTGCTCTGCTTCTGCCTCTTCCGCCCGGGCCTGCGTCTTTCCAGCAGGTTTAGGGTTTGGGGTTTAGGGTTTCGGGATTAGATTTAGGATTTAGGATTTAGGGTTTACGGGCGTTGGAGGGTTTAAGGTTTAAGGCGTTGCATACTGGATCTCAGTGTCTCCGGGGCGTCGTGAAGGCCGGACATCCCATACTAAATGCAAAGGTTCGTGTCGGCTTGCGGCTGAGAGGCGTCTTCCCAATAACTCATGATATTCAGAAACACCCCTCCCCCTCCCCCTCTCTTTTTTTGTGGGCCCCCCAAACGTCGGCCTCCCTCTCCGGGAGCTGCATTGGCCAGGCCGAGGCGGGTCGCGTAGCGTTAAGATTAAGTTTAAAGTCTAACAACCCAACACTGAGGGTGGAGAATGAAAGTAGACATACATGTGACAAATCCTATATGACATTGAAAGGTAGGCGACGCGATTCTGGGGCAAGATGCAAGTACCGCATTGATACTCGAAAGCTTGGGAAACTCACTATCCTTTAGACCTGAGCCCTAAACCCTGCACGAGCATCTGTTGAATTCGAAGACAAGCTGGCGACAAGAACGCGCTTTCGGTTGGGAGTTTACACCTACATTCCAGGGCTTTCGGATCCTAGGCCTTAAGAACCTTGACTGGCCCTACCACCGCAAACCTAAACCCTTTGAAAACGCCCTAAACCCTAAACCCTAAACCCTGAACCCTGAACCCTGAACCCTGAACCCTGAACCCTGAACCCTGAACCCTGAACCCTGAACCCTAAACCCTAAACCCTAAACCCTGAACTCCAAAACCCTACCGACTCTTGGCGGGGCCTTGGCTTCGGCGGCCACAGCTTCTGCATCTCGTCGTTGGTCCTGGCAGCTCCGCAGATAGGGGCCCAGAAACCACACGCAAGGGAAACAGCTGTTTAGGGTTTAGGGTTTAGGGTTTAGGGTTTAGGGCGTTAGGGGCACACAAAACACAGAAACAAAAGGATTCTACAACCATGGTTCTCTAGAATTCCCCTGATAGGGGCCCTTCTACCCCCAATAGTAGGATCCTTCTGTTCATGTGGGTGTCTTGGGCCCCTGAGCAAAAGTCCTGCCTCCGAAGACCACGAAGAGCAGGGTCTAGGGTTTTGTTTAGCCATCTTTACCAGTAGAGTTTAGGGTGCAGCCTTCCATCCAAAGAAACGCCTCTACTCAACCCCCGGAACCCTAGAAATAACCTCACTTGCAGGCCTCCAAGCCCTTCCACTGCTGTATCTCCGCATCCTTTTGATCCAAGGCATCCTCCTGGCATCGAGGAGGGTCAGGGTGTATGGACGATTTCGTTGATTTTGGGTGTTGATAGGGTTGAGAGGCGTTATAGGGCTCGGCTTGCTGGGTCTAAAGGGTCCAGAGGGTCTGGAGGGCTGTGATGAAGTGGATGGGAGTTATGCAGGGCTTGGGGTTTGTAGGGTTTAGGGTGTGCACGTCCAATTTAATTTTGAAGGTTCATCGGGTTGGGGGTGTACTACTGCAAGACAAAAAGTTTTAGGCTAGGCTTCCGCTTTGGACCAGGCGGTTCTGTTTAAGAAAACCTTGGTGGGTTTAGGGCTTAGGTGTGAGTTCAGAGACTGAGAGCCTCGCCTCAACGTTTTCCCGCAAGGGCGCGGTGGTGTGCTAAAAAACCGAAGGTTTCTGCCCACCGCATTGGAGAAGTTGAGAAGACCAACAGATTCTGAATTCGTGTGCCTCGGGCTAATTGAGGTTTTGGGGTGTAAGGCAATCGCAGACTCTGCATCTATCAGTTCTTACCTTGGTTGACTCAACCCTGGCCAAGAAACTGTTCCGACATTCAAACACCCTGGATGAAACAAACCCTAAGCTCCAAATCCCTAAACCCTGACACTGAAGAAATTGAGAGACTCAGGATCGGGGTCGGGTGACATTCGTATCCGAACGCGCACGCGCCGCAACACAACGTCCGAGGAGATTCCGGCAGAAGGGCGAGGCTTTGGGGTGTAGACTAAGCCCTAAACCCTAAACCCTAAACCCTAAACCCTATAAACCCTAAACCCTAAATCAGAATCAGCTCAAGGTTGGCCCACAGACCTCTGGAACCTAGTCTTAAATATGCTGTACTCTCCTGACATCACAACGCAGGGGCTCTGCGCCGGAGCAGAATCAGCAAAACATGGGGGGGTTTACGAAAATGCGGGACCCCTGAAATGGACCCCACATATAAGGATTCCCTTTTCTGAAGGACCTCAAGAAGGTACTCCGAAATATAGGAAACCCCCCCCATATGGCGGAGAGAGAGAGAGAGAGAGAGACAGAGTCATGACTCCGTGCGATGACTTCCACTGTGGGCACTTCTCTTAAACATAGCCGGCAGGCAATGCTGGCCAGCAGATCTTGTGCTCGAGTAAGCTCTTCGTTCACCTGCGTGGGGCATCATCGTTTCCATGAACTTCCTAAGCCCACCAAAGGTGCCGAGTTCCCTTGGGGAAAGAAGGCTAACCTTAGGGATTTCAGGGGGTCTTATACTACCCCAAAAGGCTAGAGGTTGCCCACCCAGCACCTAAGCCACCTTCAACCCGGATGCTCCACCCGAGGCAGTCATTCACCCCGATGCTGCTTGGGCGGAGGCCTTGTGAACGCGCTCCTTGGCGTTGAACAGCATGGCCGTCGATGCGAAGCGATGTTCCTAGTTCAGGCTTGTGGCTATGTGCTTTAGGGTTTAGGGTTTAGGGTTTAGGGTTTAGGGTTTAGGGTTTAGGGTTTAGGGTTCAAGGTGTAGGGTCGGATCTGAAAGGCAACGTCCGCTCAAACACTCACAAGGCATCTGCGCCGGGCCTGGTCGTCGTCCTGCGCCGACCACAGGACATGCAGGGTTCTTATACGTGTTCTTTCAGGGCTTCAGGCCGTAAGCCCTAAACCCTAAGCCTCAAACCCGAAACCACAGACTCTGAACAGCCTAAACCCTAAATCCTAGACCCAACTCTGCATTGCTGCTTTGGTTGAGGTGAGCCTTGGGGGTGACCATGCTCGTACGAGGGTTGCGGTTTGGGTTTCGGGTTTCGGGTTTCAGGTTTCGGGTTTAGGGTTTAGGGTTTAGGGTTTCGGGGACTCAGGGCTTAGAGCTTACGGCCTGCCGCAAGGATGTCGTACCTCGGGGCTTTGGGGGCTTTCGTAGCAAAACCCTAACCAGAAAGCCCAAAACCCACAGCCGCCCTGATTGAGGGGAAAGACTAGGGTTTATCGGGTTTAGGGTTCAAGGTCTCGGGTTTAGGGATGTTTAGGCTTTTGGGTTTAGGGTTTAGGGTTTAGGGTTTAAGGTTTAGGGTTCAGGGTTCACGAAGAGGCGTTAGATTCACTTCCGCCCCGTGGTGCCTGGCCAGGCGGCGGCGGAGGCAGATCTGCCGGACAATAGGGCTTTAGCTTTTAAGGGTAAGGCTTGAGGGTTTGAGAGTTTAGGGTTTAGGGTTTTAGGGTTTAGGGTTTTAGGGTTTAGGGTTTAGGGTTTTAGGCTTTCGGGGGTTTGCTTTTAAGTTCAGGGTTTCAGGCTCTCGGGGCTTTAGCTTTTCGATAGGTTTAGGGGTTAAATCCTATTTGGGGACATGCCCATATCGGACGGCGCATGAAGTTTAGGGTTGAAGAGGCCAGCAGAACAGCCTCTAGGGTTTAGGGTTTAGGTTTTGCCCTCAACCACACCCGAGCATCCTAGAAACCGCTTGCTTCCTGAAACCCTGTAAGCTGCATGTAAGCACTCTTGGATTGGCCCCACACCGCGCTACGATGCATAAATATCTTAAGCCTCAGCCTGTGCCTTACTTTGGACGCCCCCCCCCCCCCCCCCCCCCCCCCCCCCCCCGCCCCCCCCACACTTAAATCCCAAACCCCGCACCCCAAAGCCTAAGCCCTAAACCCCAAACCTTAAACCCCGAAGCCAAATTTTAACCCGAAACCCCAAACCCCAAAACCGGGCCTGACTCGGACTCAGATCCTTCCGAGTCCATCTGTGGGGGTGGTGGCGCCCCTGCCCCGGGGAGCTTCAGGCTTAGGGATTAGCGGGGTGGGGTGGGGGGGGGGGGGGGGGGGGGGGGGGGGGGGGCGGGTTTGTTAAGTGTGTCAAGCTTTTTTGGAGGGCTGGGCATATTTGGGGTTTGCAGTTCGAGCCCCTGCGCGGGCTGCGACACTCGGGCCTCTGCTGTTCCAGGCATGCGCCGTGCGCTCGAACTCCTCACCCAAGGGTTTAGGGTTTAGGGTTTAGGGTTAAGTGTGATCAGGCTTTTCAAGCTTAGGGATTAAAGCCTCAGTAGTTTTGAAGTTTAGGTCTTGCTTGACTGGTGTAGGTTTAGGAGCTTCGGGCCCCCTGAAAACCCCGAAAAATCCTGAACCCCTAAAGCCGTTTGGAGAGCTGAGGCAGCCCCCAGTCCAGCTCCGCAGTTCGTGCGCCCAGAGAATGGTCTCCCCCAGCCCAAAGTGGAATGAAAGCTGCTTTGTTTTTGTTTCACGAGTTTGGGGCCTGCGCAACCCTCAAGGAGTGTAGGTTCGGGCGTGCCGCCTTTGACAGCAAGGGGTTAGAAGAAGAGACCATCTACAATCAGGTCTTAACAGCAAACCAGGAAGAACGATGCACCCGATCGCTGTTTGACTTTCATCCTCAGCGCAACTAAACCCTATCCAAACCGGAAACTAAACCCCCAGCAGCTGTTGTACCGCGGATTTTCTCGCGTGCGGTGATACCCTTGATTCGGCGTTTAGGGGCCTGCAGGGTTTCTGAGATTTTTTGAGGACGCCAACACCCTGTATACAACTCTGAGCCAGCTGAAGGTTTAGTGTTGAGGGTTCATGTTTAGGGCAAACACACAGCCCTCTCAAAGGATGGGTTCTGGGGGCCTCCTGCGCTGACAGGTCTTGTACCGTGTTGATACAGTACAAGGCTGCTCCGGAACCCCAGAGTTACTCTCATGATGCTTAACCGCGAAAACAGGCAGAAAACACAAGCAGCAAGCACGTACGCCACTTCAAGGCCCTCAAACCCTAAACCCTAAACCCTGAACCCTATACCCTAAACCCGAAATCCTAAGTCCTAAATCCTCAACCCTAAGCCCTAAGCCCTAAACCCTAAACCCTAAACCCTAATCATCCCGTCCTGCTGTAAGTTGCCGAGCTCTTGCAACGCGTTGTCGAAATCAATGTCCGGCACAGGTGGAGCCTGTCCGCACCGCACAAAAGCCGCTTTAGTTCGGGTTTAGGGTTTAGGGTTTAGGGTTTAGGGTTTAGGGTTTAGGGTTTAGGGTTTAGGGTTTAGGGTTTAGGGATTAGGGATTAGGGAATTGGGGTTTAGGGATTTGGGGTTTAGGGCGAAGGGTTGAGGGCTGAAAGTCCAGATTGCAGGAGTCCCGACCGACCCGAAATCCAGAACCCTGCAATCTGTAAAACAAAACCTTACCCCCTCAACCCTAACCCTTAAACCCTAATTCTTTTCATCTGCTTTAGCCGCACCCGCCCTGGTTCCATGGGTGGCGCCATTGCAAAAGCGGTCGAAACCCTAAACCCTAAACCCTAAACCCTAAACCCTAAACCCTAAACCCTAAACCCTAAACCCTTTGTGAGTGGTGCTTTTCCTCACAATCCTCACTGCGCGAAAGGACTCTTAGCGCAATGGCCTGCAAAGGCCGTTCTAGGAGACCTTGGTGGAACACCACCCCGCCACCCCTTTAGGGTTTAGGGTGTAAGGTTTAGGGTTGCTCACTGCGGGTGGATTGGGCACACAAAGCTTGGGTGTGTTACCATTGGTGTTTCCTGCCGCTGCCTGAAGCCCTGAACTCTAAACCCCAAGCTCAATAGCCCTAGCGTAAACCGTAAACCCCAAACCCCAAATCCCAAGTGGTTGCTTCGGAACTGTCCGCAAGGATGCATGCATAAACCCCAAACCCCAAACCCCAAACCCTAAACCCTAAGCTCTAAACCCTAAACCCTAAACCGTAAACCCAGTCTGCCAAGAGCGCGCGCCTCTGCGCCGTCAGCCTGTGCCAGCGACCTGAGCAGCAGGGGCTTAGAGGTTAGGATTTGGTAGGCTAGGGTTTCGGGTTTTTGGGTTTCGGGTCGCAGGGTTTTGGGCTTTAGGCTTTAGGCTTTAGGGTTTAGGGGGGGGGGGTTCGGGCTCGAGCGTCTAGGGCTTCGTAGTTCAGGGCTTCCAAGGGCACGAACCCTCAGAGAACTGAGGGCTGCACGCTTTCTCCGCCTCAGAACGCAGGTGGTTTAGGCTTCTCGGGCCTCTAGGTTTAGGGTTTAGGGTTTAGGGTTTAGGGTTTAGGGCTTAGGGTTTAGGGTTTAGGGTTTAGGGCCTCTTAAGGCCTCAACCCTGAACCCCAAACCCGTAACCCCGCAACTGCAAACTCAAACCCCCAAACCCTGGACTGCAGGTATCGAAGGGCAGGCACAAACCAGCTCAACCCTGAACCCTGCAATTGCACCCGAAACCCCACGACTCTAAGCGCCAAAACCTCGACGCCTTTGACACCACCCTAAACCCTGTGCCCTAGACCCTAAACCCTAAACCCTAAACCCTAAACCCTAAAGCAAAAACCGTAAAATGCCCGAGAGGTGCTCAACGCGACCAGCAGCTTGGATTTCAATTCCGAGGCAATTGCACAAGGAGTCCATACACACACACACACACACACCCACAGACACACAGACACCAAAGGCTTTAAGTCGGAAAGGCTGCCGTGGGGTTCGAGGATTATGGTTGAGAATCATTTTTTTTTGGGGGGGGGTTAGTTTCTTGAGGGGGGTTAGGGTTTGTTAGAGTTCTGGTGTTTCGGTTTTAATAAGCACACTGGTATAGGGGTTCTAGGGCTTTGGGGTTGTAGGGATTTTGTTTGGAGGGGGCCTTTAACAAAGTCTTAGGGGTGTTTGCTGGGCTTCCAACTTCCAACAACCAGGGCGGGCACCCGCAAGCACCAACCCCCAAACACAAAAATCCAGCTACAAACCCAAAAGTGATACGTGGCATTACGCAGCCGAACCCTCACGGAGCAATTTTTAGGGGTACCCCATACTCAATTCCCCGCATGAGCCTTGCTAAGTTCAGGGTCTTCAAGACTGTGGAGTGGCAGGGTTTGGGGACACACACACACATATCGCCCAACCCCAGCAACTTGAAACCCTAAACCCTAAACCCTCAACCCTAAACCCTAAACCCTCAACCCTAAACCCTAAACCCTAAACCCCTGCAACCCTGAAACGCGGCAAGGCAACCTTCATCCTGGCTAGCTCCTCCTCAGCAGCCTTGGCGGCAGCGGCTGCCTGCACCATCGTGGGCTTCGAGATTGTGTTCATGTCTGTGTCTATGGCATCACGTGGACATAGACAAGCGGGGTGCTGACCCTAAACCCCGAACCCTAAACCCCAAACCCTAAACCCCAGACCCCAAACCCTGAACCCTGAACCCTAAACAGCCTAAACCCTCCCAAAGCGGGCTTTCAGTGCCTTCGTTTGGAGAGCTGTTGGGCTCAGGGTCATGATGGTCTCATGAACTTGCTTAGGGTCTATGTAGGGCTATTAAGGTTTAGGGGGTTTAGGGCTTAGCTGGGGTTTAGGGTTTAGGGCTAAGGGTTCAGGGTTTAGTGGTTTAGGTTTATCCAAGCATCCAGGCCTTATAAGGTCCTGGTGAAGATAGGGGCCTTTCTCTCAGCCTACACTTTGGGCACAAAAGAGGTCCCCGAGATGCAAGACCCACTTCGAAGTCCTGTCATCTATCCGTGAAAGAAAAGGGGCTTCGGGTTTAGGGTTTCAGCCCGATTGGTTCGATAAGCCCTGTAAACACTGTAAGTGCCATAAGCCCTGTAAAGTCCTATAAACGCTTTAAGCCCAATAAGCCCCATATTAACCGATTTAGGGCTCAAGGGCTTCAGCGGCAGAAGCTTCAAGAAACACACCCCTCATTCCTCAAGTCATCCCCCTCGAGCCACGGACTCCTCAACTTAGCCCGGCATTGAACTCGCATCTAGGGTTTAGGGTTTAAGGGTTTAAGGGTTCCTTTGAATAGGGCAAGGGCTCGATGATGGGTCTGTTGCCACCCTAACCTACGAGGTGTTTGGATAGTCTAGCCCGTATTTGGGAGGGTACAGTACCTGAGGGACTACACGAGCGGCTGCCAAACTTCGTACTTGGGCTCCTGAGGACTCTCTTTCAAGCATTCACATGTATCTACAGGGCTTTGGCACTGAGGGTCTCTTGCTTCATGCATGAAGGTGTCGCTTTGCAAGCTGTATCGCAACATCACCACGCAACAATCCATCAGCTTGGGGGAAGGGAAGGGAGAGGGCGGGAGTTTACAAAGATATGGGACCCCGAATATAGACCCCCAAGTAGTAGGTTTCCTTTATGAGGACCCCAAGAAGGCACCCCTATTTTCGTAAACCCCATATGAGCCTTGTCTGCAGCTGCAATGGCTGCCAAGACTTCGGGAGCCTGCACATGGGCTGAGGTGCTTGAGGGTTTAGGGTTTAGGGTTTGGTCTTCGAAACGCATCGAAAAGAGAGGGGTACCCTTCTTGGGGTTCCAAGAATAAGGAGTATCGTATTATGGGCAAATAGGGAATGTCCAGGGGGCGCATCGGATTTTGCAAGGGAGTTTGGAGGCCAAAATCGCCGCTGAACGTGCTTTGTTTGGGGCTATTTGAAGGGCATTGCGGTCCAGTGGCCAGCCTCAAACCCTAAACCCTAAACCCTCAAACCTAAACCCTAAACTCTAAACCCTAGACCCTATAACCCTAAACCCTAAACACTAGACCCTAAACCCTCAACCCACGGCGGCCTGGCCAGCCACAGCGCGCATCGCCGTCATCGCCTCCTCTTGGGCCTTCTCTCTTCTTTCGGCCTCGCGCAACGGGGTTTAGGGTTTAGAGTTTAGGGTTTAGGGTTTAGGGTTTAGGGTTTAGGGTTCAGGGTTTAGGGTTTAGGGTTTTTTTGTGTTTGTTTCTTGTTTTGGAAGGGGGGGGGGGTTGGGCATTTGTTTGTGTTTTTTGTCCATTTGCTTTTGCATGACACTTTTGCTTTGTGATGGCTTTCCAGGCCTGGCCCAAAAAGTGTGGAACGAAGTTTTGAACGAAAGATTTTGAGCGAAAGTTTTTGAACGAAAGTTTCTGTGTGGACTTTTGGTGCCTTGAAGACCCATCTCTTGAAAGCCTTTTGGCCTTTTTGGGTTCTTTGAAGGGTTACTGTAGCACATCGACATTGCAATCTTGTATTGTAGCCCAATCTCTGAGAAGTTGAAGGATTTGTAGCCACTCGAAACTGCAAGTTCTCAGTGAATCACATCAAGTCCTATTCATCCTGGCCTTGAGGGGTTAGTGTTTAAGGGTACAAGTGTGGTTCAAGGTTTCCTATCAACCCTAAACCCCCAGCCCTAAATCCTGGTCTGACATCCTAAAGGTCCTAAAGATGCCATGGCCCGAAGCCTCTAAATGCCCCCTCCGAAAAGTCAAACATCTTGCGGTTTAGGGTTTAGGGTTTAGGGTCAGTATAATGTCCCTGTTCCTGCAAACCGGTAACATCCTTGAACCCTAAACCTATTGGTTCTTAGTGGGGAAACGAAGGAACTAGGTATCTTACAGTATCCCTGTTTAGGGAAGTTTATATGCCTAACTCCCTCATTCCCTACTGGGAGCTCGCACCAGCAAGCAAAGACCCAACCCTAAACCCTAAACACTGAACCCCAAACCCCAAACCCTAAACCTCAAACCCAACTTCCGGATGCCTCTTCAGGTGACGGGACGCTGGCCTGACGTGACAACTGTGAGGGCCTTTCCCCAAACCCTACGAAGTATGGAGGTTTATAGGGTTTAGGGTTTAGGGTTTAGGCTTTGGGGTTCCTTCCCAAACCCTAATTGGGTCTTCAAGCGGCTTGCTATTTTGCGAATATTCTGTTGCCGTTTTTCACTCCGAAGTTTGCGGTCTTTCTCACCTACTTACGTGCAGCGATGGGAAGCCGAAACGCGAATATGTTGTAGATTGTCATTTGAGGGGGCTGCATCCTCATAGCCTGCAGAAAAACGTATAACAACATGAGGGGACGTGCAACCTCTGGAACGTCTCCCGCCGTGGAGCGCCCGAAACAGAACACTCTGATCAACCCAACCCTAAACCCTGAACCCTGAACCCAGAACCCTGCACCCTAAACCCTAAACCCCAAAATGGTGAACATAAGCAGAATGCCCCAAGGGCCTGATACCCTAAACCCGGTTGGGGTTTAGAGGTTAGGCTTCAGGGAAGCCTCAGGCCTAAACCCTAAACCCTAAACCCTATGCCCCAAACCCTAAACCCTAAACCTCACCCCTATGAACCCTAACCCCTTTAACCCCCAAACCCTACCCAAACCCCCACCCCAAGACACCCTCACTGGCTCAGACCTCACAAGGCACTTCACCCGGCAGCGGCAAACGATCCTCCGCCGCCGGGGTGGGTGCGACCTGAGTCATCCGTTAAAGGTGTCGGGAAAAAGGGTTTAGGGTTTAGGGTTTAGGGTTTAGGGTTTAGGGTTGAGGGTTTAGGGTTTAGGGCAAAAGGGTTAGGGCAAAGCTTTCTTTTTACCGAGTGTAATTTAGAGGATTATGGTTATGATTCTGGTAGTTAAGGGAAACGGGGGAAATCCTATTTAGACTGCAAACCCTGAAGCCCTAGACCTGGAACTTTGAGACGACTTACTCTCTTGGGCGTCTTCTGCTTCTGTCGTCGCTGAGCTCAGGCAAGGACTTGGGGCGGCGCCTGGCAAGTGCAAAGGCACCAACATGCTTATAGGCATAGTGTCCCAGCAGGCTAAAGCTCTCCATGCTGAACGTGGAACCCTAGCAAAAAAACATAATCTTAGCTGTTTCTTAGAACTTCAAGTGCCGAAAAACATGCCTATGCTCTAGGGTGTCGGCTTTAGCTTGTGGCATTTCTTGCCTCGGCCTTGATGCACTTAGTTTCACGTAAGCACGGAACCGTGAGCCCTAAACCCATTTAGCAATGGTTCAACATACATGTCGGAAAAAACAGCCATCATACAGGTTCACCTGTTAAGATAGGATTCTCCTTGAAAGGGATTCTTGAAGCATCCAATCGTCCAACAACCCCAGCATCAGCCCACACTCCTTAGCTCTCCTAAGCCGATCATTCTAACCCTCAAACCTAAAACCTACTTGGACTTTCACGGGTACTCAAAAAGCAGGGATCTGAGTCCCCCAAATAAGGCTGCAACCATAGCTACCCTACAAGTACCCATGAACCCCAGTACCTAAAGTTTAGGGTGTAAAACCCTAAACCCTAAACCCTAAACCCAAAAGCGTGCGCCTGGGGCACAGGAGGTGGCGGGTTCGCCTTCTCCGATGCCTCGCCCGACTCGACTGGCGCCTGGGCCAGTTTCTCAGGGAACTTGTATCTTACCATACACCTGGGACCCTCTTTACCTGCAGGGTTTAGGGTTTGGGGGCTAGGGTTTAGGGTTTAGGGTTTAGGGGTTTAGGGTTTAGGGGAGCCCTCAAATTTGAGGACCCTCTTTGCCTGCAGTCTTATGGGTTATAGCTACTAATTAAGGGTAGTTGCTACTAAACTATAGGAAGATAGAGTCCCAGGTATTCTATATTAAGGATTCTGGAGAATGTATGTATGCATGCAATGGGGTTAAGCTCGAAATTCAGCGAGATGCCCCAACTAGCAGTTCATGTGCTTTGGAAGGAGGCAAACCAAAACATCCCTAGGCACCTCAACCTGATCCGAGTTGAACAAGCATGAGACGAAACACCTTTCACGCTAGATGAACCCTAAACCCTGGACCCTAGACCCTAAGCCCTGTTAGGGTTTACGGTTTAGGATTTCGGCTCCATCTACCCTCATGGACCCATTGGGCTTGCACCAAGAGCACGTCAAAAGGATCCCAAGCTAAGTGCTTGTTTGGTCCAGACCCCCCCTATTATTGTCGGAAACCCCCAGGGTGCCTGGTGTCTGCAACGTCTCCAACCTATCCGCAGCTAAACCATAAACCCTAAACCCTGAACCCCTAAACCCTAAAACCCTTGATGTCATTTCCCTGAGGCCGTTGCAGGCACCTCTGGCGCGCCAGCCACAGGGGCCTGCCCGGAAGATCTAAGGTCCTAGTGATGGCTCAAGAACCCCCCCCCCCCCCCCAAAAAAAAAAAAAAAAGATAAATAATCCTTCTTATAAGGGCAATATGGGGATTTTAATTTTTCTTTTTTTGGGGGTTCTTAAGCCAATAGTAGGGTCATGGCTACGAGATCTTCCAGGGAGGCCAGCGCTCAACAAGCTTCACTTCTTTTTGGGTTTATGGGGCGTTAAGGTTTGGGGTTTAGGCCGCCTGAAATCCCGAGGCATCGGCCCCCCCCCCCCCCCCAAAAACCCAAAATTCGGTTTAGGGTTTAACCCTAAACCCTAAACCCTAAACAAGTTGCATGAGGGTTTCAGGCGGATTTGAGTCGCCAGTTCTGAAAGGGTTTAGCCCGGGCTCCCAAAGGCCTCCTCTTGCCAAGCTGCTTGTGCCAGGCACTGCCTCTGTTCCGCTTGGGGTTTAGGGTTTAGGTTTAGGGTTTAGGGTTTAGGGGTTTAGGGTTGCATGAGGGTTCGTGGTTGAGGGGTTCAGGATTCTTCAGGCAAGTAAGAAAGGTGTGCTGAGTAGCCTCATTCTGCAGGGATAGTGGGTTGACGGCACTGGTCATTTGAAGGGCTTGGGGTTCTTGCTCCTAACACCTGCATCTTCTTTTTCTTCGCAGGGCCCCACTGGAATCCATAATGGTTGGATTGGCAAAAGCATACTGAAAAGGAGGGCTTTGGGGTTTTCAGTCAGCCCTGACCATTTCCATTTTCTGATCATGCACCACCCCCTAGCACCGAAACCATAACAACCTCTACCTCAACCTTCAACTCACCAAAATACCCAACATCATGAACCCAAATGATGAAAACCATACTAGAAAACCATGGGGCTATACATGGCTTCCATGGTATGGGTGGTGCATGATTAGAAAACGGAAATGGACATTGCTAACCTTTTTAAGGTAAGGCATGAGGCAGCGTAAGCTTTTCTGCTGCCCCTGCAGGACCTTCCCCTCCCCCTCATACTGGGTCTTGGGCGAAGCAGTAAACAACAGATGCCTACTGTAGCCAGAAGGACCCTGAACTCTAAAATCCTTGCCCACTTCAGCCACAGGGACAGTAAAAAGTTGGTCTTGTCCGGGTTGGCCCCACAGACCACGTCTACTGCGGACACCTGGGTGGTCCGGTTTGGGTCTCGTGGCGCTTCCCCCTGAAAAGTAGGGTTAGAGATTGCAAATTAACAGTTTTACTGTGAACAACGAACCTACCCATCCTGGTAAGCCCCCTGAGAATCTAAATCGCAGTCGATAGCCAAAGTACGTTTCTTATGTACATGGGTAGTTCTCTAAATTGGGGGTCCCTTTTATGGGGTCCTCTTTACAAGGGTGCCGTATTAGAAAGGGGCCCAAAAAGGGAGCCTATTTAGAGGACCATCTTCAAGGTTGATAAGCCGTACACACTCACTAAGCCCCATACCCTTCTGTGGCTCTAACTGCCACATCCAAGTCTGCTCCGCCACGGACGGAAAAAGGAGACGGTCAATAGTGGCATGAGCGAAGTCAATAAGCGAAGAGATGAGGAACATGGCGATGTGATGATGAGGGTGTCTGAGTTCACTAGCAAAGCAGCCATAAAGGTCACAAAAGGTGTCACACATGAAAACCCTAGACCCTAAACCCTAAACCCCTAAACCCTAAACCCGCAATGACGTAGCTCCTGGCGTTGTCTTGTCAAGAACCCTGTGGCATGGTATGAGTGGATGGGTGAGAGAATGAGGGTGTGACAGGCTCAAAACCCCGAGAGCCCCTCAGCCCTAAACCCTAAACTGAAAAACTCCATGGTTGATGTAGGGCGGGATCTTATAGGTTTAGGGTTTAGGGTTGAGGGTTTAGGGTTTAAAGGGTTTGGGATGCCGTGCGTGTGTGAAGTGTGTGAGCCAGCGCGATGTTGCGGTCCCAACGGTGGGTGCTTAGGAACAGAGGTAAGGCAGATTCAGGGTGCAGGGGTTTTGTAGCCGTACGTTAGAGGTTTAAGCGTTCTAGACCCTGAACGCTGAACCCTAATTCCTGAACTATTAGGGTCCCAAAAGCCCAGTACAAAAGCCCTCAAAGCGCTCACCTCCTCCAGCACTACTGCCTGCGCCGGCAGTGCTCCTGCGACGAGTGCGATCCAACCTCACAGTTCGGGTTAACAGTTTAGGGTTTTTAGGGTTAGAGTTTCGGGGTTTGGGGTTGACCCTAAACTGGTAAAGCGACACTCAAAACCCACCCGATATCGAAAACACTACATCGTGAGCCCTGGACCTAAGCTAGGATGGTGGGATGGTCCAGGCATTGAATTCTTCTGCTGGGGGGGGGGGGGCGGGGGGTGGGGGGGGGGGGGGGGGGGGGGGAAGTAGCAAGGCAGGATCTTCAGTCTTCAGATGTAGCTAGAGAAACCTATACTCCCCTTTAGAACCTTAACTAACAAATATTTCTAATGTCCTCTTGGGCTTTAGATAAACAATATAAAAAAATTCCCAAGGAGGATATAGAAACTGTGATGCTGGGACGATGGCAAGAACATGGCAAAGGCAGCTGCAGGTCGCAGGCAGTGTAGGGACGTGGGGCGCGTCGGGCGCAAGGAGGGAATGGATGCCAGCGACAGTCGGAGCACCGGACCCAAACTGGCATTGGGGAGATTGTGGCAAAGCACTCTAAACCCTAAACCCTAAACCCTAATTCCAAAACCCTAAATCCCAAACCCTAAACCCTAAACACTAAACTCTAAACCCTAAATAAACAAACAGCCTCGCATGTACTTGTGGTGAGGCTTGCCTGCACCCTTCGGCCTTATGAAGGCCTCGGGAAGTCTGTGGGCTCTGGGACCTTCAAGAACGCGAAGTTTGCTCCAAGCTTGGAGCAAGGCTGCCATGGCCACGGAGTTTAGGGTTTAGGGTTTAGGGTTTAGGGTTTAGGGTTTAGGGTTTACCCAAACCCAAACCCTAGGACGACACGCAGAGCCCTCTCCACTGCCCATGGAGGATCCCTCGGATGAAATTCTGAGCACGATCAGAAGCCCCAAGCCGCAAATCCTAAACCTTGGGATGTTCCCCTTATTCAAAACAGTCCTTCATCAGGATTACAATCGGGGGTACTATAATCCCTATTGAGGACTGCTAGTAGAAGGGGGAATGTCCCAACCCAAACCCCCAAAACCCCACAAGTTCGAGGCGAGGGCGGAGTGCTAGCGGCGCTTCTGGCGCCACCGGACTGTGACTCTAAAGACCCCAAACCCGACACCCTAAATCCTAACCCCTAAAACCTAAACCCTGAACCCCTAAACCCTAAACCCCAAACCCCAAACCCTAAACCCTAAACCCCAAACCCTAAACCCCAAACGTGAACGGGACATGTCCACACTTGCGGGTGCGGGACGCTGGAGGAAGTCGACCTGGACTTGGAGATGCGACTTCTGGGGTATAGGGTATGGGGGTTTAGGGTTTTTTAGGGTTTAGGGTTAGGGAGTTGGGGTTTAGGGTTTAGGGTTTGGGGTTTAGGGTTTAGGGTTTGGGGTTTAGGGTTTGGGGTTTGGGGTTTGGGGTTAGGGGTTTAGGGTTCAGGGTTTGGGTTCAGGGTGTCTGGTGAAAGCTATGCGAGCACGAGAAGCCGTGCACAATGTCAAATGCAGCAACAACAGGGTACTACGTTTTGGGTATTTAAGCTATTTGGGGGGTGGGGGGAGTTAACGCTTGGGAGGAAAATGCACCACTTCCCTGCCAGCCCCGAGATACAGGAAACTAATGTGCTACCTGCTTTAGTATGTCCCCCCCCCCTCCCGCCCGAACAGCCGAAGCTGACTTTGTCTCTCTTAAAACGGTCTCGGGCGTTTCTATAATTTTACAAGAGATGAGGTTAGATGAATGAAAAAACGCCAGCGAGGCCCGGCAAATGATTTCTAAGGCACGCGCCGCACGAAATTTCCTTACAGCACCTGGAAGACTTGACTTACTTGCGCACCCCACTCTACACCCCCACGCAGTCGCACGGTCCTGAATGTTATAAGCTTCCTAAGGGAGGGGGATCAAGGGAGGCGTGTAACCCAAGGTCCCTAATACCCCCTGCTACTCCCTAAGGCTCCATAATAAGTTCCCCTAGGTACCTACCCCCCATGAACCTTTTCTTCAGGACCCTATAAGTTCGGATGTTTCCCTTATACTAACAGTCCTTGATAGGGATCCTAGTACGGGGTACTATAATCCCTATTAAGGACTGTTAGTATAAGAGTGTACGTGGGAATATCCCAACCTATAAGGATGGCACGGCTAACTTAGCTTTAAGAAGGATTGAACACGTCAGGCTTCTTCATGCGTTTTAAGCCGCCAAACGAAACAATCAGCTTCATACAACCTCAACCTAGCCCCGATCTAACCTACACAGAAACCAAACCCCAACAACCCAGAACTCCAAAAACACCAAAACCCCGAGACCCCAAAACCAAACCCGCTCCCCCTGCCCCCACCCACCCCCCAACCCCCCCCCCCCCCCCCGCGACCACCCCCCCCCGCGACCACCACCACCCCCCACAGCCCCCCACCCCCCCCCCCCTCCCCCACCCCCCCCCACCCCCCCCCCACCACCCCCCACCCCCCACCCCCCACCCCCCCCGTCCCCCCCCCCCCAAAAAAAAAAAGAATAAAAAACTACCCCAAACACTAAAAAACAACCAAAAAGAGAGCCCTCGTCCCACCTTGTCGTCGCGCTTCTGGGGAGGCTCCGGCTTGGGTCCCGGGTCACCGCCGAAGAGTTCTAAGGCGCCAAAGTTAGTCTGCCTGGCCACCTGATTCAAAGCAATTAGGGTTTAGGGTTTAGGGTTCAGGGTTTAGGGTCTTCGGCTCTTAGGTTCAGGGCCGTTTAGGGTTTAGGGCGTTTGTTATCAAAAGTGTACCGATGTACTCTGGCTCACTGTCTGGCATGAGAGGTGCAAAACGACGATAAGCGCCTACGGGCTTGAAGGTCAACGCCTGCTTCTGCGGGCGGTGCAAAACTACACAAAAGGCGCGCCCTAAACCCTAAACCCTAAACGCTAAACCCTAAACTGAAAGGCTTTTTGTCCTGGACTTTTTTGCTCTCGAGGGTTTGGGGTTCGGCGGCTTTGGGGGGACTTCGAGGCCATTTGGGGGTTTGAGGGCTGTTGGGTTGTTTGTAGGGGCTCCAAGGCCTGGAACCCTGAAACACTAGAAACCTTAGGGGTTTAGGGTTTAGGGTTTAGGGTTTAGGGTTTAGGGTTTAGGGTTTAGGGCCCTGAAACCCTAAGCCCTCAAGCCTGAAATACACTTACATCCGAAGCTTCCTGATGTTACAAGCCGACTGAGAGCTCGACCTCAGCGGCAATGTCGTAGAGGAAGCGGAAAGGAGGCTTCCTTGAGGGCAAGTTAGGGTTTAGGGTTTAGGGTTTAGGGCTTGGGGTTTAGGGTTTAGGTTAGGGTTGAGGGTTTAGGGTTCGGCTTTAGGGTTTGGGGTTTGGAGTCTAGGGTACTTCCCTAAGGGAAAGGAATTCCCAGGCAGGGCGTTTTAAGATTTAGGGTGTTTTAGGTAAGGGCTTTTGGGGTTGAGGGCTCCGGGTAAGTTGTAGAAGGCCTCAAGAAGGCATAGAAGTGTAGCAAGGTTTCATGAAAAAAACGATCAAACAGGTGTGGTGGGGGGAATCTCCTGACATGTACCCCCGCCCCCCCCCCCCCCCCCCCCCCCCCCCAAAAAAAAAAAAAAAAGAATCTAGTGTCCTTGGTGCGTTTGGAACTAGGCGGGGCACCCTATGAAAGAGTGACTAATGGTCCATATGCCCGAGGGCATCTGAGCCGTACAGGTACATGAAGCATCAACCCCAAATTTGAGTCCCAATGCGGAGAGCGCTATTGACAAACTTCCTGAACCCTAAGTCCGAAGCCCTGAACCCTAGGCCCTAAGCCCTAAACCCTAAGCCCTAGGTTTAGGGTTTAGGGCCAGTATCTGAACACTAAACGAAGATTTGCAAGGCCGTTTCCAATTTTCGGCAAGAGTTCCTAGTGGGGGATTCCGGGACAAGCTCCAGACAAGAACGCACTGAAGCCGCTGAAACCTGCCCTCTGCCTCTGGGCCCTTTAGCCAGAAGCCGGTGGTTTAGGGTTTCGGATTTAGGTCGTTGGCTCAAGAATTAAAATCTTGAACTCCTTGTTCTTTTGGGGCTTCCGATCCCCTCTTCTTTCTTCAGGGACTGCGCTGAGCACTTGCCTCAGTCTCTCCGGCAGCATGCGTGGGCGCGCGATTCGCGTGCCGAGGGTAGCCTCCAAATCGTGCACACTGCGTGGAGCAGCTCACAGTGAAGAGTTCAACCCTACACCCGCACGGACATTCAACCCCCTCAACCCTAAACCCTAAACCGCATGGGAACCAACGAGCAACTGCAACAAGGTCGGGAGGGGGGGGGTGGAGTGTTCGGCATACCTCTGAAGCAATCCGACCAAGCCTGCAAACACAACAGTTCGACCGCCCTCCGGCCATCGGAAAAAAACCCTGAATGTACTTCTCTTAAACCCATTAATAAGGGAATATTGCTTCAGAAGGGCCTACCGTGCCAAAAGAACTGTGGAGGCACCTGCGTCTGCTGAATCCATGGCTCGGTTTCCTGCGGCGAAGTGGGGCAGGCTTGCGGGTTCGGGGCTTGGGGCAGAAGGACTATCATGGTCGCATCGTAGTTGGGGGTCTTAGGGTTTAGGGTTTAGGGTTCTCACTCAACAATGAAGCTTAACCACGGAAGGAAGTTGCCCCTTATGATGACCTGAAAGACACGCCCTTGCACTCTGACCGTATGCACGCGAAGCGCTACACCCTTCACTGTAAACCCAAGGGTTCCTCTCATACCCCCCTCTATACTTAAAGCCAAATTTAGGCAATGTAGGGGGGGGAACCCTGGGAGTGTAGTATCGAGGGGGGGAAAAGGGAAACCCATGATCAACCCTCAACTGCCTCGGCTGTCTCTGCTGCTTCGGCCATGGCGGAGCAGTTGCCCCCCGAACGCCCCGGAACCCGAAACCCCTGAACCCTAAGTTGAGGGAGTACAGGGTCCCGGTCTACTTAAGGGTTTGAGTGTAGGCGGAAAGGCTGGAAGGGAACGTGTTGCAGCTGGACCGTCTTAGCCGTCTCTCCCAGTTGCGGGCTTTTTGAATGCCCTTGGGGAGTCTTGGCGGTTTGGGCTCCAGGGCTTCACCCTAAACCCTAAACCCTACACCCCTGCTACTATATACCCTAAACATTTTAGGGTTCTTAGCGGGCTTCGGTTGACTGGCCCTGGTCAGCTGGCAAAAAAGCCCTAAACCCTAAACCCTAAACCTTAAACCCTAAACCCTAAACCCCACTGCCACTGAGGGATTCCAAAACCTGAGCCGAGGCCAAGGATGCGCGAAGGAGGGCCCAGGCTTTGGGGGTTAGGGTTGAGGATTTAGGGTTTAGGGTCTGGGATTAGGGTTTAGGGTTTAGGGTGATGGGGTTAAGGTTTCAGGAGTTTAGGGGTTTAGGGGTTTACGGGTTAGGGGTTAGGATTTAAGGTTCAGGGTTGGGCATTTGGGGCCTGGGGGGCAAACTTGCAAGGTTCTCGCTGCAGTAGCGTGCAACGCTAGGATGGCCCAGGTCTTGTTGTTGAGCCCTCAATCTCAAGATTAAACCCCTAAACTCCTGAACCCTGAACCCTAAACCCCTAAACCCTAAACCCTAGGTTTGGGGTTTGGGGCGCGAATATGCTTGCTAGGTGCCGGCCCCGCCACCTCACCCTTCTCCTGAACAGGCTGTGTGCTGCGATTGTATGCACCGCATCCTTTTCCAGCCAGTTGATGGCAGGAGGGGTGGATGCAGGAACACCGGCTTACTCCTAGGCAGGGAAATCGTCGTCTCCGAAGACCTCAGCATAGGGCTGAGGGGTTGTTGGGTCGAGGCTTCAGGGTTCAGTTTGGGGTTTAGGGGTTCTCAGGTTTCCAGGCTTGGGGCATATCGAGACTCAAAAAGCTTCTGTCTTTGCCAGGCGTTGCAAGATTGTCTGTGAAAGCGACAAGTACCCCACGCATGCTAAAGTCTGAAGCAAAAACCATTAAACCCTAAACCCGCCTGAATCCTCCCAGCCCAAAACACTACTGTCTGCTTAAGAACCCCCCCCCAAAAAACAAAATATATATATATATAGAAACATAATAATCCCTATATTCCCCTTACTAAGGAATAATCTTGTTAATTGGTTCGGGGCTCTTAAGCAGTTAGTAGAAAAGCAGGGGGTCAGATCTAGCTCCTGGGCATGCCTGGGCCTGGGTTGTTGCCAGGCAACGTTGATCAAGCTTAACATCAGGATACGAAAGCATGTGCAGAATAAGGTTTAGGGTTTAGGGTTTAGGGTTTAGGGTTTAGGGTTTAGGGTTTAGGGTTTAGGGTAACCCTACCATTTGGCAGGGAAGGAACTTTTTCAAGTAAGCAGGAGACCAGACTAAATGCAAGGGAAACCTGACTACGGCTGAAGTTTCTTAACAAGAACCCCATACCCTGAGGGAGCCGGGCGTACTCGTCATCGTCGTCGTCGTCGTTGTCCGGGAACAGCCCCTGCGGCGCATGTCATGTGATGAGCATTGCTTGTCGGCTTTGAGCCTCACACCTCTGCAGTTCGAGCTGGCGGCGACAATCAAGCATACGAAGAGTGTGAAGACCTGGGTTGGGGGCTTATAGGGTTTAGGGTTTAGGACCTACCACTATGACTATGAGTGGGGAGTGAACCCCAAACCCACACATCTAAGACCGCAAAGGCAGACACCGAACCCTAAGGCCATCTTCCCAAATCGCCTCACAAGCAGCAGAGATTCTGGGTGTAGGGTTTAGGGTTTAGGGTTTAGGGTGCGTACTGCTCTCGCTCCTCTCCCTCTCCCTCCCTCTCTCTCCCTCTCTCTCCCTCTGTCTCCCTCTCTCTCTCTCTCTCTCCCTCTCTCTCCCTCTCTCTCCCTCTCTCTCTCTCTGTCTCCCTCTCTCTCCCTCTCTCTCCCTCTCTCTCCGTCTCTCTCCCTCCCTCTCTCTCCCTCTCTCTCCTTCTCTCTCTCTCTCTCTCTCCCCTTCTTTTCTCACACCCAGAAGCCCTCGTTAACCAATGGCCTCCCCCAAGCTCGAAACTGTGAAGATAACCTTCCAGCCCTGGAGTTTGAAACCCTTAGCCATAACCCAACCCAGCTCCGGCTCTGACCCTGAGAAGGGGGGTTTCGGGCTCAGGGCCCATTCAGCTGTCCGAACTTGGTATCAAAATAAGCATAAGACGGCCTAGGCTGAGTTTAGGGTTCAGGGCTTCGGGCTTAACTGCTTGCCCTTAAACCCCTAAACTGCTTAAACCCTTAAACCCTTGAACCCTTTAACCCTTAAACCCTTGAACCCTTGAACCCCTTAAACCCTTGAACCCCAAAGGTTTAGGGTTTGGGGCTTCGGATGTTTGAAGCTTTGGGACCTGGGGCAAACTCTGGACACCAAGAAGCCCTGCGGCGTATACCGTACAGCTGCAAATTTTCACACACCCGAAACTCTAAACCCTAAACCCTAAACCCTAAACCCGGGGTTTTGAGGATTTAGGGTCGGGTTTTTTAAGGGCAGGTGGGGTCCATAGCATCCGCACCCTAAACCCTAAACCCTAAACCCTAAACCCTGAACATGGCATTCAGGGATTTTCTGTTTTTTTGGGTGGGGGGTCAGGAGTCATGTCGGAGGCGGCCTTCTTTCTCAGGAAGTTGTTCGCTTCCAGAATCATGGGTTCCCGAATCTGCGGGGGGGGGGGGGGGGGGGGGGGGGTGGTAGCGTTTAGGGTTTAGGGTTTTCGGGTTTAGGTTTAGGGTTCAGGTTAGGGGGCGCTTGTGGGTCCTAAAACTCATATGCCCCCAAAGATTTGGGGTTTAGGGTTTTAGGGCTAAAGGTTTGGGGCTTTCGGGCCCTGAAGTCTTAGAGGCTGCTAAGAAGCGTCCAAGGATTCTCCAGCCCATAGAAAGCCCCAGGAAGGAACCGAAAATTGAAACCTTGGCTGTTGAGTGCAGATTCTTCCCCCCCCCCCCCCCCCCACCCCCCAAAAGTGTACACTTTCTAAAACTGTAAAGTGTACTCATTCAGCTACTAAGAAGCAGCTCTCACATGGTCTTGGGCGTCATGGCCATCCCTAAACCCTAAACCCTAAACCCTAAACCCTAAGCCCTAAGCCCTAAGCCCTAAGCCCTAAGCCCTAAGCCCTAAACCCTAAACCCTAAACCCTAAACCCTAAACCCTCTTGTTGCAGGTTCGACCTTCCCCTCTCCCACCCACGCCTTCAACGGGAAGACTCCCTTGTCTGAGTCTGTCTTCACCCTCAGCAGGACATGCAGACCCCACACCCTAAACCCTTTAGGGTTTAGGGTTTAGGGTTTAGGGTTTAGGGTTTAGGGTTTAGGGTTTAGGGTTTAGGGTTAGGGTTCAGGGTTTGGGGCTTAGGGTTGAGGAGCTTAGGGTTGAGGGTTAAGTTTTTGGAGTACAGGGTTTAGGGCTCCAACTAGATCAATCTGTGGAGCTCGAAACTCTTGAACCTCTAAAACGCTCAACTTCGAGGGACATCGCTGGTTACGCCACTCTACGCCAAACCTCTGGCCCTAAACCATAAACCTCAAACCAACCCCTTAAACCCAAAACACGTCACGAAACCCTCAAAACCCTAAGCCCGAAGCCCTAAACCCGAACCAAAACCCTAGACCCTAACCCTTCACCCCAAACCCCCCCCCCCCCCCCCCACCCGCTAACCTTAAAAATCCCTTGACCCCAACCCCCTCCTCCCCCCCTAGCCCTAACCCTCAACCCCAAACGCCCCCTAACCCTAAAAATCTTCAACCTCATGGCTGCGTTTGGCTTGAAAAGTGCCAATGGCCCCAACAGCTGGTCACAGCTCGTCTAGCTTCCGAAGGCTTCGTGTATGATTTAGGGTTTAGGGTTAGGGTTTGGGGTTTCGGGTTTCGGGTTTCGGAATTAGGGTTTAGTTCGGGTTTATTGTTTAGGGTTTGGTGTTTAGGGTTTAGGGGTTCGAGTTCAGGGCTCAGGGTTTGGGATTCAAGGTTTTTAAGGTTTAGCAGACCCTAGATAACCCTAAGCCTTCTGCCGTGAACCCTACACTAATCATAGTCCTAAATTTCTTAACCCTAAGCCCTAAACCCCCAGCCCTATACGTCAATAGGATTTAGGGTGGGTCCCCGGGTGGGTGTTAGGGTGTACAGCACAGCATGATTCGCATTCTCGCCCGGGCACTTTCCGGTGCAGACGGTGTCGCTTGTGCTAACGACCTGTGTTTGAGAGTTCAAAGTTGAGGATTTAGGGTTTGTCCGAGGGTAGCTACATGGTCTCTTATTATGGGCCAGCATGGGCGAACCCCTACGTACTCCTTCTATACATACCACTATAAAACCCAAGCGCCCAAACTTCAGAACGGTAAGGGACCATATTGAGGGACCAGATCACTTCCCTTAGATTGAGGGTTTAGCGTTCAGACTGGAGGGCCTCTCAGCCCTCAACACTACAGCTAAACCGGTTTGGGGTTTAGGGATTAGGGTTAACCCTAAACCCTAAACCCTAAACCCTAAACCCTAAACCCTAAACCCTAAACCCTAAACCCTAAACCCTAGGAGCTTGGAGGGCTGCAGGCTTCCTTTGGTTCTATCGATCCTCTCCTGGCCGTAAGATGGTCCAGAGACATCCTTAACTCTGAATCCGTGCCCCTCGAGCCCCACAGCCCCAAAATTCGACCCACTGACTGGTCATTTATAAGAGCCACAGAACCCTAAACCCTTTGCAACATTGCTTTTGTGCATCAGAATCTCCCTACAGCAGCTATAGTCCCTAAACCCTGATAACCATGAAACCTCAGTTTGCGGTAAAGCCTCTAAGACCCTGGCCCGGGGCCCTTAGAGCAAACCTCAAAGCCAAGAATCTTCATCTCGGGTTTAGGGTGTAGGGTTTAGGGTGGAACTCAGGCTGCTTATTGCTGGTATCCCCGAAAGGACATCCCATAAACACGCCCACCAAACCCCCAAATCCAGTAAGGAGCCTTACCTACACTCCCCGAAGCCTTCTCATGCATGAACCCTACCACTTCGCATGAGCTCAGGGTTTGGCGGGATTTGGCATTTTAAGGCTTGGAATTTCGGTCTTAGGGCTTTCTTTGGGCTTTCGGCTGGGAGCTTGGATTTCTGTGTCACCCTGGGCCGTGGCAGTCCCATCTCGAAAGCAGCAGTACAACCCTACAACCCTAAACCCTATAACCCTACAATCCCAACCCTAAATCGCTGCCTCTCCTCCTTGGGAACCTAACCCCTTATAAACCCTAAACATCCCTACACACTAGACCCCTAAACCCCGAAACCCTGAAACCCTAAACCCTGAAACCTTATACCCCTAAACCCTGAAACCTTATACCCCTAAACCCTAAAACCTTATACGTACCCCTAACCCTAAACCCTAAAACCCTGAAACCCTAAACCCTAAACCCCAATCACTGCCTCCCCTCCCTGGGACTTCAGGACGGTCTCCAGCCACTCTTTGCAGCTCAGCTCCGCCTCTGAAGGGGGGTTCCGTCGACTGCAGGGCAACCTCTAATCCCTAGTTTAGGGTTTAGGGTTTATGGTTTAGGGAACTCCCAAAACCCCATCACATCACCACCCTCCTCCCTCCCCCACGCACGCGCACACATGCAGGAAAACATAAACCCCCAAAACCGCTGAAGCCTGATGAGTTCGATTTAAGCCCCTAAGCCCTAAACCCTCAACCCTCAATCCTCAACCCTCAACCCGAATAAATACAAATTCACTACTTAATCCCCAAACCATGAAGCTCCAAAGTTATCAAGAAGAGACGTTTTGGTATCTCATTCTTGTAACTAGCCAATCCCTCAACCCTAAACCCTCAATCCTCAACGCTCAACCCTCACTAATTCATCCCTAGACCATGAAACCCCAAAGTTAGCTCGGCCTCCGGTAGTCCTAAACCCTAAACCCTAAACCCAACAAGCACGCCTACAGCAAGCCGAACTTCGCCCGGGCGACCACGACCAGGCTTTTGATTACAACATCGAGCAGCACCAGATCGCGCGCTACCTCCCCTAAACCCTAAACCCTAAACCCCAAAACCCTAAGCCCTAAACCACTAGCACACCGACTGCAAGCCGGACTTCGCGCCGTACGCCATCCAGCGCAATGTGGGATGTCGTTGGGCCGCGAACGCGAGCTGAGTCTCGGGAAGTGAACTACCCCAGCCAGTGGCTTGCACTGAAAGGCGCATAGGATTGCTAAAACAAAAACCTAAGCCTTGAACCCTGAAGCCCTGAACCCTGAAACCCCAAACCCTAAACCCTAAACCCTGAACCCTAAACCCGTGAAACCCCTGCCCCAAAGTTAATCTCGGGCCAGGGGCTTAGGGTGCTTGGGGCATTTGAGGTTTAGGGGGCCGGCTGGTTCTGAATTAGGATCCTGTGCCGGCGTGCTGATTATAAGGGGGTGGCGTTACCTGAGCTCCAAATAACCACAGTACTTCTTGTTTCTCATATTTTGTGGGTTTTGGGTCTAGGGTTTAGGGTTTAGAGTTCAGAGTTTAGGGGGAGAAGCGGGGGGCTCAGCATTCTGAAATAAGACAAAATCGACACCCTAGACCTCTGCACCCCAAGAAAGCCTAAGGCCTCCCAAAAACCCACGAAACCCTAAACCCTAAACCCCAAGCCCTAAACCCTAAACCCTACACCCTAAACCCTAAACCCTAAACCCTAAACCCTAAATCCTAAATCCTAAATCCTAACCCTAAAACCTAAAACCTAAGACCTAAATCCTAAATCCTAAATCCTAAATCCTCGGAGCCTCACCTGCTTGGCTTCCGGGACGTAGGCACACACTGCTAGGTGCTCCACACCCACTGAGAAGAGCATCTTGCCTGGCTTTGGCCCTAAACCCTAAACCCTAAACCCTAAACCCTAAACCCTAAACCCTAAACCCTAAACCCTAAACCCTAAACCCTAAACCCTGAACCCTAAGCTGGTTCAGGGGGTTCAGGGTTTTGGGGCTTTCGGCTCTTTGGGGTCGAGCCCGTAGATCCAACGTGTCATGCGGACATCCTTCATAAGGGGTGTTAGGGTGTTTAGGGTTTAGGGTTTAGGGTTCAGGGTTCAGGGCCCGCTCGACACAGTAAGGAAGGTGCACGCAGAGAAAGGGATGTCAAAATGAGAAGCGGCAGCATCGCCTGCCAAGCACGGATCTCATGCGACATTCCCAGAGGCGCAGGTCTAAACCTCTTCGACACCTGTCTCTTGGCGACATCGAACTGCCAGCATAGCCTCCGATGATTATAGCCCGAGGTTACCTCCTTCCATGCGGTTACCCTGAACCTTCCCAAACCCTAAACCCTAAACCCCATGTAAGCCCTAAACCCATAAACCCTAAACCCATCTAAGCCCTTACTGCAAGTGAAGACGGAAGGACCGATGTGCCCGGATCCTCCTTTGCGCTCCTGGCGGATTTGTCTTGGGCTTCGGCGAAGTGCGTGTCTAGGATCAAGGGTCAATATGGTACACCCTGAGTGGGGTTAGGGTTTTTATAGCTACTTAGGGTTTGGGGGTTAAGTACTCATCCACCCACAGTCAGGCATGGGCACAGCTCCAAAGAGTTCTTGCACTCCATGCCCTCCCTGATGCAACAGACTGCAGCCTCCAAACCTTAGACCCCTAAACCAGCTAAAGCATCCCTGAAACCCTATCGACCGAACTGCTTCTCCGAATCACAAGCTCCTCTTCACCGGGGTCGCTCTTTGCGTTCATGGCTTCCATGGAAGTCATCAGAAGATCCTAACCAAGGAGGCTTGAGGGTTTGGTGCTTAGGCCGGTCCGAAATGGAAGGTGACCCGTGCTAACGACGACCGGAGATACACGACCCCAAAACCGGCGCACACAAAAAAACCACCATCTGCATCGCCCCTCGAAAAAGTCAGACCGCACCCATGATCGTATGCCAGAAAACAAGGGGAATCCCAGCAGCATGACCGGATTTGGGGAGCTTCCTGTGCTTTGAATGAGGTACTGGGAACAACGTCTCTAGTTCATGCAGGTTGCCATGGTTTCGGATCTCCCTCGAAGCCTTACAATCTCGCTAAGCAAAAGGATCCTAAGGCGAATTCTTGATGCTTAGGGTTTAGGGTGAGGGTTGAGGGTTGAGGGTTGAGGGTTGAGGGTTGAGGGTTGAGGGTTGAGGGTTGAGGGTTGAGGGTTGAGGGTTGAGGGTTGAGGGTTGAGGGTTGAGGGTTGAGGGTTGAGGGTTGAGGGTTGAGATGCAGATGCTGGCTTTTAGGGTTTAGGTATAGGGTGGGCATGCAGAGGAAGACTTGTGGCCCAAAGCAACAAGGACAGGACGATGGCAACACGATCGTAAAGGAGCACTGCAAACAAGGGTGGAGTACCACCACCGGACCACGCTGAAAAACGTTTTCGCAAGTCTCCTCAACCCATCCTCAGATCTAATCTCTGTGTCTGTGTGTCTGCATGTGTCTTCTGTGTAGATGTATGTGCACAGTCACATGCGTGCTACGGAGACATGAGCCCAGACTTAGGACTCCAACTCCTGTCCCGAACCTGAGAATCTGAATCCCCTAAGCCTAAACCCTAAACCCCAAACCCTAAACCCTAAACCCCAAACCCTAAACCCTCAACCGATGAAGCTCCCTGAGGCCACTGCAATGTCTCCTTCGGGAAGGTCGACCGCGGTGCAGAAGAACTGCAATCCGCCTTTCCATCTTCTCTCAGGGTTTAGGGTCTCGGGTTTAGGGTTTAGGGTCTCGGCTTTAGGGGCCCTTGCAAACGCTAAACCATGCATTGGGCCCTTGAACGCACTGGTATTGCCTCCTAACCTCAACGAAATACGGAACCGCCTGAAGGTGGGTTCGACAAATGACAACTAAGGCGGGTAATAAGCAGTATCCAAGGAATAATCGTAGTAGCAGTGGCAATAGCAGTAGCAGTAGGGATTAGAAGTTGTGTATGTAACATGTAGCGAAGAGCATTAGAGAAGTCGTTACATGTGTATAGAGACCGCAAACCAAATATTTCAAAGCTGTAAGCCTTGCGAAATGAAGAGAAGGGCTTTTGGGGGTTTGGGGTCAAAAAGAGAGCCGAACCCTGAACATTAACAAAAACAAGCTTACACTCAGCAAAAGGCCGAAAACCGCACTCAATCTTGTAAGCGTGGTGAGCGTGGTGACGAAGGGCAAGTAGCATGGAAGCCATAGCGCAAAAAAAGGAGACCAGGGAGCGCCCCCACCACCCAGGAAAGAGGAAAACAGGCTTCCGACCTCCAGTTTCGAGCGTGTGATCTACGGAAAGTATCCGCCTTCTTGGCCCCGCCTCCTTGAGAATCTTTTTGAGCAATTTGGGAAATTTAGGGACCCTGGGCCTAGTATGCTGCCTCGTGGCCTCCACTTGAGGTATGTTGCGGCTAGCCCATCCAGCGTGATCCATGAAACCCCAAACCCCAACAAAAACCGGGTTTAGGGGGTTAGGGATTTCGGGGTTTAGAGTTTAGGGTTTAGGGGTAAGGGTTTAGGGAATTCAAGCCTGTCTTGGCTTTGGTATGCCCTACTGGCACTTCACAGCATCAAGCTAAGCGCTGCACCCATGTCGGCAGCACCCTCGATCTCAACTCCTGTTGCAACGAACACGGGGCTTAGCCAGCCAGGGTTGGCTTCAAGAAAAGACATCCTCCTGTGCTTTGGGGTGTTCTGATACCACCATCTGACTTGAAGTCCCTATAGGCGCCACCATAGTCGACCACGATATTTTAGGGTTCAGGGTTTAGGGCTTAGGGTTTTGGCTCCAACCCTTAGTGATGAGGAGCACATCTTGGGCAATAGTTCCACCAACACCCCGTTCTCGCGCTTCCACTGCTACGGATTCAGGGTTCCACACTGGGAACCTGAAAAGCACAGTCCTCGCTTGCCTCCTTCCTTGATGACCTGCCGCACAGAAGCAGCAGCACAAAAGGGCAGGGGTTGGTGCAAAAACCTGCGGCTCTACCTAGGGTGACTAATGTGGGCCTACTATTAGATCCCCAAATAGGAAGATTCACTTATAATAAGGACCTCAATAGGGTACCCCTAATTTCGGAAACCTCCATATTGCGAACCCGAAGGCCTGAACCCCAAAGCCCCGGGCCCTGACTGAGAATCCACTTGGGTCACTTGATTCTCATTCTACGGCGCTGGGCTTCGAGGGACTTGAGATTTCAAGGGTTAGTTTAGGGTTTAGGGTTTAGGGTTTAGGGTTTAGGGTTTAGGGTTTAGGGTTTAGGGTTTAGGGTTTAGGGTTTAGGGTTTAGGGTGTATGGGGCCGAGGCCTTCTTCAGCTTGTCCCGTCTCTGCTTTTCCAGCTCCTCAGGCGTGAGCTCCTTCTTTTCCTCGGCATCCGCGGCCTTTTCTTCCTGCGCTGCCGCTGAGTTTAGGGTTTAGGGTTTAGGGTGGCTCCGGGCTTGTCGGGTTCTGGGCTTCAGGTACAGGATTCCGGTCGATTTCGGGCTTGGGGTTTGGAAGTTGGAGTTTACAGATGCGAGGAAGCAAAAGGAGAAACTGCCGGAAACAAGCTTCTTGGGGGTTTAGAGCAAACCCCTAAACCCTAAGCCCACGGTGTGTTTGGGCTTCGGCCTTTCGGATTTAGGGTCACCCAAAGCTCGTCGCAGACTGGACACCCCTGCCCGGAGAAGCTTGCTCCGAACCCAGAATGGATGGACCCTGAACCCTGAACCCTGAACCCTGAACCCTGAACCCTACACCCTCAACCCTGAAAAACCCTGAAACCTAAACCCTAAGCCCTATCCCTAAACCCTAAGCCCTATCCCTAAACCCTAAACCCTGTCCCTAACCCGTACACGCTAACCCTTGGCGGCCTTTCCCTTCTCCTTCTTGCCAGCCTTCTCCTGGCCACAGCCAAGGGAAATTTTATTTTGTTCGGAGGCAGCTTCAGGGTCTAGGGTTTTGTGTTTTGGAGTGTAGGGTTTACAGTAGGCTTTGGGGTTCGGAGTTTTGGGTTTGGAGTTTTGAGGGTTTCGCATGGGGGGTTGAGATTAAACGGCTTTGGGGGAACACGATAATCCCGAAACCCTTCTAAGCCGGAAGCCCCAGACCAACCCAGCTCTAAGCCCAAATCCTGACCCTTTCAATCCCCCACCCCTGAGCAAGGAACCTGAACCCCCTAAATCCCCGATAAGCCCGCGCTCGTAATTAAAGCCTATGAGCTTTTCCCCTGAACCCTGAACCCTAAACCCTGAGATCAGGGCCTTCGCTGCCGCCTTCTCCTGCCCACACTGTGGGGTTCAAGAGATTGAGGGCTTGAGAGAGTTTGAGCATTTATATGGGCTTAGAGTTTGGGGGCTTATGGCAGGTTAAGAGTGGAGGGTTTGAGGGTACAGCCAAACATTTTCAGGGTTTTAGGGCGGTGTATGCTTTGAGACGACAAGCGCGCGCACTCCCGGATCGATGAAAGACTGGTATCTTGGGTTCTCCAGGTTTCGGGTTTTTAAAGGGATATTATCTCCTTATATTATCAAGAGGGACACCTAGAAAAAACCCTTAATCTGATACCCTATATAACCCTTGTCTAAACCTTACGTCGTCCGTATATCCCTAAGTAGCCCCTGAAAAACCCCTAGGGTCCCTCATCAGGGTCTCTTTTTGTCCCCCTTGACGGCTATCTGAGGGTTAGACGGTTAGAGTTTTGGCCTGCATTTATGACGGAAGAAGGAAGGACCAGCATCAACCCCCAACCCGAACTAAACCCTAAACCCTAAGCCCTAAACCAAAATCCTTGAACCCCACACCCGAAGCCCTTAGCCCCTAAACGGGCAAGCCGGGCTTGACTCAAGGAGTCGTGGAGCACGGCTTGGAGATGACAAAGCACACTCAAAGGTGAGTCTTAACCCTAAGCCGGTCTGGGGTTTAGGGTGTAGGGCTTAGGGCGTGGGGTTTAGGGTTTAGGGCGTGGGTTTGAGGTTTGCTGTATGGTGTAGATGCTGTGAAGGTTAGGCTTTGGAACAAGCTCGAAAGCTTCGTGAGGTGCGAAGAGCAGCTCTGGCCCGATTGCGGACGGCCATCCTTTCTCCCACCGTCCGAGGCGGCAAAACCACCCAAACCTACTTCTTTTAGGGTTTAGGCCTAAACTCAAGTCAATTGCTTACTTCGTCACGGTGATCGTCGAGGGGGCCACTGCTGCACCACGACCCCCCTCAGGCATCTGCCCACAGGATGATCATGAAAAAGGTCAACCCGATCTCCCACCCCACCACAGCGGCGCTGATGCGTTCTCGAGGTTGTCAACAGCGGAGGGTGCGACATCAGATGTGTAACTGTAAGTATACTTGTATATGCGACTTCGCCACGTTAGGGGCCCCGTTGTTCTATGCGTGTTCGACGCATACGACGAGCAGCCGGTCATGGAATTGCCGTGAAGTTAGTACAAGAGTTTGGCGCCACGGAGTCTCGATCCTGAACTCAGAAGGAAGGTCAGCCATGACCTGATACGAGGAAACGCCTTTGGGCACCCGGCGGTGGATCCACGACCTTGCCGTATGGTCGCCTGCCAGACTGGTCTACAGGCCAGCACTCAGCGGACTTCCCGCCCCACTAACCAATAACCAAGATATGAGGCGCGCAAGGCAGGGATTGTACTCGCTGATCACGATTCACGATGACGGGATGTGCGAAATGGCTGCGTTGCCGTGCCAGGTTCAGGTACTCACCCTCAGGTTTTCCAACACGTTCTGGGCAATTGCGAGGCATGGACGACTCGATGAGGAGCACCAGGCCGCCATCATTTCAGCGACCGGCTTAGTGTCACTTAAATCTCTGAGTGACACTTATTCGGTAAACGCTTGCTTGGGACTTTGGGCTTGCATCATTCGGCGAGAGCATGAAATCAACAGGACAGCAAATGCCATCAGGCCTCAAAGCAACGGGCATGAACACCAATGACGTGCTTGCGATGAAACTTGTCTCCATGGGTGCCACCATCGGTGCTGGCAACCTCGTGTAGCCATGGAGCTTGATGACCTCAGCGCATCCCCAGATCATGAACCACTGAAAGCCGACGATGACGGAACCCTACCTGGGCACTTGTCGCAAGCTCGGCGGCCATGCCTCCCATCTCGGCCCCGGGAAAATACGCCTAAGACAGCGGAAGGCGTCTGCAAGACCCGGCCCCTATATGCAAAACATTGTGCCGCATAGCGGATGGCCTGCCGAAGCCAAAACAAGACAAGGTCAAGCCTGGAACCCCGAAGCCATCTTGATCGCGTCAGCAATGTCAGCTTGGGCCCAAGCGCTAAACAGTGTTGAGAGGAAATATTGCTGAGACATATGAAAAATGATGAAGCGCTGACCGCAGCAACTGCGAAGTCTGTCGCAAGTGGCGGCAACAGCCACTGGCATTTCACTCACACGAGGTCAGGAACGCGGACAAACGTAAACCTGCCAATCTCGTCGGTAAGGGACTCCTGCGTTTTCACGGTCGGTCAAATTGGGATGATGGATGGCACCTATTCTTCAGGCGCCTTGAACATGGTGCCGTACTTCTCCTCGGAACAGCGACAGAATGTGGAAAGTGACAAAGACCTGTCACGTAGTTTCTTGATGAAGATGTCCGTATGAGAGATGTGATCAGTGAATGGCCTCCGATGCCTGGTGATCCATGACGTCTCACACAGCTGCGCAGGGTGGAATCAGCACTGGAATGGGCCCTAGGGCCATCTGCAGAATGAATTCCAAAAGAGCAGGTGTAGCGTCGCCGCTGGCTACCAGAGGATCATTTGCAGCCACCCGAGTCGATGTCTCGGCTCGAAGCAGAATTTCGCTTGCAGACTTCCATGAATAGCCTGCGACACAAAGCAAAAGACATTCAACATGGTGACGCCATTTGTGAGATAACTTACGATTGGACTTGGGCCCCCCCCGGTGCGTAGGCCGCCCTCACGAGCAGAGTACCAACGGGATATGTGACAGCTTTTCCATCCTTGCCTTCAAGCTTGATTGAGCTCTTTGCGGGTGATGTCGGCCGAGTCGTGGTTGTTCACGATAACTAGCATCATTGGCCTGCCCAGGATTCTGGACAAGATCAGAGGCCTCTTTCAGGGCATCGATGTGCTCCTCAGGGAGAGTTGCATACAGGAAGTCGGCGTTCTGTACCAAAATGAGCAGGGTCCGAAGTGCGACAGTATCCCCATAGGCGGTTTCGCGCCGAGCTCGGACAGGGTTTAGGGTTTAAGGTTCAGGGGTTGAGGCTTGAGGGATTTCGGGTTTTAGGGTTCTAGGGCTTGAGGTTCAGGGGCTCTCCCCTGTTCCTATAGGCTTCGGCTTGCTTACGCCCATGTGCCTTGGGCGCTGGCTTCTCTGCCTTCTCCTGGCATCCGACGCCCTAAGTTTAGGGTCTAGGGTTTAGGGTTCAGGGTTTATGGCCGTCCCCAGGTAGCTTGTGTGGGCAGAAGCCCCAAGACCGTAAACTTTGCGGTGCAGGGTGTGGGGCTTGGGTCTTAGGGCCTTCGAGTTTGGGATCATCTACTCTTTCCATAGGCCCCCGGACCCCCAAGGGTTCAGGGTTTATGGTTTAGGGTTTATGGAAAAGAGTTTAGGGTTTAGAGTTTAAGGTTTAGGGTCTGTTGAGTGTGAATCTCGAAGACAGCACGAGGAGAAATCACAAACTACGTGCTACAAGCACCCCAAACCCTAAACCCTAGTCTTTGTGTGAGGGAGCTGCTGACCGGAGAACTTAGGGTTTGGACCATAAGCCCTCATCCCGAAACCCTAAAACCTACACCCCTCAACCACAGCTACCCTGCCCCTCAACTCTTCTTTGATATACAAAGCAGGGGAGAGTTGCAAGTGTATGGTACGACTTTAGGTCTCTAAAGAGCTTACGGTTTAGGATGTTTAGGGTGGGCTCAAGATTAGAGCCCATAAGAATCGACTTTTTGCAACTATAACCAAAGAAGCACGCGCACACGAAAACCAAACATGACACATTGGAGTGTCTGAAGATGAGCCGGACCCTTCACACTCCAAAGTTTACCCCACCTCCCTCCCCGACGGACCCCCGATTTGCGGAAACCCTAAACAGAAACCCTAAACCCTAAACCCCTAAACCCCTAAACCCCTAAACCCCTAAACCCCTAAACCCCTAAACCCCTAAACCCCTAAACCCCTAAACCCTGAACCCTAAACCCTAAACCCCTAAACCCCTAAACCCCTAAACCCCTAAACCCCTAAACCCCTAAACCCCTAAACCCCTAACCCGTAAACCCCTAAACCCCTAAACCCCTAAAACCCTAAACCCTAAACCCCGAATTGCGAGGCCTTGGGCGCTGCCTTGTCCTTCGGCGCTGCCTTCTCCTTCGGTGCTGCCTTGTCCTTTGGCGCTGCCTTCTCTTTGGGTGCCGCCTTGTCCTCTTGGCGAAATGTACGCGCGTCTGCGAGTGCGCGTGCGTGTGTGTAAGTTATCACCGACACCTGCATGTAGTACATGTGCTTGATTAAGATATGCGTAATCATCGCAGTGCCTGGCAACACCTTAGTGATTGTAAGGCTCGCCGCATGAATCGTGAATTCATGATGGGGCAGGCTTGCGGAATAAAAGACAGCTAGAGTGCCCAGACAAAGTGCCGTGATGTATGCAGACGTATTTCATACCTCACACAGCTTCTCTGATTTCAGCGATTTACTCAAGAAGGCGATGCTGTCACTATCAACTTATGTGAGTAGCATCTGCTGATCAAACTCGCATTCTTGAAAAGTCACCGAGCTAACAGTAGGAACCGTGAATAAACAAGCATTCGTGGCACAGATGCATGAAAACAACTCGCACAGCAAAGTTCTGATGAAGCCAATTCGTATGTATTCGTCTTCCATTTGAGCTACTTCGCGTAGAAATTGAAGTGGATATATTCTGGAACGAATCTAGTCCTGTCATATCCACCCAAGTATGTAATTTATGAGTATCTCGAGAACGAGAGCGAATGAAACAATGTGTGTGTGTGTGTGCGTGTGTGCGTCTCATGCATTCAGAAAATTTCTGTTTCTATCTTCATTCCATGCTTTTGGAACTGTGTTTCCCTCTGCCTTCTTTTACGCTCATGCCTTCATTGCAGTATATAATGCCTACATCAGTCGACCATAAGAGATGCAGGAAGACTCAAAGACAAATGGAGAACACAATACGCTCACTAAACGTTCCGGTGGTTCTCCAGTCATTTAGCTCCTTCATGCATTGCCGGTCCACAAGCTTATTCTTACAAACCCTGACCCTGAATCCTAAACCATAAACTACTCTAAACCCTGAATCCTATTCCTGAAACGCAAACTCCTCAACCCCAAACAAGCACGCGCCCCCGTGGCCCGACTTTAGGGTTTAGGGTTGAGGGTTTAGGGTTGAGGGTTGAGGGTTGAGGGGATGAATGGAACTCTCAACAGCCAGCCTTGCCACCCTTCGCACCGCCGGCCTCTGCAAAAGAAGCCCCGGAGACGGCTAAGCCCTCAACGCCCGGTGGTTTAGGGTTTAGGGTTTTGGGTTTAGCCCTCAACCCTGGTAGTTTAACCCTAAGTCTAGGGCCGATCATAGTCTAGGGCCAAAGCCGTTAAGCTCTCAACCCTAAACCATTCCGGATTTATCTCTTTTTGGGAGTTATAGGGTTGAGGCAGAGCTTGGGGTTTGGGGTTAATGCGCGGACTGCCGCTGGGTGGGCCATGAGCTCAAACACCTGGGAATTCAGAAGAAAGGGTTTAGGGTTTAGGGTTTAGGGTTTAGGGTTTAGGGTTTAGGGTTTAGGGTTTAGGGTTTAGGGTTTAGGGTGTAGGGTGCGACCTCCAGACGCAGCCTTCGTGGCTCCCTACACTGGCGCGACACCCCAAGCCCAAAACCACCACGCAAGCGCACTTCCTAAGTTGATGCAGCAGTGTTGCAGAATCAGGAAAGGAGACACACAGGGCAAGCAACCCTAAGCCCTAAACACTAAACCCCAAGTCCATTTCCGGCTGAAGGGTCTTCAGGTGTTTACTTATGCTTCGCGCGTGCCGCCCTTCACCCAAGCTCTTCCCTGAGAAAGGCCCGAGACACAGCCTGAGTCGCTGTTTAGGCTTTTGGGTTTAGAATTCAGGGTTTAGGGCTTAGAGCTTAGGGTCTCCAGGGCCTTAATTTCATGTTGTGTGGCTTCAGGGGTTCAAGGTTGAGAGGTTAGAGGTCTACAAGGGCTTCAGGGTTCAAGGCAACGCCGCCTTCGCACACAGCTTGACCTCGCCCAGAACGAACTTGAACTCTGCCTAGCCGTTTAGGAATTAGTCTTTTTGGGTTCTTTTAAAACTAAGGTTTAGGGTTTCAGACGGGTTCGGAGTCAAGCCCTTGCGAAAAAGGTGGATTGTCAGTTTGTTAAATGCTGGTCCCCTCTGTGTGTAGACTACATGTCAGGGGCCAGGAAAGACCCCAATGTAGAATGATGGCCACTAACCTCCCCGGCGCAACTGCACAAGGTCAGGACCCTAGCCCAAAGCGAAAAAAGGGCGCACAACAAACCACAAATAAGAACTGACCACAATTGAACCACAATGAAATACTGCTAGCGATATCATATAATATAAGAACTCGCAAGAACACAAAACCAGTTTGCTGTTTCAAGCCCGGCGCCAAGGCGGTGCAAGTGTTGAACCATCGCATCAGGTTGGCGAACCTTCGGCGGCGCAGAGGTTCCACTGAGCTGGTTTCAGGGTTTCAGGGTTCAGGTTGTAGGAATTTAGGGTTTGGGGGCCATTAGGTCGTAGGCTTAATAATATTCAGAGAGCAAACTCGACAACTTCACCATCTCTGCCAGGTCGAGTTGCTTCTTACGGAAGTCTTCATCGAAGACCTTCTGCATGCCATCCACAAGCGCGCAGCAGACCGATATATCTGCCAGTGTGATGGTATGTCCTTAAACGGTCAGAAAAATTTGGGTTTGGGGTTTAGGGTTTAGGGTTCCCACGGCTAGGGGCACCCCATCTTCACGGAATCCTATACTGAGGAATTATTGGAATTTGGGGGACACAGGGTACATGAAGGGTACTCCTATGATGCAGCGGGAGCGCCAACCATGTAGGTGTTGTTCAGCAGATGCTTGTCCAAAATGGTCCTGGGCACCACGTTCAGGTCTTTGAGTCAAGGCCTTACTGGGCTCTCAGAGGTTTTGACCCCAGACCCCATGCCATACCCTAAACCGAGTTCCGAAGTACCCTTAACCAATATGGGTACCCGTTCTTGCCTAATGAGTTGCTCAGGGGCCCGATCCTCAAACAAGCAGATCTCGTGGAGATTCTGAAGAAAGTCCTAACCTCAACCCGCACACCGTCAAAAAAGAGTGCTGAGGGTGGTACCATGACTGCTTGCTTTGTGAGACGACATAAACCCCAAAAGGGCTTATAGTCCATATGCGCTTTAAGTAGAATGGGAGGTTTTTGGGTCGACCCGAAACATTGAGAATCCAATCCTGAAGCCTATGAAGCATGAAGGGTTGGGGTATCGGGGTTTAGGGTTTCGGATTTAAGGGTTAGGGTATGCGCGAAGGTTGGGCGTGTTTGGGGCCTTCGGGTGTGTGGGTCGGCATGGAATCTGAGGGTTGGAGGGTCTAGAATTCAGACGGACTTCGCAACCTTCGGCTCCGTAAGAGATCAGGCGCATCCCAAACCCTAAACCCTAAACCCCAAAACCCTAAAGCCTTAAATCGTCCCTATCCGATCCCCTACGCAACCATGCGCTCCATCCATCAGCCCGAAGCACGGCAGCCAAAGTAATCCCGTCCCCTCAAAGTTACAAGTCCCTTCGATGTTTGGGCTTTTGGCTTCAGGTTCTGGGGGTACAATGGAAGCCCAGTCTTTCAGGGTCCCCGATCAAAAGGGTCTTCACACTAGGTATCCAAAGAGTACCCTAGCCTTCTGTGGGGGTAATCTTTTGTGTACAGGGCTTAGTGAAGCTAACCCCCAAAAAGGGAACAGGGGCCTACTCAGGGTCAAGGACAAGCACTCCATACAAGTTCAATAATCATGAGCGCCATAAGCACCCCAAACCCTCAACCCGAATCCCTAAACCCTAAACACTAGACCCCAATCCCTAAACCCTAGTCTCTAGACCCTAAACCCTAAACCCTAAACCCTAAACCTCAAACGAGGTTGAGCTAGGTCTCATCGCTCGCTGGGCATCCTCCTTGGCCAGCTGTGTAGCCTCAGGGACCTGGCATAGCTTTCGCGGAGGTCAGTCGGCCTCAAAAAGCCCTGTAAATGTTGCTCTTGTTTAGGGTTTAGGGGCCAGGGTTTAGGGTTTACGGTTTAGGGTTTAGGGGATTTCTAACCTGAAGAGCTTCGGGTTTAGGATGCTAGTGGCTGTTGCATGAGCCTTACACATTGCATAGAGCGCTTGGCGCCAGAATTCCTGCAAGAACTTGGCTCGAGCGTGATGAGTGAAAGCGTTGAGGTCCAGCTCTGCAGTGCAGAGACCTATATGAAGGTGTACGAACATAGGGGGCCCCTAATATAGACCCCAAATAATAGGATTCCCTTATAGTCAGGACCCCAACAAGGTACCCCCAATATCCTGCGCCCCCATACACAGTCCTAAGCCCTACACCCTAACCCCTTAGATTTGGGTTGGACCCACAAACCCTGTGCTTGAGGGATTGACGTGCAGCCTTCCGCTCTTTACGTAGTCCCCATCCCCCCACCCCTACCCCAAGAACGATTGCCTTGATTTCGGAGCTGAGACAGGGTTAGGGTATGAAGGGTACAGAGGTGTCTGGGGTACAGGCTTCCTTGCTCGACTACAACAAATACAAAGCTGAGAAAACATCCGTGCCCTTCCTCCCCAAGTTGTTTCTTTAACAACATGGCTACATGAGTTTGAACCCTGGGCCCAACCAGACTTACGCCCCCAAACCCTAAACCCTAAACTAAACCCTAAACCCTAAACCCTAAACTATAAGGGTTTCGTGGCCGGGGGTTCTAAGATGTCGGCTGACAGCCTTATGGGCAGGGACACGGCTTCGAGGCTCATGTCCTGAATGTCCTGAACGGCGAAGTCCGAAACCAGAACACCCTTCCATCAACACTCTCAAGCACAACAATTTCGAAACCACCTAAGCCCCAAACCCTAAACCCTAAACCCTGGACCCTAAACCCTAAACCCTCAACCCTAAACCCTAAGCATCCCTCCTCAAACAGGCCCTAAGACCCCAGGCCCAAAAAGCCGAAGCCCTGAAACCCGACATTTCCCAAAACCGGAGCCCTGCAGCCCTGAAATTCTTGAGCCAGGAGGCCCTTGAGGGTTCAGGAATGCGGGTTTAGTAGGGTTTAGGGTTTCGGGTTTAGGTTTAGGGTTTAGGGTTTAGGGTTTCGGGATTAGGGTTCAGGGTTTAGGGTTTATAGGGTTCAGGGTTTAGTAGGGTTTAGGATACAAGGTTTGTGCCCCTCAAAGCTTCAGGAGCAACGGGGGTTTAGGGTTTGGGGTCTTCACCCTCTTGAGCTCATAGGCCCGATAAGCCCTGAACCACCTTATCTTGGGATCGGAAGAATTACCAATAGCATTCGCTTCTGGCCCCTTTAATTATAAGTATCCTATAAGAACCCCAGCCTAAACCCTAAACCCTACACCCTAAACCCTAAACCCTACACCTGATTCAAACTCATCAAGGCCCCCCATATTAAGCCACCAAAGCCGTCGCACCTCGGGCATCTCGCCCATGGCCGGCAGAACCCAGGTGCACAGGGGAATTTCCAGCTCGTTGGTGCCTTGGGCGGGGGTGGGGGGGGGGGGTTTAGGCTTAGGGCTTAGGGCTTAGGGTTTAGGGTTTAGTTCAAGTCTTGGGGGGCTGGTGGATTAGGCAAGCCCTTAAGGAGTGTATCTGGGGGGATAACCTCATTGTTTCTCGGTGGGTTGAGTGGGCTTCGTGCTTCGGGCTTTCGGGTGGTTCGAACAGCTTGCAGGGTCCTGAAGAGAAGCTTCAAGCGCACAGCTGACATGCAGCTCTTATGCATGGCGCCTGCTTTGGGTCTGTGAGCTAGATGAGGACTTCGGCTCGTTAGCATCTACCACTCACCTAAACCCTGAAACCAAATAGGCCCCATAAACCCATAAGCCCTGCAAGCAGAAGTACAGCCTACAAGCCCTGTAAGCCCTTAACCCTGTAAACCCAGCCCCAGAACAAACTTCACTGAGCCCTGGGCCTAAACCCTAAACGCCCTAAACCCTAAACCCTAAACCCTAAACCCTAAACCCTAAACCCACTGAGCCCTGAGCAGAACTCGCACCACGAGTCGATCATGCCGCTTTCAAGAAGGTTCTGTCCGTAGAGGCCTTGGTGGGCTTGGGGTTGGGGGGGTTAGGGGGTTCGGGGGGTTCGGGGGGTTCGGGGGTTAGGGGGGTTAGGGGGTTAGGGGGGTTAGGGGGGTTAGGGGTTTAGGGTTTAGGGTTTGGGGTTTGGGGGGGGGGGGGGGTATGACATATTATTTCTGTGAGCAACTACATGGAGTTCTGTAGGGATTGAAGGTTATTGAAAATGGGCAACTCGGTTCGACTCAAACCCTTCGTCGCCTGTTCGAGCGCAGGGTTGAGAATTCCGGTCTCTGAGTTCTTGCATGAGTTGAACCGCGGTGGAAAGTGGAACCGCAGATTTACTACCCTTACCCTAAACCCTCAGCACTGAACCCTAAACCCGATAAACCCTACAAACCCTTTAAACCCTTTCAACCCCATAAACCCGATAGTAGTCCCTAAAGACCCTAGACTTGATAAACCCAAAAACTCAATAACTCTTGAACCCAAAGCCCCGAATCCAGACATATCCAGACGCACAAAGCAAAAACAGAGGTCAAGGGGCCGATAGGGCGGCTTATGCGGGAGATGTACCTGGCACCATTCTTCAGGCAAAGGGTGCCTTGCGCTTTCTTGGTTTGGTTTCGGGATAAAAATGGTCTAGGAGCTAATCAAGGTGCTTGTGCAAGCTGTTTTTGAAGGGAGTTTTCGGTTTCCCTAAGCCCTAAACCCTGAACCCTAAACTAAAAACTAAACCCGAAACCCAAACCCTAAAATGCGGCTGAGAGTTGGGTGCGTTTGGGCTTGGGGCTTGGGGTTTGGCTTCCGGGGTGATGCAGAGCTGCTCAGCCCTGCTTGGCCCGCAACAGAGCAAGTACAAACAGCATGGAATGCTTAGTGAGTATCAGAGAAAATGAGGCATGACAGCAACAATAGCCATGCACACAATAGCAACAATGAAGTAGCAATGCTGCTGATGACGATGATGATGATGACGACGACGACGATGACGACAAGGACAATGACAAAACCGTGGCAACGGCTAATTTCAGAGCAAGAAGAAGCAGCATCATCAGCAGCGGCAGCGGCAATAATCGTACTAAGAACTAACCTCGAACAGTCTCTACAAAACTGCGCCCCAAACAGTCCCGCTCCCGAACATCCTAAACTCCTAAACCTCAACAGCCTAAACTCCTAAACACTGAGCCCTATTGACCCCTCCAAAGTACCCTTTCGTCCAGGGCAACCCCATAGCCTGAACCATAGCCCAAGCGACGATTGAGCGTTGGGTCTGTTAGGTTTATATAGGGTTTTGGGTTTGGCTTTAGAAACTCTAGATGCTTCAGCACTATGTCCCCCTCCCACACCAGATCCCCTAAACCCCAAACCCTGATCCCTAAACCCTAAACCCTGATCCCTAAACCCTAAACCCTGAACCCTAAACCCTGAACCCGAAACACCCCGACATCGGCCCACCCCGACCTGGCGATTGCCATGGACGAAAAGATGCACCCTTTCTCGGTCTCCAGAACTGGAATTCGGCCCTGGGCGTCCACTGCGCTGTGTATGGTAGGGTCGCCCTAAACCCTAAACCCTACACCCTAAACCCTAAACCCTAAACCCGAAACCCTAAACGAGGGTGGGTCGGGGCATGTCAGGCTTTCGGCTTGGGGCCTGTGGCCCCGTGAACTTGGGGGAGTCTGATCAGGTCTATCTGCTTGCAACCCTAAACCCTAAACCCTAAACCCTAAACCCTAAACCCTAAACCCTAAACCCTAAACCCTAAACCCCAGGCGCCTGGAGTCAGAATATAGATGGCGCTCTTGCCTGTCGCCCCTTCACCAAAACTAGCCTTCTCTCTCACAGACAAGGGTGGAAGCAGCCCGGGGTTCAGGGTAGGGTTTAGGGTTTAGCTGGGTTTAGGGTTTAGGGTTCAGGGTTTTGGGTTTAGGGTTTAGGGTTTAGGGTTCAGGGTTTTGGGTTTGGGGTTTAGGGTTCAGGGTTCAGGGTTTACGGTTTAGGGTTCAGGGTTTAGGGCTAACTTTCAACCCGAAACCCTCAAACCCTCAAACCCTGAAGCCCTGGAGCCCTCCATCCCTGAAACCCTGAAACCCCTAAAACCCTAAACCCCCGCAGCCCTATAAAGCACTTAAACCCGGAAAACCTTAAAACATACCCAGCCCAAAAACCCTAAAACCCTCAAACCCCCCTAAACGCCAAACCCTCAAACCCTACAAAACCCTCAAACCCTAAACCCCTCAAACCCTAATACCCTAAAACCTTCAACCCCTAACTACCACCCAAAACCAGGCCATTGCCTTGTCGTCTCCTGAAGACTTTGGAGACTCCACCTGAATACTTGGTAGCCCAGTAACCATATTGTAATAAGGGCACCCTTTTGTGGGCTGGTTGCTTCCTAAGGGAACCCATAACCCCAGGGTAAAGGGTACCACTGGGTACCAATAATATGGAGCACACATGGCACAGAAGCCGTGGAAACTTGCTTTGGGTTTCGGGTTCGGGGTTTAGGGTGTAGGATTTTGGGTTTAGAGTTTGGGGCTTTGGGTTTATAGGGTTCACACAAGTTGCAGTATCCAGTCTCAGCCGCACTTCAAGCTCAACCCTGTGCCTCAACCCCAAACCCGTTGTGCCTGTTGACGATATGGGCAAGCTATTTCTAGGTAAGGGGGGCATGCAGACATTTAGGTGTAGGGTTCAAAGTCATCCTGGGGAACAGTTGCAGTACCAAAACCCTGAGGCCCTTAAACGAACATGTGATCATGGTGAGTACTGCTTACTTACCCTAAACCCTAAACCGTTTCAACCCTTTCAACCCCAAGCCAGCGTGCTCTTAACCCCTATATAAGCCCTAATGTAAACTCCTGACCCCTTATATATATATATATATGTATATATATATATATGTATACATGTATACATATATACAGATATATATATATGGTACCCCCCCCCCCCCAAAGATCTAGGTATTTTCATGGTTTTGGGATCTGTTTTAGGGTTTAAGGGTTGGGGGTGGGGGGCTAGCTAAACATGTAAAACTCAATATGGACATGTGAATCTTGATATGTGCGAGTCTTCATATGTGCGTGGTCGTCTTTTCAAATTGTGAGCCCGATTGAAAACGATTGAAACGATTGAAATTCAATCGGAGACCGGATTGAAGATTGAAGATTGAAGATTCCCGGAAACCTTTTTTTCTGGGAATCTTCAATCTTCAATCTTCAATCCTGCCCCCGATTGGATTTCAATCGTTTCAATCGTTTTTCAATCGGGCCCCCGATTGAAAAACGATTGAAACGATTGAAATTCAATCGGAGACCGGATTGAAGATTGAAGATTGAAGATTCCCGGAAACCTTTTTTCTGGGAATCTTCAATCTTCAATCTTCAATCCTGCCCCCGATTGAATTCCAATCGTTTCAATCGTTTTTCAATCGGGCCCCCGATTGAATTTCAATCGTTTCAATCGTTTTTCAATCGGGTTCACGTCTTGTAAAGTGTCAGAATTAGCTTTCGTGACGTCGCTCAAGATCACGTGTCTTCGCAGACATTCCACTCGAAATATACTTGACCATTTGTGTTTGTAATACTCGCAATGGCTCGCATCCCAGTGGCTGGCTCAGTCTTATGGTTTTTATTGGTTTTTGCGGTGTTTCGGGAGCGTGGGTCCCACGCTAAAAATCGGCTTTACCGATGTTTTTGAAAGCCTACCTTCAAAATAACATCGGTAAAACCAATGTTTTTGAAAGCCTACCTTCAAAAAACATAGGTAAAACCAATGTTATTGAAGGCCTACCTCTAAAAAACATCAGTAAAACCGATGTTTCGTGAGCCCATGCTCCCAAAACATCGCAAAAAAAACAATAAAAAAAAAAAAAAACATGTCAAAAACCATGATTTTCGAAACTAGTGGCTGGGGTGGCCGGCCGAGTAGTTTCAGAAACCATAGTTTTTATGTTTCTTATTGGTTTTTGCGGTGTTTCGGGATCGTGGGCTAAACCTTTAAGCCCTGTAGGCTATACGGTTAAGGTTTAAAGGTTTAGGGTTGAAAAGTTCAACAGTCAGCCCATAGAGTTTAAACCTTAAGGGTCCTAAACGCTTAACCTTTAAACCCTATAGGCCATAGGGTTAAGGTTGAAAGGCTTAGGGTTTAAGATTTTGGCATTAAAACACAAGCCCATAGAGCTTAAGCCTTAAGGGTTTAAGGTTTCAGCATTGAAACGATAACCCTAAGCCCTTTAGGGTCAGAACCTTGAAGCCCTGTAGGGCTCTAAAACGTTAACAGGGTTTAACCCTATAGGCGTTGAATGTATAAATGCCCAGACATTACGCTCTCTTTAACCTTTCAGCCCTATAGGGTCTAAAGGCTTAGGGTATTTCTTAAGCCCTGAGGGTTTAAAACCTTAAGCCCTCAAGGTGGGCTTGGGTTTAAATGCCTAAATCTTGAATCCTAAACCTTTAAACCTTAACCCTATAGCCTATAGGGTTTAAAGGTTAAGCGTTTAGGCCCCTTAGGGTCTGAACTCTATAGGCTTACTTTTAAAACCTAAACCCTTAAACCTTGACCCTATAGCCTATAGGGTCTAAAGGTTAAGCGTTTAGGCCCCTTTTGGTTAAGGGTCCTAAACGCTTAACCTTTAAACCCTATAGGCCATAGGGTTAAGGTTGAAAGGCTTAGGGTTTAAGATTTTGGCATTAAAACACAAGCCCATAGAGCTTAAACCTTAAGGGGGGTCCAAAGGCTTAGGGTATTTCTTAAGCCCTGAGGGTTTAAAACCTTAAACCCTTAAGGTGGGCTTGGGTTTAAATGCCTAAATCTTGAATCCTAAACCTTTAAACCTTAACCCTATAGCCTATAGGGTTTAAAGGTTAAGCGTTTAGGCCCCTTAGGGTCTGAACTCTATAGACTTACTTTTAAAACCAAAACCCTTCAACCTTGACCCTATAGCCTATAGGGTCTAAAGGTTAAGCGTTTAGGCCCCTTAAGGCTTTAACTCTATGGGCCTGCTATTGAACTTAAACCCTAAACCATTAAACCTTAGCCCTATAGCCTATAGGGCTTAAAGGTTAAGTGTTTAGGCCCTGTACGCTAAGATTTACACTCGATGGGCTTAGGTTTAAATGCCTAAATCTTAAGGCCTAAACCTTTTAAGCCTTAACCCAAAAGGGTTTTACGGTTAAGGGTTCAGGTTTAAATGGCGGTTAAATCTTCAACTTCACATCGCCTCCGGGCCCATGCAAGTATTCAACTTGATATCGCTAAATCATGAAAATACCTAGATCTTTGGGGGGGGGGGGTAGCATATATATATATATATATACATATGTATATATATATATATGCATATATGCATATATACATATACATATACATACATACATACATATATATATATATATCGTTTTTATAGAAACCCGTTGTAGAAACCTGGGCCTTCAACAATGACCTCCCGCCCCCTTGGTTTCCTGTCCCCCAGGTCGCCTCCAGGCCAACGAACTTCGCGCAAATCAGCGCCTTCTTGGTCTTGTAGTTCGCGGGGCTGGCGTACCTTAAAGGTTTATTTATAGGGTTTCGGGGGTGTGTAGGGTTCAGGGTGTAGGGGTTCAGAGTGTAGGGTGTAGGGTTGAAGGGTTTATGGGGTTTGGGGGGTGTACAGGGTTCAGGGTGTGGGGTGTAGGGTTTAGGGGTCTAGAGGGTTTAGGGTAAGGTAAGTTCAGAGCTCTGCTTTCAACTTTCCTTGCTATGCTTTTCATTGTGCTGTTCGGGGGGGGGGGGGGGGGGGGGGGGGGGGTAAGGCTTGGGACTTGGAGCCTGAGTCTGCGGATTCCCGAATTGACGTTTCACGCCTCGAATGTAGGGCTGGCGGCTTAGGGTGGGTCGGGTTTAGGGTTTAGGGTTTGGGGATTGGGGTTTGGGGTTTAGCGTTTAGGTCATAGCCTGAGGCCCAGGCAATTTCATCGGCATGGCGGCAACGACGGAGGCTCAAAATGTTCCGCCACAGTTTGAGCAAACGCTGATGGCATTGCAAGTTTGCAACGATTGCGTTTGGGGTCTGAATATTGTAGTGCAATCTCTTCATATTCATCTACTTCTTACATTACCCCAAGCCCTGAGCCCTAAGCCCTGAGCCCTACACCCTAACCGTTGCATAGTTGGGGGGATTGTTTAGATGGCCTACGGATTCTGTCGCGCACCAGGCAAACTGCGATTTTAAGCCTCACTCTTTGCTCAGCGTTGCGGCAAATGTTCTGGGATCCTAAACGACCTCCTTCCCAGAAAAGGGGTTTAGGGTTTATAGGGTTTAGGGTTCAGGGTTTAAGGTTTTGGGGGCCCAAATGAGCTTGGCTAGGGATAACGTTCGGCCCTCTTGGGTTTTTTTTGTGGGTGGAATAGGGTGGAAGCGTGAGGCACGCATAGGATCCCAGAATGAGACTTGCACATGGCGCCAGATTGGTCACCGCGGGCAAGGCCTTCCTGCCTAAATCGCTGCCCCAACCGGGTTTAGGGTTTAGGGTTTGGGGTTTAGGGTTTAGGGTTTGGGGTTTAGGGTGCCCAAGACCCCAGCGACCACGCCAGTCTCTCGAATTTCTTCCCTCCCAAGCGGCCATACCCCTAAAGCCTAAACCCGATAAGCTCCGCAATCAAAACGAACTTCTTGAAGCCAAACGATGGAACTCAAGCCGCCCCCCCCCCCCCCCCCCCCCCTCGCGTGTTGTTGGGTTCCGGTAGGGTTACTGGAGTGGCTAAAACCTTGGCTATCTCCATGTTTTCAGGCACTAGTGTTTCATTAGGGTTTGGGGGTTAGGGTTACGTTATTCACCCTAAACCCTAAATCCTAAACCCTAAACCCTAAGACCAAAACAACTCAAGAACCAGCGGCAATCACCTAGCCGACGGTCCTCGCAAAGTCCTCTGCGCGTCGCCTTGTCATCCATGTTTGACACGAAACTCCATGCCGGAACCCTAAACCACCCTAAACCCTAAACCCTGAACTCGCAAGCCCCCTGTAACTTGAAACTATTCAAAAGTTTAAAAACCCAAACTTTCCAAGAAACTTTCCTCGAAACTTCCCCGAACCTGAACCCTGAATAATTTCAACAAACCGTCAACCCTCAACCCTCAACCCTCAACCCTCAACCCTCAACCCTCAACCCTCAACCCTCAACCCTAAACCCTAAACCCTACCCTAAACCCAAGGCCTCCCTTTTGAACCTTGGGTTTGGTTGCCGGGGTCGCCCTCAACTCTCAACCCTGAAACCCGAAATTCTAAACCCTACGCCGGTTTAGGGTTTAGGGTTTTTAGGGTTTAGGGTTTAGGGTTTAGGGTTCAGGGTTTAGGGTTCAGGGTTTACGGTTTAGGGTCCAGGGTTTAGGGTTCACCTGCAAACCCGAAACCCTACAGCCCCTCCCAGTGAGTTCCGCGCGGTGAGCGGGCACCGGAGCGAGGGAACCGCCTGCCGTGAGCCAAACTTCCCTTCATTTTTGCTCTATGCACCTGTATACCCGAAGGGTCCATGTACCTATATAGTATATACGCGGCCTTTACAAGGGCTCCCATACAGCTTTAGGGCCCAAGTATATACTATGCAGGTACATGGACCCTTAGGGATAGGGTTTGGGAAACTTCCAGGAGTTTCCCCAAACCCTTTGAAACGCTTGAAACCTTTGAAATCTTTGAAACCTTTGAAACGTGAAATGTCGGGAAGATTTAGGGCGTAGGGTTTTGGGTTGTAGGGTTTTAGGGTTGTAGGGTTGTCGCGGTTTGGGGTTGCAGGGGTATTTGTCGGGGGTAGGAAACAGGGGTACCCCTGTTACGCGCCACATAGAATAGAATGCCTTAGAGGGGCCCCCAGAAAGGGCACCCCTCTGTTTCGGAACCCCCCCATATCTATAGCCAAAAACAAGGGGGTTTCCGATATTCGGGGTGCCTTGTTTGGGGTACTTATGATAAGGGAACCCTACTATTTGGGGGTCTATATTTGGCGTCCCCTATTTTCGTAAACCCCTCAACCCTAAACCCCAAACCCCAAACCCTAAACCCTAAACCCTAAACCCTAAACCTCCATATGTTCTGGCAGCTCGAACACCCCATGGGCGGGTGGGTGTGCTTCCATCGTTTGACCAGCGAAAGCTTCCACTTGCTGAATCCCAAGCCTTGTCAGCCCCGTAAGCCCCACAAGCCCTATGAGCCCCATAAGCACTATAAGCCCCTTATGCCAAGCCTACAATCCCCATAAGCCCCATAAGCCCTATAAGCCCTAACCCTAAACCTAAACCCTAGGCCCTAAACCCTATACCCTAAACCCTGAACCCCAAACTCTAAACCCTAAACCCTAAACCCTAAGCCCTGAATCCCAAACCCTCCCGATCCTCTGCTGAGAGCGCGGAGGCCCCGATGGCGAATTCACGGGTGGCCGTGGCCACCTTAGAAGGATGTCATGTAGGATGTCATGTAGGGTTTAGGGTTTAGGGTTTAGGGTTTAGGGTTTAGGGTTTAGGGTTTAGGGCTTAGGGCTTAGGGTTTAGGGTTTAGGGTTTGGGGTTGAATTAGGGTTTAGGGTTTAGAGTTACAGCGATGACGGTTCAGCCTGTAGAGAGGAGAGTCGGGTTTAAGAGTTTAGGGCTTAGGGCTTGGAGTTTTTCGAACGGAAAGAGTTCAGAGTTTAGGTCGTGGGGCTTAGGCTTGCTCAGCGAGCCCTACGTGTTTAGGGTTCGCTAAGTTGTCGTCCGTTCCGCCGCGCCGAAATGCAACACGGAGCCCCAAATTTTGGGTACCCAACAAAAACCTAATTTAACACAACCACCCATGTACAACGACCAAGAGAATGACTTTGGCTGAGTGATTTGTGCTGCTTTGTCGACGTCCTCACCACTCGCCAAAGCATTCGGGGTCGGCACAGGTTACTCCGAGGTGTTTAGGGAATAAATGTTGAATTGGCATTTTTTGACCTTCCCTCCCTACCCCTCAAAAAAACCCGGGGACTCAAATATACCCCCCCGCCCTTTAAATAACTAAGCCAAAGCTGCGGGGAAAGCAGGTAGGGCCGACAACAAAAGGCCAGCCCTATAACCCCCCCCCCCCCCCATCTCAAGACTAGATTCAACACCCAAACCCTCTACAGTCAGAAATTTCGGCCTCCCAGACCCATGTACCGCAGTACAGTCACATTAGGGGCTGAGGTTTGGGGCTTCAGGCGGCATGCAGACACTTGTGCCTTTTGGTCCTCACGCGTATCATATCTCAGAACAGGGCTTGCCCCCTGCGCCTATGCATGTCAGGTGCATGCCCTGAACTCTAAGCCATGAATTTCCTGAGCTTGGCTGGCCCTTTTGATTGAACCTACCAGGACCAGAATCAGTCCCGATTCTTAATATAAACTTCTGGGAAACTTACAGGATGTGCTTGTTTGGCCGTGGGGTGGTGTTGATTTGCTTGGCAAAGTTTTTGCTAAGAGTGAGGAATCATGATGGCTCCATGTGTGTATGTGTATGCGCGTGTGTTTGTGAGAGTGAAGTGGGTAGACAGCTTACATGCTTGTGGTACCCGTGTCAGCTAGGGCCTTAGGGTTTAGAGGTTTAGGGCAGTGGTGGTGATTTGTAGAAATTTATGAACTTTGTGCGTTGGTGCATGGCTGCTTTGCTATGATATGAGGGGCCTGCCCTGTGGAACTTGCGCGGGCCACCAGCACAAGCGTTTTGTTGCAGGAAATGGCCAGGCAGCATTCGCCCGCGGCGCCGCAGAGACACTGCTCAGTAAGGCCACACTTTACCTTGGATTCTTGGTGTCTCACAGTGTCTGCAAAACGGGGTCTATCCCAGTAGAATGGGCACTTTGGGAAGCATGAGTAAGCTAAGAATTGCGACTCGTTCCCAAGGAACTTACCCTACTTAAAAAAAAAATATGGATTTTTGGGCAAAAATGGATTTTTGGGGCTCAGGGATTGTGATCAGCCCAGACAAGCAGCCTTGGCATCCTGCAAGACCTACGTAGCACCTGGGGATCTTCGTCACCTGCGCTTCGCGGCCAGCATCTTCCGGAAGAGTCCATCTTTCCGTTCCTCAAGCGCACGGGCTGGAGGGACAAGGATAACGACTTGAGGTTTTGTGGGTTTGGCCTTGCGGGCCAAGGTGGGGTGTAGAAGCTCGGTTCAAAAGGGGGCCGGTCCCGTAGATGGACCCTAAACAGCTCAACTCTGAACCATTGCCGGCTCCAACCCCAACGTCTCAAGCCACAAACCATGAGAATGATCTCTCCAAGCCCCACCGACACCCGAAGCAGTCCCTTTAGGCCCCTCCGGCCCTAAGCCCTAAACCCTAACCCCTAAAACCCTAAAAACTTAAAACCCTAACTCCCTAAGACCCTAAACCCGAACTCCCTAAAACCCGAAAAATCCTAACTCCCTAAAGCCCGAAACGCCCCAAACCGATCTTTTCCTAAACCCTAGCTCCCTAAAACCCGAAAACCCCTCAGCCGATCTTTTCTTACAGCCGAGTCTCCATCATCTCCTTCACCGTGCCTTGCTCCGCAACCGCCCCAGCCTGGCCCAAGGGGAGGGCAAGTGTTGATCATCTAAAATCTGGGGGGGAGGGGGGTTTAGGGTTTAGGGTTTAGGGTTTAGGGTTTAGGGTTCGATGGCCTGAAGCGTCCCCCCGGACGCACCTGGGGGGGCCCATATTACTTGCTGAGGGACCTTGGTCGACCCTGCCACCCCCACAGCCTGAATCAAGCAATCCCATCTTGCACTCCGCAGGTTGTGCCCTCGACCCTAAACACTAAACCCTAAACCCTAAACCCTAAACCCCAGAACCCTAAACACGATACCCTGAACCCTTAATACTCCTTCACCGGGCCTCCAGAACGACCACCTTGTCGAAGTCCAGGATGGTCTCTAACCTTGGGCATAGGTGGCTTGGGGTTCTTAAACAGCTTGAAGGGTTTAGGGTTTAGGGTTTAGGGTTTAGGGTTTAGGGTTTAGGGTTTAGGGTTTAGGGTTTAGGGTTTAGGGTTTAGGGTTTAGGGTTTAGGGTTTAGGGTTTAGGGTTCAGAGCTTAGGGTTTACAGGGTTCAGGGTTCAGGATTCAGGGTTTTAGGGTTTTAGGGTTTAGGGTTTAGCCCAAGGCCACCCACCCTATCACAACTCGCAGCGAGCCAAGCCAGAGCCGGCCAAGCCATTTAGAGGACACTCGAACTCAAACACTTGCTGCGAGGGACTCTTGTGACTTTTGAACTATTTGGGGCACCTGGGACGCTTCGGACTTGCTTCCGGGTGACCTTGGATACTTTGGACACTAGGAATCACTTGGCTTGGGCACTTTCTTAAAGCTTGTGGCGCACTTGGCAAACTGACTTGGGGATATTTGAGACACTGGGGAGCATTTGGCTTAGGGCTCAAATTCGGCAAGCTTTTGGCGAACTGGGCAAACGTTTAGGCCAACTTCTCAGCGTGCTTGAAGACACATACTTGGGCTGCTTGGGGCACTTCGGGCTTGCCTTTGGTACATTTGTCACTTGGGGCACTCTCTGGTTCATTGCTGGCCGACTAGTTGGAAACCCTTGATTCTTTGGACTTTCTGGTCGGTTGCCAAGGATACCCTCCCTCCATGGTAGGTATTATCAGCTTGGAACTGCGCTGCTGATGTTTTATGAAACATATGTTTTCAGCGCCTTGGCCTTCGTCCCAGGGGGATGCTGAGCAGCATTCTTCGCATGCAACTGGCGCGGCTGCTCAGAGAGCGATCATGAGCTTGTTGTGAACACTTCTGAATGCGGGTGCAAAGGTCACAGTGCAGGTGGCAAAACCGAATCGCCGGCATCCTTGGCTTCGGAACTGACGTTTGCAAAGTGTGTTGAGTGGGGGGGGGGGGGGCATCGAGGTTACAGCTTGATTTGAGTGCAGCGGTTGCGCAGGCCGCGTCAGGCCCTCAGAATCCGCACCGGGCGTAGTGATGAGATGCCCTCTAGCAGCCAAGTCAATCGAGTCACAGGAGTTATCTGGAGGAGCAGAAGGCTGCCAGGCCCTGTCGGCTCTCACCGTCCTTACTCTGCTTGCCTCGCAAGCCTACACTACTTACTTCATCTACTTCAATGTCCTTGATGTCCGGACAAGTACTGTTTGGTCAAAGAGCTCAGACCTGTCACGGAAATCTACGACAGTTGAGTGCGCTCATAGGTTGCGAGGGGAACGCCGTAAAGGAGACCCTTCTCATGGTGATCGAGAGAGAGGCCACTCCACGTTTCAACATTCCTGAACCCACAACCGCTCGCAGAAGCTCGCGTGTTTGGGAAGGAAGTGGCAAGAAAGTGGCCGGCTGTGCAGCGTACGTAGCCATTTCTGCTACTGGTAGAGAGGCAGAGAGGAAGCACCCAGTAGCACAACAGCTCATCGTGAGCAGGCAGACGGTGACAGTGATTCTCGCCAGCGATGTAGTGCCTTGAGTTGCGCGTAGGGAGTGTTTGGAGGTGCCTGCCATGTCGTTCCAGCCAGGAGACCACTTGTGGAAAAAGGGTGGGCGCTTTTCAGGAAAGCTGTACGATCACCACGTGATTTACAAAGCCAAAGATGCGAACGGACATGTCATAATTGAAAACTCTTTCCGTGCTGGTGGAGTTGTTCAGAAGATTCTTTCCGATGCGAAGCTGCAGCCTTACGAGCTCTACGAGAGGCCTTGCGACGCGGAAAGCTGCTTGGCTAGAGCCGAAGCTGCTCTGTCCGAGCGCCGCAAGTACAGCCTCCTTTTCTACAATTGTGAGACCTTTGCCAACGACTGCCTTCACGGCTCTGGTGGCAGCTTTCAGGTACGAAGGGCAACGGGGCACGTTGCGCTCTTAAGCTCAGTCTCTTCGGCTGCAGCCACCTCCGCGGCAGTTGGCCTGGTTACCACGAGGCACGTAGTGGTTCACATCCCGGAGAAAGGGATGTTTGGTTTGTGGGCCTTGCTGGGTTTCACACGACCAGAAGTGAAGACGGTTCTTGTTAGCCATCCACTCGGGATAGCTGCAGCCAGCGGCGCAGCATGTGGATGTTGCATCTGGTCCTGCTTTGCAATCTTCGGACGTGATCCGAGAAAGCATCGAAGGCGCCCGGGTCACTAGTCATACTGTACCGATCTGCCCAACAACTGTCTGCAGGTTTCCAACTTTTAATTATGCAGACAGTGCTGGTTGGTGCCTGTCTGGTGCCTTTCTGATTAAAACATTAGCAGCGCAGTTCCAAGCAAAGTTTTATAAAACATTAGCAGTGACTGAGCTAGGCGACCCTAGCACTAGGCCTTTCATGCTCGACCCCACAAACCCGACACGCCTTTGAAGACCCTAGTCCCTAAACCCGAAACCCTAAACCCCAAACCTTACCCACAGTCGACTCCCTAAGTCGTATCATAGAAGCCCTATGTCCTAAACACTGTGAAGCCCTAACTCCCTAGACCGTACTCGCACTGAACCCTGTGAACCCTCAGCAGGATTTTCGAGATTTTTGCGTTTAAAGGTTACCCAAACCCCTAAACCCTAAACCCTAAACCCTAAACCCTAAACCCTAAACCCTAAACCCTAAACCCTAAACCCTAAACCCTAGCTATAAATCCTACAACGTGTTGCCCCTGTAAACCCGTAAGCCCTACACCACGCAAAGCGCAAAGCCCAAACTGGGCCTTTCGAGGTTTAGCCGCACTTACTAGCTGGGGATATCTAGACTTTCCTACCCTGACCCTAAACGCCTTAAACCGAAACGACTGAAACCCCAGACCCTAGACCCTAAACCCTAAACCTAAACCCTAAACCCTTCAAACTGTTTAAGAACTCGCTCAGCAAGCACCTTGATCCCAAAACAAAACCTGCGCCCTCTCTGCTGGGACCATGGCCGATGTGCGACGGCCACCAGGGTCGAACCTAAACAAGGTGGAGGGGTTTAGGGTTTAGGGTTTAGGGTTTAGGGTTTAGGGTTTCGGGTTTCGGGTTTCGGGCTCGGGGTGCTCGCACTAGGGTCTGCTTTGGACGGAATTAGCGGCCGACAGGCTCGCACCAAAGGTTTAGGGTTTAGGGTTTAGGGTTTAGGGTTTAGGGTTTAGGGAGATTTTAGATTCTTGGCGTACCTGTGGGGGGGGGGGGGGGAAGGTTTGGGGGACCACTATATGCATGTCGGATGTACGAGTCCAGTTTGCAGGTTGGTGGCTTTCAGGGTTTGCGCGAAAGGGTTGGAAGTAAACCCTAAACCCTAAACCCTAAACCCTGAACCCCAAACCCTAAACCCTAAACCCTAAACACCACAAAGCTTGAACCCTTGGGCCCCCTCTTGAACCCCGAAAGCTCACAGACCTGAACCCTCGACCCCGAGACCCTGTTTTTGGGTTTAGGGTTTAGGGTTTAGGGTTTAGGGTTTAGGGTTTAGGGGTTGGGGTCTTCGGGGGTTTAGGGATTTAGGGGGTTTAAGGTTTAGGGCGATGGCTTAGCGCAGTCAAGCCGAGAATGAAGGCTCATTCTCATGCGAGTGCAGTGCAAGGCACTTGGAAACGCTGAGTTGATCGTCGCCTGTCGTGTAGGGGAAGGATAAGGGGTGTAGGATTCAGGGTTTAGGGCTAAACCCGAAACCCTAAACAATAAATCCTAAACCCTAAACCCCAAACCCTAAACCCCTAACCGACGCTTGGGGTTTGGATCCCAGCGATTTTAGGATGCAGCAGGTTGCAGGACCTAGGGCGGGCGTAAGAGGTCAGGGGCTTCAGGATTTAGGGGTTTAGGGTTCAGGGTTTGGGGGTCTAGGGCACGGCTGCCAGGCTCAGTGCAGTGATGACTTCTTGAGTGTTTGGGTGTCAGGGCTCAGGGTTTATGATTTCGAGTGTCAAGCGGGGAAAGGGTTTGGACCGCAAGACGTGATCCTTGTAAGCATGCACCTGCCGTGCTCAAGCACTGGTCGGAACAAACCCTAAACCCTAAACCCTAAACCCTGGCCCCCCTGCATAGCTGGCAGTCCTGGACTTTCTCCTGCGTACTTGGATCAATTGCAGAGGTGGCTTCGTCCAGCAGCCTGGGTAGCTAAACCCTCTAAGCCCGAAGCTCTAAGGGTTTAGGGTTTAGGGTTTCGGGTTTAGGGTTTCGGGTAGCCCTCAGCCCTGAGCCCCAAGCCCTAACTCCTAAGCCCTAAGCCTCTCCCACCACTGACCACTCAGACCCTAAACGCAGAGCGTTTAGGGTTTAGGGTCTACGGTCTGGGGGTTAGGTCTTAGGGTGTAAGAGTCTCAGGGTCGTCCTAGGGTCTTAGATGTTTGAAGTTTGAGGTTTTCGGGCCTGAGGGGTTTAGGGTCTCTACCCTTGCAAGGGTTTAGGGTTTAGGGTTTAGGGTTTAGGGTTTAGGGTTTAGGGTTTAGGGGCGTGTTGACAAGATCTCGCCCCCCAGAGTCTTTGTGAATGCCACGCGGCAGAACGGCCGGCTGCCGCAAGACCATCCGGGCCAAGCAGACAAGCTGGCGCTGTCCGAAGCTCAGGTTGCTTCCTGAAGATCCAGGGGACACAGAGGCATCTCCGCCCTAAACCCTAACCCCCAAACCCTAAACCCTAAACCCTCAATCCTAAACCCAAAAACCTAAACCCTAACTTAAACCTGAACCCTAAACGTCCTCCTAAGCCCTATAAGCCCCCAATCCTTTGGGTGCTTCAACATGCAAGGGATTCGGCCGTAAGGGTTTAGGGTTTAGGGTTTAGGGTTAGCCCTAAACGCTGAACCTTGCACGCTGTGCGCGGCTTAGCACTTCGGGGCTTGCTAGCGTCTGGGCATGGTTTTGCTTCACATTTGATGCTGCAGAGAGCAGGTGTTCATTGTTGCTGGCCTCAATACCCTAAACACCCTACATCCTAAACCCGAAACCCTCAAATCCTCAACCCTTAAATCCATGAGGCTAAGCCATAAAGCCAAACACCTTACAACACTCAAATCTTAAACCCCTAAAGCCAGAATCCTACAAACCCAAAGTCCTAGAAGTCTCGTATCCCTACACCCTAAACCCTGGAAGCCTCAAACCCTAAGCCTAAACTCTAAGCATCAGGAACCCTCAAAGCCTAATATCCCCAAAACCCTGAACCCTAAACGCCCCAAACCCTAAATGCCTCCAACCCTAAACCCTAAACCCTAAACCCTAAACCCCAAACCCCAAACCCTAAACCCTCCCTGAACCCTGAACCCTAAACATCATGAACGCATGGGCTGACTCCCCACCTTCTTCGTTGATCTGGTGGTCCAGCTTCATTGGGAAGGACTCCAGCAGATCCTGGAGTCCAGCCACATGTAAGGCCTGACAGGGAGGATCGCTGAAACCCTAACAGGGTTTTTGGGGGGTTTAGGGTTTAGGGTTTAGGGTTTAGGGTTTAGGGTTTAGGGTTTAGGGTTTAGGGTTTAGGGTTTAGGGTTTAGGGTTTAGGGTTTAGGGTTTAGGGTTTAGGGTTGGCAAAGCCAAAAACCCTAAGCCCTGGCTTTAAGAGTTTTTTGTTGGTAAGAAATGGTTCAGGGCTCGGGCTTGGGTCTATGAGGTTATGAGGTTAAGCGCAGCCCCTCATCTCGACAAAGTGGGCGGTGCAGCACTCTTTGTGTAGCTGTATAGACGTACCCCTTGTCCCAAAGGCTTCCGTATCCGTTTCACTTCAGCAACCGTTCTGCATCACATCTCTTTCTGTGCTCTGCTTCAGCTGGTGTTCGCCCACTTTCCTGCGCTCGTGCACCACGCCCACACGCAAGCGCGACGGCAATTAAAGCGCCGCAGACAATACGCAAGATATTGTGCGTTCCACTGTTGGCCCCTTGTGGAACATGCCACAGCAGCCTGCCGCTTTTGGCGTGCTTCGGGTTGGGTGGAGTGGTAGAGGATCCCTCCTCCCCCTCCCTAAACCCTAAACCCTAAACCCTAAACCCTAAACCCTAAACCCTAAACCCCAAACCCTAAACCCTAAACCCTAAACCCCAAACCCCAAACCCCAAACCCCAAACCCTAAACAAACCCCCCGCCACAACCTAACCCAATCTGTAGCTTCATGGGATGGCCTTTCAAGGCCCACTCAACTACCTGGGACTCTCTTTACCAACAGTTTAGTGGCAACTACCCTTAAGTAGTACCCTAAACCCTAAACCCTAAACCCTAAACCCTAAACCCTAAACCCCAAACCCTAAACCCTAAACCCTAAACCCTAAACCCAAAAAAAACTGCAGCTAAGGAGGGCCCTAAATTGGGAGAGCATATGGGCTCGTTTCCTCTGCAAGAGTCTGAGCACCCGAGCCCAAAGGCCTGTACATGTGGTGCCCGTTTTTGAGATGGTCCCCGTGTTGAGAAGGGCCCATATTGTATTAGGCTAGACCGCAAGCCCTAAACCCTATACCCTAAACCCTAAACCCTAAACCGCGCGGTTAGGCTCAGAGGGCTGCGCGCGGAAGGGCTCGGCCTGGACGATCCGCCCTTCGGAGTACTGCTCGAAGGGGTCCAAGTTGTGCCCTTAGTGTTATAGGGTTTATAGGGTGTATAGGGTGCATAGGGTTTACAGGGTTTATAGGGCTAATTATAGGGTTTTACGGTTTAGGGTTTAGGTTATAGTGCTTAAAGGGGGTTATAGGGTCTCATAGGGATTTAAAGGGTTTTATAGGGTTTGTATCCGGTTGAAAGGCTTCTCATAGTGTTTTATAGGGTTTATAGGGTTTTCATACGGGTTTCATAGGGTTTTCAGAGGGTATTCAATGGTTTTCATAGTGTTTCGATAGTGTTTATAGGGTTTTTCGGGCTTCTAGGGCTTTATAAGGCTTTCTCGGGTTTACAGGGTTTTCATAGGGTTTGCAGGCTTTTCATAGGGTGTAAAGGGTTTATCGGGAGTTCATCGGGTTTATGGGGTTTTCAAAGGGTTTTTTGGGTTTTCATACGGTTTTCATTGGGTTTTTGGGGTTTGCAGGGTTTTCATAGGGTTTCATAGGGAATTGCAACTGCTTGGGCACAGAAGTGGCTGGGTTCCAAGCCCTGCAACAAGAAGCAACCGGAAGGTCGTCTTTCCTGATATCGAACTTGGGAGTTGGCCTCTGCGTCGAACGTCCGTCACATCTCAGGGGTGTATGCTCGAGGCTCACGTGAAACGAGCCGCCGCTACCCACCCGACGAAACCCAAAATCCGAAACCCTTTGGAGGCAAGCTGCTCAAGGTGCCAGAGAACATTACCTCGGCAGGGCATGTTTAAGGTTCCAAGTATGGGCCCCTTCATCTGGGCCCCTTGTTCTAAAACCCTTGCTGACACGATGCATCATAAGGGCCCATACTTCGGATCACGCTAAACAAGGGTAAGGGGCCACACCAAGGGGCCATTGTTGCAACCTTAGAGCTTCGAACTCTCAAGCTTTTCGGGCTTCGAGGCTTTGAAGGGGTTCGAAGCTCTAAGAAAGATGGGCATCGGCGCTTCGTGCCCTATGTATGCTCCATACCCCCCAACAAACCCCCCCCCCATCAAGCCCTAAACCCAAGTACCCCCCAAAACACCCTACAGCCCCTCAACCTTATAGCTTAGGGTTTAGACCCTAAACCCTAAACCCTTAAGCCTTAAGTCCTAAACCCTGAACCCCACCCGGAGCACCCCGATTGGGTCCTCTCAGGCCTTCATGGCGAGGGCAGGTAAACCCTAATCCCCAAACCCTTAAAGGCCAAGCCTGCCCCTGAACCTCATACCCGAAATGCTGAAACCCTGACACCCCGACACCCTGACACCCTAAACCCTGAACCCCTAAACGCTGAAACCCGATAATGCCATGGAAGCCCAGAGCTGACAATCGCTGCCTGGGTGCCCTGGTAGCCCAGTAACCGTATTCCAATAAGGGCACCCCTTTTTTGGGGTTGGGTACTTTATAAGGAAACCCTAAACCCTAAACCCTAAACCCTAAACCCTAAACCCTAAACCCTAAACCCTAAACCCTAAACCCTAAACCCTAAACCCTAAACCCTAAACTCTACAACCTTGAGCCAAAAAAGTGTAAAAGGGTACCACTGGGCTACCAAGGTGCTGGATCTTGGGGCACGAGCCCCATCGCCGATCTAAGGGTCGCCAGGCCAATGTCCCGAGTGTCCACCCCGTTGATGAGCACCTTAGGGTTTAGGGTTTAGGTTTAGGGTTTAGGGTTTAGGGCTTAGGGCTTAGGGCTTAGGGTTTAGGGTTTAGGGTTTAGGGTTTAGGGTTTAGGGTTTAGGGGGTTGGACTCGGACGGCTGTTGGGGGCATTCGGGTTAGGGCTTTGAGTTTGTTAGGATTTTGGGGCGCAGAAATTGTTTCAGGTGCTTAGTTCGCTTGGGGGAAGGAGGTTTACCGTTGGGCTTTGAGGGGTTTTGTACTACCAGTTGTTGTCGTTCTGCGCCGCATGGGTTCAGAGGCTTTGGAGCTTACCATCTTCCTTCTACGCTGACATCCCTCATCTGTTGGAAGCCTGCCCCTTTCGGGTTAAGGGTCTGGGGTCTAGGGTCTAAGGTTTGAAGTTTAGGGCTTCGGGTTCAGGACTTGGAGGAGGTATTTCTTTAAGGACAGAATTCAGGTTCCTGGTGTTTCAGACGGGGTTTAGATGATGTTCGACTTTCTCGTGGGCTCTTGCCCCACAGAACCCTCAGCCCTAGACCAAAAAACCTTAGAACCTAGACTCAAACCTAAACCCAAACCTTAAACCAAAAATCTAAACCTTATGCACTCGAAGCCCCAAACCCCTGCACCCCAAACCTGTAACCTGACCCCCAAACCTGTAACCTGACCCCCAGGCCTAAACCCTAAACCCTAAACCCTAAACCCTAAACCCTAAACCCTAAACCCTAAACCCTAAACCCTAAACCCTCCTCCCCCAAACATCGTGCAGGCAATGGGCTCTTCCTGCCCGGGGCTCTAAGACTCGTAGAAGAACCAGCAGGAAGCTGGACTTGCCTGGGCACCCACGTTAGGGTTTCGGGTCTTGGGTTTAGGGGTTTAGGGTTTAGGGCTAGGGTTTAGGGTTTAGGGTTTAGGGTTTAATTATGGTTTAGGTTGTAAATTATCCACAAAAAAACGCCGTGGGAAGCCATCAAAACGGAAGGAGGTGAACGAAGAAGCAGTGTTTCTCCCTGGAAGCCGACTTCCTACATTTACATGTGATACTTTTGGAGTCCCCCTTGCCGGGTTCAAGTAAACCCTAAACCCTAAACCCTAAACCCTAAACCCCAAACCCCAAAACCCTAAACCCTAAACCCTAAATCCCCTTGAACCCAGCCAGGGATCCTTGGGCAAACAAGTTGAAAATGTGTGGCATGATGCGCTGCCATGTCTCAACAGCTAGGGCTTGGGATGTTCCGCCCTTATACTAACAGGGTTTAGGGTTTAGGTTTTATGGTTAGGGTTGGGATGTTCCCCCTTATACTGACAGAGTTTAGGGTTTAGGGTTTAGGGTTTGGGGTTTAGGGTTTGGAGTTGGGATGTTCCCCGTTATACTAGCCCGACTATAATCCCTATCAAGGCCTGTTCGTATAAGGGTAAGCATCCCGAACTAGGGCAGTTCGCCGCAATGCTCAGATGCAATAAAGTCTTTTCAAGCGGTTGCCAAGGCATTCCCGTTGTTGGATCTTGCCTCCCTATAATTTGCATCATCTTCCTCTTCCTCCGGCAGAACGAAAAAAGTGGAATGTGAATACTGGAAGCTGAAAAATGAAGCACGTCAGGATATTCAATGCAGCAGGCCAAATGACGAATGCCGCAAGACACATGGTTTAGCAAAGCAGCAGTCAACAACAACGAGCCAGAGGGAGGCAACACGGACAACGATCAAGAAGTCAGAACTCTATCAACAGCAATGAAACACAGAGAAAACCACGACCAGAACAAACAGCATTTAGCACGACAACCTAAACCCTAAACCCTAAACCAAACCATTAACCTGAAACCCCGAACCCAAACCCTAACACTCCATAGTCGCTAAACCTCTAGGCCCGAACCCCTGGCAAGCCGGAAAGACTCGTCCGCTTCTGCAGCAAGCTGCCACACCCTGTGGTGCCCACAATGCCGACCTGACGCTTATTATAGGGTCCAAAAAACGAGGGGGATATTTACGACTTGTAGTTCCTTCTTCGGGGTACCGAATTCGATACTACATTCTACAAACAATATACGGGACACCCAAGAAACGATTTACAATGAGAGATCTAAGTAGGTACATTAAGGCTTGAAGCTCAAGGTTTAGAGAGCTCATGGCTCTGTATTCCCAGAAAACGCCCTGCCAATAACAAAGGCGAGATATGCAGTAGCGATCGCTGCAACCCTCTACAGGGACTCTGCAGATGGTTGCGCTTAGGGCTTCGGGTTTTGGACCCCACATTCTTGGACTTGAGCAAAACACTAAAGCCCTGGACTCTACAGACCCTCAAGCCCTGCAGCCCTGAAACCCCAAATAACCCTTAAACAATACCCGAAACCCCAAACCCGAAACCCTAAACCCTAAACCTTAAACACTAATAAATTACAATACAGACACCAAAACGCTCCTAAAACAACTACAACCCACAAAGGCCCTAACAAAAACCCTATGCCCTAAAGACCGTAAACAAAAAACCACGAAAAACCCTTTAAAGACCCGCAAAAACCCTAACAGCCCCTCAACATCCCCAAAGACCTTCAAAGCCCTATTAACAACCCTGAACGACCACTAGCCGCTAAACCCTAAACCCTAAACCCTAAACCCTAAACCCTAAACCCTAAACCCTAAACCCTAAACCCTAAACCCTAAACCCTAAACCCTAAACCTAATGCCCCAGCCTTGGACCTGGGCTCGAAGGTCAGGTTCCTTGGGAGCCGCCAGCAAACCATGACAAGGGCTGCGGATGAGGGTTTAGGGTTTAGGGTTTAGGGTTTAGGGTTTAGGGTTTAGGGTTTAGGGTGTAGGGTTTAGGGTTTAGGGTTTAGGGTTTAGGGCCTATAGAGTTTGTATCAGCTTTACAACCGGGCACCCTTACAGAAAGGGGCAAATGGGCAAGGCACAGGGCTACCAAGGTTCGGGGTATTTAACCAATTATAACTGTACTTCTAACTGTACTCGCCATGTTAGGGCACTTAAGGGGCTTGAAAGTGGGTTATGAGTACAGTGAGAATTGGTCAATAAGTTCCCTAAACCCCTAACGCCTAACCCCTAAACCCTAAGCCCTAAACCCTAAGTACAGTTATAATTGGTGAGTGAGTACCATGAACCTCCAAGTACCAAGGTTCAGCCCCTTCAGCACGTCCCGGGCCGCATCGGCATAGCCGGCTTTCAGGTTCTCTACCTGGGAGTTCCCAATTAATGGAATCTGGCTCAGGTTTTTAGGGTTTAGGGCTTAGGGTTTAGGGTTGAGGGTTTCAGGTTTGGGGTTTAGGGCTTAGGGTCTTAGGGGTACCTTCTTGGGTCCTTCGAATAAGGGAACCCTACTACTTGGGAGTCTCTATTAGGGGTCCCGTATTTTACACGTTTCTTTGGTTGTAGGAAGGGGCATGGCTTCCTGGGGTTTGGGGATTGAGGGTCTAGGGTTTGGGGGGGTCTGGGGTTTAGGGTCTAGCGGGTTTCAGGTTTAGGGGGTTGAGGGTGTTGAGGGTTAAGGGGTTTGAGGTGTAGGGGGTTTAAGGTTTTCAGGTTTAGAGGGTTAAGGGTATAGGGTTTAGGGTTTTGGAGTATCGGGGGTTTAGGGAATAGGAGGCATTGGGTGTTCAAGGGCTCTTTGACTTTGGGAGGTGAGTTTTGGGGGGTCAGGGTTTTGGGGTTTTTTGGGTTAGGCGTTTTGGTGGTTTGGGGGTTTGGGGGGGCGGGGGGGGGTTTGGGGGGGTTTAAAGGCCTTGGGGTTGAGGGTTTCAGCTTTTAAGGTTCAGTCTAAGTTTAGAGGTCTAGGAAAACTTAAACGAAAACGCCTGCCCTCCCCCCCCCCCTTCCCGCCTCCCCACAAAAGCCTCTACTTACACCCCTTCAGTGATGCAAGCGAATACGTTTAAGCCCGAAACCACCAAGCCCTAAACCCAAAACGCCATAAGCCCTAACCCTGAACCTTAAACCCTAAACCCTCAAAGCCCTAAACACCCTGAACCTTATATCCGAAACCTTAAGCCCTAAACCCTAAACCCTCAAAGCTCTAAAAACCCTAAACCCTACACACTCAAGACCCAAAAGAGCAGCAAACTTCTAGGCAAGCGGCGTTGATCCGAGCCCCTTCGAAGAGCCAACCGCTCTGAACTCCGATTAAGACCTCGCCCAGGTCTTCGTGGCTTGGGGCTTTGGGGGGTTTGGGGGGTTTTGGGAGGTTAGGGTTTGGGGTTTAGGGTTCAGGTGGGGCTTTGGGGCTTTAGGGTTTGGGGCTTTAGGGTTTAGGGTTTGGGGCTTTAGGGTTTTTGGGCTGTTGGGGGTGTATAGGGTTTCGGTTTATAGGTGACTGCCCTAAAAGAAACTGGGTGAGAACGAGGCAAGTCCCACAGTCCCTCAACTGAGCGTCCACATATTGTGTGTGCATAGGGTCTGCATCTCGAGTTCTCAGCCCTACCTAGACCTAGTTTCCTCTTCCAGTCTAGGGGGTGGGACCGAATCTTCATGTGGCAAAACCCTAAACCCTAAACCCTAAACCCTAAACCCCTAAACCCTAAACCCTAAACCCCTAAACCCTAAACCCTGAACCCAAAACCCTAAACCCCTAAACCCTACACCCTAAACCCTAAAAAGTACCACCCCCGGGGGGCCGATATCCCTACGCGCCCAACAACCCTGGCCTGCTGATGTCCGGAGAAGCTAACGGCGGTCACCTCACGGGTGTGAGAAAGTCAGGCCGGGCTGAGGGTTCAGGAGGGTTTTAGGGTTTAGGGTTTAGGGTCAGGGTTTAGGGTTTAGGGTTTAGGGTTTAGGGTTTAGGGTTTAGGGTTTAGGGTTTAGGGTTTAGGGTTTTGGGTTTTGGGTTTTGGGTTTAGGGTTTAGGTTTAAGGCTTAGGGCTTAGGGATTCTGGAGTTTGGAACGGTTTTCGGTTTTGAGATGCCGAGGCGCCTGACACCCAAGTAGAAAACTCAAAACACTGCGTTAATGAACATGTCTACGGCCACTCGGGTTTAGGGTTTAGATTTTAGAGTTTAGGGCTTAGGGTGTTACCAGTGAAATGCCGCAGCATGCCGAATTATAGAGGAAGGGAGAGGGGTTTAGGGGTTCGGATTTAGGGTTTCCACTCGAACTCCGTTAGACCAAGAAGACTCCTCCCTACCTAGTCTGCCCCCCCTCCTTCCAAAAACAAAAAGATAAGATCATACAACCCTAAACCCTAACTAAAGGCTTTCGGCTAGCCAGCTTGCAAGTAGTGCACGTGCCAGTTTTCGAGAGGCCTCCCTTTGGCCACACCGCCTCTAAGAGGCAAGTTTCACTTATCTTCGAAGCCATGACAGACCCAGCGCGTGGAAGCCAGGAACAGTTCCAAGCAGCCTTCCAACAGCAAAGGGAGTTCTACGCTGGCAGAACGGAGATCCGCACAGTACAGGGGGCGTTCTTTGAGGAGCACAGTCGCAAGAGGCGTGAGCCCCCCACGCCGGTCGCCTCAGGGCTGACCACACCGCAGGAGGGCACCCCAGTTCCGACAGACGGCCCGGTGAGTGGATTGGTGGTACCAACCCTTCTGGAAGATGAAACGGCCTTCCAAGTCACAGCCGGTGAGTTGGGCGCAGATGTGAACAACCCGCAATCGGTGCAGCAGGTTTTGGCCGCTCCTGTCCACACCGCCAAGGACGTGCTGCGCATCGTTCGCGGGTACCACAAGGCAGTGGTGCGTCCTGAAATGTACGGCCTCGTGCTGCAGCTGGAAAGTGCGTTACTCAAGGTGAACGACGCAGTCTTTAGCTGTCGCCGTGAACTGGCCTTCATGACGGCAGACAATCGCTCGGAGCAGAAGAGGTCGTGCGGCTTGCTACTGGTCACAACTGGCTGGCCCAACGGTCTCAAGCCGGAGCAACGTGAGTTCATGATCGGCTGGATGATTGAGCAGCTCCCAGAGGCACAGAATTTCCTGCGCAACCGTGGGTTCCTCCGCAAGGATGCCGACCACACCGCCCAGCACGCGCAGATGTGGTTCAATATCCTCAACACGGACCCTACCACGGTACCACAGGGTACCTTCTGGAGTGGAATGACGATGCTGCACTTCAAATCCTGGGACCTTCGGCAGGCATTTTTAAAGCGGTATGGAGGGCAGGGTGGAACCCCTCTCTACACCGCCCCCACGGTGCCAATCACCGGCAAGCACGTCCGCGTCTCACCTTGTTCACCTCAGTGGCAGCGAAAACTAGAGATGCCACTGAGGGTCGTCATTTCGGTGCTGAATGCACACCCTGAAACGCAGGGAAAGAGGCTCATCATCCTTTGGAAAAGCCTCACAATTATGGAGCCAGTCGAGGGTCCGGACTTTAAACCCGACCACACCGCCTGGTGTCGGCTTTTTTACGAGGAAGCCGAAGGCTCCTTTCAGGCCCGGTTGGAGACGTCCACACCGCTGACCCGTATCATGCACTCTCCTCCTACCACGGTGGGGTGTAAGGAGGAGACGCTTTTTGCAGAGCACTGGAATACGGTGATCTGGGGCACGCAATTCGAGTTGGATGAAATGGAGCGTATCGCTTACCGGCAGGCCAAGAATGATGGCCACACCGCCGGAAAAGGGACCTTTGTGGGAAAATCCCGCAAGCATTGGTCCAATGTAGTGCTCCACAATTCCTATTTCTCGCCGTACCCTTTTGAGCTCCAGCACAACGCAGTGGAGCAAGTTGCGTTCGTCTGGGACGAACTTTGTCAAAAGATGGGCGTCCCAGAACAACAGGTGGGCGACATTGCAGCCGCCACCTACCAAGGGAAGCCCGTCGCACCCGACGCCGCTAGCCACACCGCCGCGGCAGAGGACGTAGAGATGGAGCGTTCCGAGAACCCTTTTGCAAAGGCCCCACCGCCCACAAGCAAGGGCGCAGGCAAGCAAGGCCACACCGCCTGACGGGGTCCTCTTAGCATGCTCACCACGCTCCCCGACATTTTAAGGGTCAGAGCTCAGAGCAAGGTTCTGCATGTTTCTTTTTCGTTGCGCACCTGCACTCCACCTTTGAAACTTTCTAACAGGAGAAGAGGGGCCAATGACCACACCCCCATACAGCCAGGGGTTAATTCGCTTTCTTTTCTGACTCCCGATCTGGACCCTACAAAGAACCAAGCACAACGCCTTTGTAGTCAAAGAACTAGGAACAAACTTATGCATGCTATTACGGGTAATACCACGACCACCACCCGACCCAAGTTGACCCTTAGGTTGGAGGCCTTACTCCCAATTAGCCCAATACCCAATCTCCAGTACTCCAAATATACCTTGCTTCAGTTTAGAGGGGTTTGTAGGGAGTCACCTCCACTGTTCAGGTTGGAGTCGTCGGTCAACCTTTCCGAGACCACACCGCCTAGTGTCACCCCACTTAAGTCCTCACCCTCCAGAACTGCTAGACGTAGAAGGACCCGCCTTGCTAATGGTACATGGCACAATTTTAAACCCCTTCGTAGAAGAACACACCCTAGAATTCGAAGAATTAAAGGAATTCATCCTCAGCTGGAATACCGCCGACCACCGCCTCCGAGAGGCAAGCCGGGATCTCCTTTTGGAGAGCACGAAGAGTGTCCCCACAAGGGAGGGTGTCACATTGATAGGCCCAGGGGAGTCAATGCTCGTAGGACCTCTCGTAGGTGCTACAGGCAATGGCAGCAGGCCTGCAAAAATACAAAGGCTCTGAGGGCGGACTCCTCAGCAGCCACACCCCCCCAGTCCACAAAAGCCCCCCAAAACAGGGCACAGTGGTTCAGGACAAACGTCCTATGGCAGCAAAAAATCACACGGAAAAAGAAGCCTAAACAGAATGGGCCCCAGACCACACCGCCTCTAGCTTACAATCGCAAGCTTAGAGTCGGTAGTCAGAATGTGCAAGGTATGGCTGATACCCTCAAGCTCAAAAATCTGTTGCTTATGATGAAGGAACACAATCTGGATGTCATGTTCCTATCAGAAACTAAATCGACTTCGTATTACTCCTATACCTCAGAGCAACACTTAGTCGTTTTGTCTGGTAATAACAAAGATAAGCACTCTGGGGTAGGGGTTATAGTGAGTCCAGGCATCCGACCACACCTTGCTGACATAGTCCAGGTCAACAATAGGCTTATTCATATCATACTCAACAAAAGGGGAGGTAGGATACACTTGTTAGGAGCGTATGCGCCACATTCAGGTCATGATCATGACACAGTTCGGCAACCGTTTTGGGAATCCCTAGAGGAATATGTGGCGAAAATACCCCAACCAGAACCAGTGTATCTTACGGGTGATTTTAATGTTCGGTTTCAAGCACAACACAAACATGATGAGGGCGTTACAGGGCCATTCACATACGGAAAGGGTTCGCAAGCTATCGACCACACCGCCCAATCCAACCGCTCGTTGTGCGTTCGAACAATGCTTCTTCTAGATATGCTGGAGGTCGCCTCATACAAAACACCCAACCCAGTTCACCACATCACTTTCCGGGATAAAACAGCCCCCCCAAAGGATTGGTCGCAGTACGTCTTGGACCCTTTGATCATGCAGCAGGTGTATTCAGAGCTACATAGAGTGATGCCATCGCAATCCTTGGAAGTAGCGGCCAGAATACGCAGCTTCTTACCGCTGGCGCAACCTCTTCCTCCGCCCCGAGTAGACCCCTCACCCGACCCCGTTCGCTTTCAGCGGCTAGACCACACCTTCACTAGGAGACAATGGCTTTCATCCGTTAACTCATGTAGATCTAAATTGCATACAGGGTACCCGTCGGACCATTATCTCCTGGTAACGGAATTGCAGGTTAAGTTGGCACGTAGAGACCCCCCACCACCAAAGCCCCCAGAATTTGACTTCTCTAGAGTAAGCATTGATCAAAGACTGGCTTATAACGCACAAATTCGGGGCTCCCCGCAAAGTAGCCGTAAGGATGGGTCTTCTGACCCTGACCACACCGCCAGAATGAGCTTCTATACGGACGGCTCGGGAACAGGTGGACGATGCACAAAAACAACGCCAGCGGGCTGGGGATGGTGTACCAAGCAACACGGGGAGTGGATCACCGCGCGGGGCAGGGTGGAAACTGACCACACCGCCAGATTTTACTACGGGGCCCAGGTCGGTTCTAACAACACTGGGGAGCTGACAGCTATTATAGAGGCACTATTATACGCCTTGGAGCAAGGGTGCGGTAGAGTAGATATATACTCGGACAGCCAGTGGGCCATCAACGTCATTACGGGCAGGTGGCGTGCAAAATCACATAAAACACTAGTTGGCCGTGCACACACACTCTCAACACAAACAGGAATGACAGTCTCGTTCCATTGGGTCAAGGCGCACGCAGGCACAGAAGGTAACGAAAAGGCGGATGCACTCGCCAACGCTGGGCGTACACAGGGGCGCAACGGCGGAAGTAACATGGTTCCCCCGGACACTCCGCCCCAGGACCACACCCCCACCATGTCAGCGGACACCATGGTGCACGCCATGAAGCAGGCTGCGGCGGATCACTTTCCTTACAAAGAACGACGCGCGCACACACCATGGATCAAAGACCACACCCTACAGCTCCTGGCCCAGGCACGGGCAGCGCAAGCGGAAGGTCACGAAGATTGGAAAACGCAAAGAAACAAAGCCAAGAGGGCAGCGCGCAGGGATAGAATCGACTGGGTTCATGACCAACTTTTAGCAGACCCGGATGCCAGTCACTCACCGCTTTGGAATGCAGTTCGCCGACAGAAAAAAGGTTTCGTGGGGAAAAAATCGCATCTAATTGTAAACGGGAAGCCAGTCCCATGGTCAAAATCGCACGCCGCTTTCAGGGATCACCTCGAGGGTTCGCAATGGGCTCCGCCCAACATTCCTGACCACACCGCCGCTAGACGTAAAGCTAGACCGGGATTACGTCCACAACTCCCTGATGAAGGACGGTTCACTTTGGACGACCTTCAACGGGCCATTCAAAAAAGTAAAGGCGGAAAGGCTCCGGGACCGGACCAGGTGAGGAACGAGCTGTTTATGCTATTAGACAGGGAAGGAGAAGCAGCGCTCTTGAGTATCTACAACAAATGTTGGGAGGAAGGCGACATCCCGGGACCATGGGCCGAAGCAATAGTAGTGTCAATATATAAGGGTAAAGGTCTAGACACAGACGTCACCAACTATCGACCCATTTCTTTACTTAACACCATTTACAAAATATACGCTGCTATGCTGCAACACCGCCTCGCAAAATCAAGTGAGCATTTCCTTCGCAGTCGACAGTACGGTTTTCGAGAAGGTAGAGGCACACAACAGCCCATATTTGTTTTACGCCGCGCCATGGAGTGGGCGGAAATGACAAATAAACCATTACAACTATTATTCCTAGACTGGAAGCAGGCCTTTGACTCACTCGACCACACCGCCATGCTCGAAGCGTTGCGCCGTTTCGGTGTTTCAGAACTTATGCTCAAGACAATACAGGCTATACATCAGTCTCCAACCTTTTACACCAGAGGACCCGATCACACCGCCGCAGCAGGCTCTGTACACTCAGGTATTAGGCAAGGATGTCCCCTAAGCCCATATCTATTTATTATAGTACTCACAGTCATGCTTGCGGATGTTGATAACGACTTACTACTCCAAGGCACGCCCACCAACACCTGGTCAGAAGGCTATCCAACGTTCGATTTAGAGTACGCGGATGACACATTGTTGTTAGCCTTGACCACACCGCAGATGCAGGACATTCTCACATCATTGGAGTCAGTAGCACATGAATACGGTATGCACCTAAATAAAACCAAGACTGAGCTCCTAATCAATCCCGATCGCCCCTCCTCTCCGCTGTACTTTACGGATGGCGCGGCCGTCCCGACCACACCGCAAATCAAGTATTTAGGCACCAGGATCACATGGAAAAAACCCTTTGACGCCGCATTCTTACATAGAGCAGCTATAGCCGAGGAAGCATTTAAGAAGCTCCGCTTAGTATGGAACAGTAGCCTTTCCCAGGCGGTACGTTTACGTATTTTCCAGTCTACCTTCACGCCCACACTTATTTACGCGTTGGATACCCTCACTCTTACGCAAAAACAACTAGACAGGGTGGATGCTTTCTTCATTCGGTTCCTAAGAAGAGTGGTTCGCGTCAAAGCATCCTACTACTCCCGTATCCCAAACACGGAAGTTATGCGCAAAGCAGGATATCCAACCCTACCATCCACACACATCCTCAACGCCCAGCATCAAACCCTTAAACAAGTATTTATGGCCCCCAGAGCGGAACCAACACATAGTGTGGTTTTACAGCTGCCTTTAAGGACCGTATTCTAGCACAAGGAAGACGTCGCGGAATGCAGATACCATACTGGTTAGAAGTCCTCACTAAAAGATTTTATCCGCAGTATTGGGATCCTGACCACACCGCCCGTACCCGCACCCTAGGCGCACACTAGGCCCACACTTCAAGTATGTCGAAATAGCTAGGGTCATTCGGGAGTCAGACAGTTCCGGGAGGGCGCCAAAGCGCGCAGCTGCATCGCGCGCACGGCCCTGACAAAAAAAAACCCTAACTAAACCCTAAACCGAAACCCCTCTTCAACCCTAACCCTAAACCCTAGGCCCTAAACCCTGTAACTTGAGTCTGCCTTGTGCTTGCACAGCTCTTCCGCCATCTTCCGCGCATCGCGCGCCACGTCGTTGACCACCACGATTCGATGCCAGGACTCGGCCTGCCAGGGTTTAGGGTTTAGGGTTTAGGGCTTAGGGCTTAGGGCTTAGGGTTTAGGGTTTAGGGTTTAGGGTTTAGGGCTTAGGGTTTAGGGTTTAGGGTTTAGGGTTTAGGGTCGAGGGTACTCAGGTGGAAGGGGGTCGGGTTCTTAGATTGAGGGTTAGGGTCCAGGTTGCTTAGGATTCTTAGGGAGTTTCGGCTTTCGGTTATTGGGTTTTGGGTGTTCAGGGTTGCATGGTGCCAAGCCCCCCAGAAATATCCGGGAGCCTCTCCCGAAACCCCAAACCCTAAACCCTGAACCCTGAACCCTGAACCCTGAACCCTAAACCCTAAACCCTAAACCCTAAACCCTAAACCCTAAACCCTAAACCCTAAGTGGCTCTCCCCCACCTGCTCCAACTCTGGACAGCCGGCGCATAGATCACTCAGCTGGGCAGTGGTGCCTTCCGTTTCGGTTTAGGGTTTAGAGATTCGGGAACCCATGATTCTGGAAGCGAACAACTTCCTGAGAAAGAAGGCCGCTTCCGACATGACCCCCCCCCCCCCCCCCCCACCCAAAAAAACAAAAAATCCCTGAATGCCATGTTCAGGGTTTAGGGTTTAGGGTTTAAGGTTTAGGGTTTGGGGTTCAGAATTTCCAGAAGCCGCCCCTTCACGCTAGCCTTTTCCAGCGATGCATTCGGAGGCCGGCATCAGCGCCGACCCATCGCCCGTGGACTGCAGCAGCACCTGGGCGTCTCTTACATGGGAGCAATCCCCTCCCCCAAATATTAACACCCCACCCCCCCCCCTCCAACCCCCTAATATAAAATACTGCCCTATACTACAGTGGCACTACTGTAAAAAAGGGAGGGGGAGCATGGTTTTTTGGGGGGTATCAGGACGGACCGCGAGAAGGGACCCTTTGAATTATTCCCCTGTGTAACACCTTGTATATAGCCCCTAGATGCCTAAGTAGCCGGCCCCTTAGAAAGGCCCCTCCTTGAGTGCGACTTCCTCAGCGCATCAACTTGAAGCAGGCAGCTAGAAGACAAAGGGCTAGTCACGGCTCGTTCCCTACATCGTGATCCCTTAACATTAAGCCCAAAAAAGGGCCGGTTGAAACACCTCCCCCCCCCCCACCCCTCCCCCCACCAGATACTCTTCTCTAGGTCCCCCCCCATTAATGGAGCCGTTAGGCCCTTATTAAGGGGTTCCTTTGGGGGTTAGGTAGGGGATACTCTGCAGTAAGTGAAAAGTGAGCACAGCGAAGGCTACACTCCTTCCCAACCAATGATTCGAGAAAGTAACTACGAGTACGAAGAAAGTGATCCTAGACAAACATGCAAGATGAAAGCTCATATGGTACCACAATTTCCCCTCCCACCGAAAACTTAAACGCTCAACCTCGTTCGAGTCGAGCGGCTTTGTTCGCGCGAGACACTTCGACACCTCTGCACCACAGCGCGGAGTGATGAAATTTGGGCATTTCGGAGTGAACCGCCACCTCACAGCCCCTGGCCCTCGACCTGAACCCGTTCAGCCCTAAACGAACCCCTCCTACACAACCCCAAGCCCTAAACTCTAGACTGGAGTGGTTTTGGGGCTTTGGGAGAGGGGGAGGGGGATATGTACACGTGCTCCGCCTCTTTCTGTCTCCTGCCACCGAAGCGAGCCCAGGGCCTGCAGGGTTTAGGGTTTAGGCACCATCGCAGAGGGGCTGGTGGTGATTCGGACTTAGGGGGTTTAGGACGTAGGGTTTGGGGACTTAGGGTGAAGAGGGTGCACTAGGGTGAAAAGGGTTTAGGGTTTTGGAGGGTGAGCGGAGCTGCTGGCTTTACTGATCCTCATGGTTTCCATAAGCGCTCAGGCCAGACATTTGACCAGCACGGCTTGCTTGTCCCTTTTTCTCTTTTCTTTATTTCGCTACGTTCAGCACTCTATTGGGGGGTGGGTGGGGGGTTGAGCCCTCTCTCTCTCTCTCACTCTCTCTCATCTATATATATATATATACAAATGAATAAATAAGTAGCTTTAAATATTTAATATATATATATATGTACACACATACATATTAGCATGTATATGGTTCAGGTTGCCAGTGCTCATATGACGGCCCAGCCTTGGCAGGCAACCGGGCCGTAAAGGATCGGTACCGGGTATCTCCCACAGTCCTGGTTGAGGGAGCGTAGGGCTTCATGGGGTTTTGGGTTTTGGGGTTTAGGGGTTTAGGGGTTTAGGGGCTTAGGGGTTTAGGGGTTTAGGGGTTTAGGTGTTTAGGGGTTTAGGGGTTTAGGGGTTTAGGGGTTTTTAGGGGTTTAGGGGTTTAGGGGTTTAGGGGTTTTAGGGGTTTTAGGGTTTTAGGGGTTTAGGGGTTTAGGGGTTTAGGGGTTTAGGGGTTTAGGGTTTTAGGGGTTTAGGGGTTTAGGGGTTTAGGGGTTTTAGGGGTTTATGGGGTTTTAGGGGTTTAGGGGTTTAGGCGCTAGGGCTTTGGAGGGTAAGGCCCCGATCCCAACTTGATGCTTGGGGCGCCATTGGCAACCACAGCACGCGGCCAGCTCTGCAAGTTGGAGTTCGTGCTTTGGGAACCCTAAATCCTAAACCCTAAACCCTAAACCCTCAAAAAGGGGCCGTACCGTAACAGGGACCTTGAATTCAGAGAGCCGATCACGTCGTAATGGGCAGTGGGTGGCCTCAAAACTGTGCCCCTGTCCTCATCTCCTTCTCCTGTGGGATGTTCAGGTACCTTACCCAGACTTTAGGTTTAGGGTGTAGGGTTTAGGGTGTAGGGTTTAGGGTTTAGGGTGCCCAAAGACGAAGTTCAGTTGGGCTCCGAATGGCTGAACTCACACGAGTCTTATACGGACCCTTGAAGGGGACCGGCACGTTTGAGGTTTAGAGTTTTGGGTTTAGGGGAAAAGTTTCGGGCCTATGGTGTAAGGTTTACCCAAAAGCACAGGGCGAGGCAAGCGCGCGCCTTTCCAGTTGACCCAAGGCGCTCGTGTATCCTTGAGAGGGCGATGAACTCGAACTGCGCTCCCGTAGCAGCCTCTTCAAGAGGGAGAATGGCTGCTTGCTGCTCATGTTTAGGCAGTATCGCTGTTCTTCCTACTAACCCTAAACCAGTGGGCATTTTTGGCTGAGAGTTGGGGGTTGTGGGGGGGGGGGGGGGGGGGGGGCCCTTTGGGCGGAGTTTTTGGGCTGAGGGTTGCTTAAGCTGCTAGAGCATCCTGACCTTGGACGCCCTCTGCCCTAAACCTGTCAGCGTGTAGGCTTAGGGTTCTTAGGGCTTTTTGGGTGAATAGGGTTTATGGGGTGTACTGAATTTGCAGTTTTATAGGGTGTATAGGGTTTAAGGTGTGTAGGCTTTGGGGTTCCGGAAGGGGGAGGGGGGGCAGGGGGAGGGTGGTTGTCACAGGGCCCCCAAACCCTAAACATAACACACCCTTATGCCTAAATCCCTGAACAGGGGTTTGGGGATTAGGGGCTTATAGGGCCCACGCGAAACATGCCAAAATCCTATGACAATTGTAAATTGTGAAAAAACCCTTTGCAGCCCTCGCCAAGCCCTGATTTGCCCAAAAGGCCCCAGGAGAAGGTCTGGAAAAAAAGGTGCCCCAAAGAAGCCCCCAAAAAGCTCTGGAAATCCGAAAGGTCAGCGTTGCGGGTTGAAGGCGTATGGTTTTGGGCTTAGGGAAGGTCTTGGGAAGACAACCACAGCCTGTCACTTCCCGCTGGGAGCAACATCAGGTGCCTGCACATAACCCGGCGAAAGAGACGCGTACACAAACCCTATGCAGGCTCTACAAACCCTGAACCCTAAACCCCAAAATCCTAACCCTAAACCCCAAAGCCTAAACCCTAAACCCTGAACCCTACACCCTAAACCCTAAACCCTAAACCCTAAACCCTAAACCCTAAACCCTAAACCCTAAACCCTAAACCCTAAACCCTAAACCCTAAACCCTAAACCAAAACAAACCCTATGATGCAAGCCTCGAGGTTGACTTCAATCAGACTCTCAAGCAGGAGCAGATTGGTGAGGCAAAGACCTCGGCTTGGGAGGGTTTAGGGTTTAGGGTTTAGGGTTTAGGGTTTAGGGTTTAGGGTTCAGGGTTTAGGGTTTAGGCTTTGGGGTTTAGGGTTTAGGTTGAGGGGGTTTATGGGGTTTAAGAGGTTTTCGGGTTTTAAGGGGGTGTAAACGGGGTTAAGGGGTTTAAGGGGGTTTGAGGGGGGTTAAGGGGTTTAAGGGGGTTTGAGGGGGGTTAAGGGGTTTAAGGGGTTTGAGGGGTTTAAGGGGTTTAAGGGGATGAAGGGGATTAAGGGGGTTGAGTGGGTTGAGGGCCGTTCGAGGGCTTAGAAGATTGGGTTTCAGGAGTTTAGGGTTCCCTAACAATGACTGCCTATGAGAAACCAACGAACCCGCTCAGCAGACACCATTGTAACCCTCTAAACCCTTTACCCCTAAACCCTAAACCAGCCCTAAACCCTAAACCCTAAACCCTAAACCCTAAACCCTTAACCCTAAACCCTAAACCCTAAACCCTAGCCCTAAACCCTAGACGCTAACCCTAAACCCCAAACCCTACAACCCTTCACCAAGGGGCCAAGGGTTCCAGCACCGATCGACTCGGCATTGAGCAGGCCAACGATGTACATGGAGGTGGTGTAGAAGCCTGAAATGGAGTGGGTTTAGGGTTTAGGGTTTAGGGTTTAGAGTTTAGGGTTTAGGGTGTGGAGTTCAGGGTTGAGGGTGGAGGTTAGAGATAAGAGTGCAGAAGCCTTGGATGCTGGGGGTTCATGGGGGGTAGAAACCTGAAGTAGGCCCTTTCAAATGAATGCTTCGTGTGTAAACTCTGATGATGTCGCCTGTTGTCTGGGCTTGCAGATTGAGGCTTGGCATGTTCCCCCTTATACTGACAGCCCTCAGGGGATTATAATCGGAGGTACTGTCATCCCTACTAAGGACTGTTAGTATAAGGGGGAACATCCCAAATTTAGCAGTTCATATGCCTCTGGGACCTCCAGCCCGTAATCGGAACTTGTTTTGGGCGGCGGTTGGGTGAGGGATGTTGTCGACAGGCGATCTGACCCCTTGAGCTCTGAGTCCGAAACCGAACAACAATTTAGTTTAGGGTTTAGGGTTTAGGGTTCAGGGTTCAGGGTTTAGGGTTTAGGGTTTAAAGGGTTCCACAACTTCTGAAACTCTAGAGGGTTTGAACCCTGAAGTCCTCAACATCTGCATTCGTCGGTGGGTGTGTTTACGACAGGGGGGAGGAGATCGTGGCGTAAATATACCGGGGCTCACTTGGTTCCTTGTGGGATCTTGTAGGGAATTAACTGATACGAAGGTTCCCGAGGGCGAAGAGGGCACGAACTATTCAGGGGTCAGGTTATCGGTTGGGGAGGGTTTAGGGCTTAGGGTTAAAACCCTAAACCCTAAACCCTAAACCCTAAACCCTAAATTCAACTTGGGGTTTACGAAGTAGTTTCAGAGTCGAAGCCCCCTGGAGTGCAAGGGCCAGGGGCTCCAAAGGAAGATGACGCGGTTCACCAGCCATCTCCTGTCAGCCAGGGTTTTGGGGTTTGGGGTTTAGGGTTTAGAGTGTAGGGTTTAGGATTGGGGGGGTTTAGGGTTTAGGGTGTAGGGTTGGGGGGGCTTAGGATTCAGAAATCCTAAAATTTCGGGGCCCAAAACGCAGCCTCTGAGCAGCAAGACCGGAGTCAGAGTCCTAGACCTGTGAGCAGGATGCTTCTTACCCAGAGAGCACATTTGGATCTACTCCATAATGGCACTGCAAGGCCTTTGGGTCATAACTGCCTAAACTCTAAACCCCCTAAACCCTAAACCCTAAACCCTAAACCCTAAACCCTAAACCCTAAACCCTAAACCCCACCGGCATAGCGGGTCAACGGGGGACCTATAGGTACAACCTGAAGGAAACCAGAGACCGCCATGGGGCTGTCAACCGACTGCGAGTCCAGCCCCCTAAACTCTACAGATGTAGAGCTCAAGGCTTAAGTAAACCCTAAACCCTAAACCCTAAACCCTAAACCCTAAACCCTAAACCCTAAACCCATAACTATGGGTTTGAGGCTCAGCAGACTGAGGCTGCAGGCTTTCAAGGGTTCTTCGGGCTGTAGGGGGTTTCGGGTCTCAATACCATTTACAACCACCAGATGCCCCCAAAACCCTGACTACCAAAAATCGCCTGAACCCTAAACCCTAAACCTCAAACCCTAATTCGCCTAAACCCTAAACCCTAAGCCCCCAAAAAAGGCGCCTCAAAACGCGGTCTCCCAAAAGGCCGGCTTTCAGCTGGTTGTCCATAGCGTCACACATCTCCATGGAGATTCGATCCTCGCGGTTTAGGGTTCAGGCTTCAAGTTCCTTTAGGGCTTAGGGTTTAGGGTTTAGGGTTTAGGGTTGAGGGTTAACCCTCAACAAAAACCACCCAAAAAACCCTCTGCGGATATTGCAAACACCCAACTTCTCGCCTTCCGTTTTCGCAAAGCCCTGAACTCTGAAGCCAGGATCCTGGTCGCGATAGGCCCGAATCACCACATTGTTGCTCATGACATCGGAGATCAAGCTGTTCACATCTGAACGCGCGGTGGACATACAGTACCGCAAAGGCACCGTGGTGTTCCAGTATCCTTGTTTAAAGGCAGAACCCTAAACCCTAAACCCTAAACCCTAAGAGATGTTTAGGGTCTGTAGGAGTTGGCTTGGCATCTTAGCCACGGAGCCATACATGATGCGCCCGCACAAATGCACTATCCTGGAGATCCTTGAATGGGACCAACACCCTGTTTAGGGTTTAGGGTTTAGGGTTAGGGTTTAGGGTTTCGGGTTTAGGGTCCACCTTCGGGTTGCCAGGCGGCTCATGCAGAGAGTCCAGATGAGGTAGTAGAAGGGAATCGCCAGGAAGGTGACTACTAGAGGGAGGATCGTGTGCACGTAGATCAAGGGGATGAGGGTCTGGTACACGATGGCAATGGTCCCAGTGGCCTTCATGTACCTGAGATGCTTCCTGACATGTAGGGCCCTAAACCCTAAACCCTAAACCCTAAACCCTAAACCCTAAACCCTAAACCCTAAACCCTAAACCCTAAACCCTAAACCCTAAACCCTGAGGATGCGGGGCTGAAGGAAAGCATCCGGGTCGCAGGTAGAGGTCGACAACGACCAGGTCGGCTGACATGCGGTTCATGATCCGGCCCACAGGATGCTTGTCCTAGCTTATAGGGTTTAGGGTTTAGGGTTTAGGGTATAGGGTTTAGGGTTTAGGGTTATTAAGTACCAGGATGCTTGTCCTAGCTTGGACCCGGTTGAACTCGGAGGGCTGAGGGTGTAGGGTTGAGAGAGGCTGGGGCCTTTAGGGTTTAGGGTTTAGGGTTTAGGGTTTAGGGTTTAGGGTTTTCCAAATTCAACATCTGCTTAAACCCCCCCACAAGGGACAGAGGCAACAAAAAATGATCCCAAGATCCGACGGTGAGTCGAAGAACCGGTCGATGGGCGCCTTGAGAATCCTTTTCAGCACGTCTCCGTGGATTTGGGCCGAGATTCCTTGCCGGTGCTTGCGGACCCTTCATTAAGAACCAACACCGGGATGTTCCCCCATTAGACTAACAGTCCTGAATAGGGATTCTAGCAGCCCCTTTTGGAATCCCCATTAAGGACTGCTAGTATAAGGGGGAACATCCCAAGCAAGCAGCGAAGAATCACAACTACTTGAGAGCTCTAATGTGAGGAACACATCTACCCTAAACCCTAAACCCTAAACCCTAAACCCTAAACCCTAAACCCTAAACCCTAAACCCTACACCCTAAACCCTAAACCCTAAACCGTGGCCGAGGCGCGGAGTGTGAACTGCTGGCCAAAATGCCAGCACACCACCCAGAACAGCGTCCCGGCCCCGAGCCAAAAGAGGTACCTTGCTTGTCTGAGTGGTTCTTACCCAAGGGCTTAGGGTTTAGGGTTTAGGGTTTAGGGTTTACTTCCCGACCTCCCTAGTAAAAAGTGATTACTAGGGAAGTAGGTGCCGCAATAATTCTTTGAAATGTTCTAAACAGGCGGGCGGGGGAACGCCACATTCCAAAACATGTTTATGCTTGTAGCTGCCTGCAGAGGACTCCCTTTCTATCTTTGTTACCCTAAACCCTTAAAGGGAACGAGCACAGGTGCCCAGTCAGGTAGGGCCGGTCGTCAATCTCGGGGTGCACTGCCATTGTGTTCGTCCAGTGGGCCAGCACGAGGTCACAAAGCAAGTACCTTCGAAATAAGGTTATGGGTGTAGGGAATAGGGTTTAGGGTTTAGGGTTGAGGTTCTGGGGTTTACGGTTTGAGGTTGTAGGGTTCTAGGGTTGTAGGGTACATGGCTAAGGGTTTCGGGTTTAGGTCCAACGGTCACGAAACCAAAGATCTCCGACTCAGGTTGGGGGGGAGGGGGGCCTGGCCGTTCAAGAATTTAGGGTTTTAGGGTTTAGGGTTTACAGCTTAGGGTTTAGGACTTAGGGTTTAGGGTTTAAGGTTCAGTGTTCAGGGCTTCGGGGCTTTTAGGGTTCAAGACTTAGATTTTGGGCTTTAGAGCTTCGGGGTGGGGATGCATGTATAAACGCATGGTCTGTTGTGGGAGAGAGGAACGTTTCATGTAGATAGAATACAGGAAAAAGTTTTTCACAGATTTCCACGAATTCCTTAAGGGCTTAAGAAAGCTGGAGTTTCTAGCACGGGCTATCCGGATCCACGATGGAATCTGAAGCTCAGGCACGAGACCCCCCAAAGCTTTAAACTCAAAACCCTAGACCCTAAACCCGCAAGCGCCCTCAACACACTCAACCCAAGGTACAGGTAGATCTGCATGAAGAACACCAGGCAGGTGTTCAGAATGTTCCTCCACCGGCCCACCCGGCAGTAGTGCTTCACCTGAGATGTTCGTGCTGAGTTTGGGTTCCTAGGGTTTAAGGCTACAGGGTTTAGGGTTTAGGGTTCCAAGGTTTAGGGTTTAGGGCTACAGGGCTTCGGGCTGAAATGGTTTAGGGTTTAGTCGGTTTAGGGTCTAAGTTTGGAGTGGGGAAGAAAAGCAACTCCACAAGGGGATGCTCACTCCTCCACTCCCCTAGCACCGGCTCAGGGTCCCCTGGGCCCCAAACCCCCACAGCCCGAAAAAAACGCCGATACTCAAGCCCGACTTCGTATGATCCCTGAGCTTTCTCAGCCCAGGCCGCCGCCACTTCTATCCGCGACTGCTACTACTACTCCCGCTCTTATAAGTTGCTTCCGAATCTCAAGCTCTACTAAGGGCCACAAGCCAGCCTGAACCTTACTCACCCTACTCACCCCAAACCCCAAAGCCCAAACCCTAAAGCCTGAAAGCCCAAAACCCTAAACCCTAAACCCCCTGAACCCCTAAGCCCCAAAAGCCCTCAACCCCTAAACAAGGTATGCTTCGAGGCGCCATCTCCCAGGTGGGCCTCCCTTGGGCCTCCTCCTCGCGGAGGCTGCTGGCCGTGCTACTGCTGGCCGGCTTGTGGCTCGCCTCGGGGTGTAGGGCTGGTAAGCTTTAGGGTTTTCAAGGGTTTTAAAGGGTTTTAAAGGGTTTAAAAGGATTTTAAAGGTTTTTGAAGGGTTTCAAAGGGTTTTAAAGGCGTTAAACGGGTTCAAAGGGTTGAAAAAGAGCTTTAAGGGCTCCAAGGGTTTTAAAGGGATTCGGGTTGCTATTTGGAGTCCTGTAAGTAGACCCTTAATCCTAAACCCTTAATCCTAAACCCTTGATCCTAAAACCCTTAATCCTAAACCCTAAACCCTAAACCCACTTCTTCCCGCTCAATGCCTTGGCATCCTCTTCCTTTGCGGACTCGGGCGAGCCGTCGTCCAGGATGTGGCCTGAAGGCTGCAGGGCTCAAAGGCTGAGAGGGCTTAGAGAAGAGGGTTTAGGGTTTCGGGTTTAGGGTTTAGGGCTTAGGGTTTAGGGTTTAGGGTTTAGGGTTTAGGGTTTAGGGTTTAGGGTTTAGGGTTTAGGGCTTAGGGTTGCGCGTTCCAGGGGCCTCATCCCTGGGAACCGAAGGACGGAGCCACGTAGTTCTAATCTCGTGCTTATGGGGGGCGTTGTCAGAAGAGTTGCATGGTCCCTTAGTATGGCCCTTACATGGGGACCCCTTATGTACCACTTAAAAATCCTATAGAACCCAAAGGCCAATACTTCAGAACCCAATAAAGAAGGTAAGGGAGCATATTATTAAGGGACCATGCAAGTACCCTTAAAGGCATCGAAGGCCTACGGAGTTTATGCTGTAAAGGGCTTCTGGGGCATAAACAGGTGTAGCGTTGTAAGGCTCATGGGCGAAACTCTCTGTATTATTTCTAGTACTTTTTTGGGGCCTAGGCTACGAATCGGGGTCCCTCTAAATCCGAAAACCTGTGCCCGAAACCCTCAATCCTGCACTGTGCTTGCTTTTGGGGAAGCTTAAGCCCTCAGCGCCCCAAGGTGAAAGCCCAGTGTTCAGGATCTAGGGTTTAATGCGACTCGACCCTGAAACTGCAGTTGAAGCAGGGTCTGTAGAGCACTCGTCCCCTCCCACCAATAATTAACCCTACTCCCATGATAATTATCGTGCTGTTATAGTATAGACAGTATAGGGGGGCATTGAATATTGGACAGTAGGGGGGTGTTTGAAAATTTTAGGGGAAGGAATTCATCCCTGAACACGCAAATGGATTTGGGACAGGGATCTTGACTCCGTCGCCGCGGTTTGCAGGAGGTCTTTGTAGGCCTGCGTCTGCATCACCTGCGCGAAAGACTACATTCCTTAGTAAGGAATATACAACCCCCCCTACTAGAATCCCTACTAAGGACTAAAGGGGGAAACATCCCAATTTTTAGCAGTTCTTTCCTTCATTTTTGAGGCTTTTGGTGGCTTAGGGCTTCGGGGCTCTGTGGTCCGTCGAGGAGCGTGGGAGTTTCGCAGCTAAAGCAAACAAACATCCTGCCTTCTCAGGTATGCCGTTCTCAATGATGCGCCCGCCTTTGAGGACCTCAGCTAGGTGGAGCGCGGGCCGCTACGTCCCAATCCCAGCAAAGACCAAGTTGGCCCCTAAGCACCCAAACCCCTAAACTAGAGCTACAGGTTGGCACCCCAAAGCTTCCCTTTGTGTTTTAGAAGCTGCAGAAACCGAAAACTCACGTCTTCGCCGGTTGGGGTTGTTTCTTTCGGGCTTCGGATGCCCCACAGTGATGGCAAGCAGGTCACGACCACCCGGTCGAACTTCTTGATCCGTTCTGCGTCCGGTTGCAGCACCACCACCTCAGATTCAACTCTTGGGTCTCGTAGGTTTAGGGTTTAGGGTTTAGGGTTTAGGGTTTAAGGTCTAGGGTTTAGGGTTTACGGTTTAAGGTTTAAGGTTTCAGCTTCATAGGGTTCAGGGTTGCAAGCCAACCCCGAACCGCCCCCCAAGTCCCAGAGAAGCTTTCTCCTTCCAGCCAGTAGTGCAACGAAGCTGAAGGCAGCTGGTTTAGGGTTTTGGGTTTAGGGCAAGCTTTCAGGGTTCCCGGGGTTTCGAAAAAAGTCTTGGGTTGTAGATACCTAGGCCCTAAGACAACCTAGGTCTCCCCTAAAACCCTAAAACCCTAAAACCCTAAAACCCTAAACCCTAACACCCTAAAACCCTAACACCCTAAAACCCTAAAACCCCAAAACCCTAAAACCCTAAAACCCTGAAACCCTAAAACCCTAACACCCTAACACCCTAAAACCCTAAAACCCTAAAACCCTTAAACCCTAAAACCCTAAACCCTAAGCCCTAAACCCTAAACCCTAAACGTAGGTCTTCAAGATCCCAAGCCCCTGCATCACATCGCTCCAAGCCGCTCGGGTCTTCGACTGTAGGAGCGGTCCCAAGAGCAGCCTCGAAGGTTACTTCAAGGTGTAAATGTCAAGTTTCTGTAGGGTTTAGGGTTTAGGGTTTAGGGTTTAGGGTTTAGGGTTTAGGGTTTAGGGTTTAGGGTTTAGGGTTTAGGGTTTAGGGTTTAGGGTTTCGGTGACCCAAGAGTATCCTAGGAACAAAGAGGGTGCCCTTTTTGGGGTTGAAGGGGCTTCTAAGGGGAACCGAAGCCCCAACCACAGGGAATAGGAGGCGACTCTGGGTCCTAGATGGGTGGTTGTCAAAATTATGATCCCTTTTGGGTGTAGGGTTTAGGGTTTAGGGTTTAGAGTTTACGGTTTAGGGTTAGGGTTTAGCGTTTAGGGCTTAGGGTTTAGGGTCCTAAACCCTAAATATTCGGTGCCGTACTATGATAGGGATCCAAAAAGGGACCATCATTTTGACGACCACCCAGATAGGGCTAGCTCCAAGATTTCGCAGGTGGGCCGGGGACGTACAGACCCAGGGATCATGGTTTGGGGTTGAGGGTCTAGAAGCCTAGGGATTTTATAGGCCTAACCCTACACCCTAAACCCTAAACCCCAAACCCTAAACCCTAGACCCTCGACCCTAAACCCTAAACCCCAGACCCTAAACCCTAAACCCCAAACCCAAAACGCTTATACCCTTTTACCCGAAACCTAAAACCATAGGCCACACCCCGTGGCCTGTCCAGCAGCAGCATGGCAGTGGGTGCATCCACCGCGCCAAAGGGGTCATCCAGCAACACCAGCTCAGCGTACCTCAGGAAAATTAGCTGCAGCTGGGCTTCTGGGGATCAGGGTTTAGCCCTAAACCCTCAACCCTAAACCCTAAACCCCTAAACCCTAAACCCTGAACATAGCTGCAGCTAGGGGTTCTAGGGAGTAGGGTTTAGAGTCTAGGGTTTGGGGTGTAGGGTTTAGGGTTTGGGGTGGTACGTGAGAAGAGTCGTTTCTTCTGTGCAAAGCCTCTCTATGTGACCTAGGGCACGAAGCCACCAGGAAGAATCAGAAGAGCAAGAACACAGCAACTGGTGAGAAAACTTTGTAGATGCCCTATGCCACTCTAACTCCCCCTAAACCCTAAACCCTAAACCCCCAAACCCCCAAACCCCCAAACCCCCAAACCCCCAAACCCCCAAACCCCCAAACCCGCAAACCCGCAAACCCTAACTCTAAGGTCGGGCTGCTGGTGGTAGGCTGCCCGCGCCATGGAGATGCGGGCGCGCTGACCGCCCGAGAGCGCCACGCCTCTGCTCCCTGGCAGGCTGGACTGTAGGGTTCAGGGCGTAATATAGGAGCCTAAAAAAATTGGAATAGGGTTTTGGGGGGGCTATAAAAAAAATGATAAAGGGACCATAAGGAAATGCTGTTAGTAGTTATACTCATCCCTATAGTGTAGGGCTGATAGGGTTTAAGGGCTTCCCTGAGCCATCTTCGGCAACTGCTTCCCTGGCTCGAAGGCGACCTTGGGATTCGAACCCTAAAACTCCAAAACCCTAAAGGCCTGAAGGCCCGGAACCCTAAACCCCCAATAACCCCAGTGAAACCCCAAACCTCGAATTTGCCCCGATAACTGCCAGTACATGCAGGCAACGAGGTCTCTCCAAAGCTTCTGCATGATGAAACAAGTTTGGAGGCTTTGGGGGTTATGCCATCATTTGTAAGAAAAGGGAATATCTAATATGAGGAGGGTGCTAGTGAGGGGGTGAGGGGATTGCGGGCATGAGCTGGCAAACTTCAGCCGGAGATTCCGATTGGGACGCGGTCTCCGCCCGGAAAAAGTTTCAAGTCTCCTCCGGGCCCACTGGGGATGGGGGGGGGGGGGGGGGTGCCTTGCTATAAACTCCGAGAAGCGACGCATGGTAACTTCTATACATTAGGGTGGGGTCCTGAGAGTAAGGGCCCCTCTTATTTAGGGTACCAAAAAGGGAGCAACATTTGAGAACTGACCATATAGTCCGACGCGTTGATGGGTAGTGGTGTGACGCGACATGTAGCCAACATGCTCTGGCTTTCAGGCTCAGGGCTTTAGAAGATTGAGGAGGCAGGATTGTCAGGCAGCTCAGTCCTAAACCCTAAACCCCAAACCCTAAACCCTAAACCCGAAACCGCATGAAACCGCAGCACTTAAGACTAAGAAGCCCTGCAGAAGTCCTTCGAGCGCAGCTGCTCGGATTGCAGCATTGTAGCGATCCTGCTGGCGAATTCCCACTATTGCCCGGGTTAAGTCTAAACCCTAAACCCTAAACCCTAAACCCTAAACCCTAAACCCTAAACCCTACAAAAAGGGCCGCAAGGTAGTCCTACCTTGGAGCTATCGAAGAAAACCCCAGTTCAGTAGGACGTTTTGTGGGGGGCATGGAATTCCATGACCATCACGGTGATTTTCAACATGGGGTCCTTTAGGAAGCATGCAAGAACCGTCGTTCGGTTTAGGCAAGAGCTAGTTGGGGTTTAGGGCTTAAAGTTTAGGGTCTTAGGGTGCTATTTTTGTTAATGTAGAGGGTTCGGGTTCGATGTGTTGGGCTTAGGGTTTAGAGCTTAGGGTTGTGAGCTGCTCAGGAGTGAGTAGGGTAGATCGGGTTCAGGGCTTAGGGTTCAAAGGGCTTAGGTGGGGGGGGGTCTGAGTTTAGAGTTTAGTATAGTAGCTTGGCATCTTGCACACTAGTCCTCAACTCCCAAGACCGAGATCCCCAACGCCGGAAAACGTGTCAATACCCGTATGGACACCAACCCCATAACACCCAAGCCGACGCCGTCTACCTGGCCTGAACCCTTCACAGCTTCCCTAGACCCTAAACCCTAAACCCTAAACCCTAAACCCTAAACCCTAAACCCTAAACCCTAAGTCATCCTGAGACTGCCTGGCCGAGTCTGGGGGGCCTCCATCGGCTCCTGGCCGAAGATCACATTCTCTCGCAGGGTGCCTTCCGCAATGTGCGGGATCTGCGAACCTGGGCCGCAAGAGACGTCTGGGCCATGGGTTGAGGGTTGAGGGTTCAGGGTTGAGGGTTGAGGGTTGAGGGTTGAGGGTTTCGGGTTTAAGGTTTAGGGCTTCGGGCTTAGGGCTTGGGGAGCAGGGTTTAATGCTTAGGGCTCTGGATTTAGGGCTCAGTTTGTTTTTCCAATGGTTCTTGGCAGCTTAGGAAGGAACCGGAGTAATGAGTACAATGTGGTCCTCCTTCTCAAAGATGCAACAAGATGCTCATGATTGATACCCGCTCCCTCAAGCCCTCGACCTAATACCCTAACCCCCTCGACCATAGTCCACATGAAGTCGTCGACATGCGGAGCTCGAAAGGAGGACCTATAGAATGCAGGTCTTAGGCTCTTGTAAGATAATCTCTAAACCATGCTAGGGTTTGGGGATTCAAGCCCACGAAGTGGTATCGAGACCATTCCATCCACACGTAGATGCTCTCGGTTCAACTGCTTAACTGGGTTTAGATGTAACCCTAAACCCTAAAGACTAAACCCTGAACCTTAAACCCTAAGCCCCAGGTCGTGACGGATGTGCACGTGTCCACATGCGGACTTGGGAGCAGTAAGCCACCACATCAGGCCTGCTGATGTTGGCCTCCTTGCCGTTCCTCAGTCGGGTGTGACGGGACCGACATTCTGGGAGAGCCCCAAACTTAATCCGAAGACAACAGCGGGCAAAGGATGAGAGCCTGTGCGTGACATCATCTAATAAAATGGAGGCCCCCAATGCCCTGCATTTGTTGTTTGAGGGTCTGGGTTTTCTCCAAAAAGGCCAGAAGTTTGAGGCACTAACTCTAACCAAAGCCACTCCGGGTACAGCTCCCCGAGGATGGCCTTCGCTGAGGGTTTAGGGTTTAGGGTTTAGGGTTTAGGGTTCAGGGTTCAGGGTTCAGGGTTCAGGGTTCATTCAAGGTTCAGGGTTTTAGGGTGCAGGGTTTCGAGCGCAGACCAATGGCCCCGCGCAGGTCATGCAAAGGAAGCACCCAGATTCAGCATGCTAACGTTGGGGTTCGGGGTTTCGGGGGTTCGGGCTTAGGGTTTAGGTTTAGGGGTTAGGGTTTAGTGGGGTTTAGCGGTTTCGGGGCTGGGTTTTCGGGGCTTGGGGCTTAGGAACTTGATAGTGTCGTTTGTGTGAAGTCAAGGATGCGGTGGCCCCCAAGCCGACGGCCTGATGGTTTAGGGTTTAGGGTTTAGGGTTTAGGGTTTAGGGTTCATTGGGTGTCCCCACAGAAAAAAGGACTATAATTACATATACCCCTTAAACCCGAAACCCGAAACCCTAAACCCTAAACTTAAAACCCTAATCCCTATGTTCTTTTCGAGGCACAGTCGGCTCGGGGCCTACATGGAACCGAGGAAACGACACAAGGAGAGCTCGACTGCCCAGAGGTGGTTGGGGTTCAGGGTTTAGGGTTCAGGGTTTAGGGTTCAGGGTTCAGGGTTCAGGGTTTAGGGTTCAGGGTTTAGGGTTTAGGGTTTGGGGGAATCAGAAATCAGAAGCCGGTGCCCCAAAAACCATACTAAACAGGGTCTTTGGGCAAGCAGCTGTAGAACCCAAACGGTCCATGTACCCAACTCGTGGACCCAAAAGGGAGGGCCCAAGACTTCCCCCATAAGAGGACCCGAACCTATGGGTAGTTTCTCAGAGCCCGGAAGGGTTTGGGGTTTAGGGAAGCCCCTGGACCCAAAACAAAGAAGTCCTCTAATAGAATATAGGGGCCTGAATACTTAGAATAGGGTTTTGGAGGTTGTTATCGCATTAAAAAAAGGGGAATATAGGGGCCTGAATACTTAGAAGAGGGCTTTGGAGGTTGTTATAGTATACAAAAAAGGGGGCCAGAAGGGAAAACCGACAGGTTGTTATACTATACAAACAAAGGGGGCCAAGAGGGACAACCGACCCCTATAGTAACCCTATCTGCGGGCCTGCAAGAGCGTGCTCTTGCCCGCGCCCACGGCCCCCACGACGGCTAGAAGCTCCCCACGGCCAACCTTTCCAGGTTCAGGATGAGGATTTCGGGTTTAGGGCTTAGGGCTTAGGGTTTCTGGTTTATGTGGTCTAGGAGTTTAGGATTTCTGGCTGGTTCAGGGTTCAGGGTTTAGGATTTCTGGTTTTCTGGGTTTAGGGTCTAGGGTTGTGCTTAGGGGTCTCGTTTGGGTTAAGTGGAGGGTTAGGGTTCGGGGTGATTCCGGGGTTGCGATTGCTTTGTGGGATGTATAGATACTCAAGGTTTAGGGGGAGTTTCGGGCAACTAATCCTCGAGGTCCTCTAGGTTGCCCCGGCTACTTGATACAACTCTCCTCATAAGTTCTCTCAGACACCGAAAGCCCTAAGTCTGGGAGCATTCGGGCTTAAGGCGAAGCTCCCACGGGGGTTCGAGTTCACATCGCAGTGCTCCACATCACAAGCTGACACCCAAAACACCTTGAGCTCAAACGCTAAACACCCCGAGCTGCTAAGTTTAGAGTTTAGGGTGTTAGGGACCCCAGGTCCTAGTGACTAAGCCTTACATAAGCCCTAAACCATCAACCCTTGCCTTGAGGTCCAGGTCGTGTAGCACTGACGGGGCGTCCTGGCCATGTTCAGGACGCAACAGGGTTTAGGGCCGGGACGTTCCCCCTTATACCTAACAGTCCCTAGTAGGGATTATAATAGGGGGAACCCTAAACCCTAAACCATAAACCCTAAACCTTAACCCTAAACCCTAAACCCTAGACCCCCTATTAAGGACTGTTCGTACGTATGAAGGGGAACATCCCCAGTTTAGGGTCGAAGGTTGTTTGTTGCAGTCGTCACACCTGGGTTTAGGGTTCGGGGGTTTAGGGTCCAGGCTAGACACCTTAAAGGCACTTTTTGTTACCGCAGGAACTCCAAACCCTATTTTTTGGGGGGGGTTCAGGTTTAGGTGTTAAGGTTTCTTTCGCCCCCCCCCCCCCCCCCCAAAAAAAAAAAAAAGCTGAACCTCCTTACCCCTAAAACCATTTAAAAAACAAAAAAAACTAAAGACCCTAAAGCCCTAAAACCTTTAGAGCCCTACAAACCCTGACAGCCCTTAAAGCCCTCGGAGCACGAGTCAAAACCCCAAAAGCTTTAAAACCCTATTGGCATGAAAGCCTTAAACCCAAAAATCCTACTCCTACACCTCCGAACCCCAAACCCTAAACCCTACATCCCTAACGTCCCCTAAACCTCCCAACCTCCTAAACCCTAAAAGCCCTGAAAGCCCTAAGCCCTAAACCCAACCCTTAAACCTCAAGCCCCTAAAAACCCTAAAAGCCCTGAAACCCCTAACCCCAAAGCCCTAAAACTCCTAAAAACCCTAAGCCTTAAAACTCCTACAACCCTAAGGGCCCCAAACCCCTAAAACCCCTAAGGACCGTAAAGCCCTAAAACTCCTAAAACCCCTAACAACTAAAAGCGCTAAAACCCCGAAGGACCCTAAAGCCCTAAAGCCCTAAACCCAACCCAAAACCCTAAAAACCCTCAAACCCCTGAGGACCCTAAAGCCCTAAACCCAACCTAAACCCTAAAAACCCTCAAAGCCTAAGGACCCTAAAGCCCCTGTGGACACCCCAAAGCCCCTTTAAAAAAACCCAAGGGCCCTAAAGCCCTGAAACCCCGAAACCCCTAAAAAGACCCTAAAACACCCCAAGGACCCTGAAGCCCTGAAACCCCGAAACCCCTAAAAAGGCCCAACAAAAAACCCAAGGACCCTGAAGCCCTGAAACCCCGAAACCCCTGAAAAGGCCCAAAAAAAACCAAGGACCCTGAAGCCCTGAAACCCCGAAACCCCTAAAAAGGCCCAAAAAAAAACCCAAGGACCCTGAAGCCCTGAAACCCTGAAAGACAGATCCTGCGCCCATCGAAAGCTCCCCCGCACCACGAGGCTGGACGGAGCCTGCGGGCTGAGGAAGCCCTGGGGGTGCACGGCGATTTGGGGGTTTGGGGTTTAGGGTTTAGGGTTAGGGTTAGGGTTTAGGGTTTAGGGTTTAGGCTTTAGGGTTTAGGGTTTAGGGTTTAGGGCTTAGGGCTTAGGGCTTCAGGGTTTCAGGGTTTCAGGGTTTCAGGGTTTCAGGGTTTCGGGAGTTAGGGTTTTAGGGCTTCAGGGTTTAGGGGGTAGGGTTTAGGGTTTCAGGGTTTAGGTGTGAGGGCTTTGCGGTTTAGGTTCGGGGGGTTAGGGGGGGGATGTTTTGGTGTTTAGAAGGTTTTCGTGGGGGGGTTAAGGGCTTTAGGGGGCTGGCAGCTCGGCAGTATACAGGTGAGGCTGGTCCGGATAACAAGAAACGACATAGCACAAAACAAACAGAATAGATGCCCTAAGCACTAGCGGCCCGCTACAAGTTCCTTGGGGTTTGGGGCTTGGGGGGCTTTTGGGGCCGCTGCTCGAGCTACAGCTCCCTGAAGAGAATCGGGTTGAGGGTTTATAGGGTTTAGGGTTTAGGGTTTAGGGTTTAGGGTTAGGGTTCAAGGTTCGGGGCTGAGGGTTGATAAAACTATGTTCGGGCGGCGGTGATGAACAACCCCCGCCCCCCTCGACACGCACCCACCAACCATAGACATACTCTGGGAAGTTCGCCCGGGGTCGGAAGCTATTTCTTAACACTCCTTTATTACCGGCGGCGATCTGGCTCATAGGGCTTACGGCCGAAAGCTTTCAGGGTTCAGGGCCCAACGCAAAATGGAGAAGCTCGTTGGACGTTCAGCTCTAATGTTTCTTGGGAACCCTGACAACTGCTTCAAACAGATACAAGTGATATCATATCCTCTACGAAGTCCTAAGTCCTAAGCCCTGGAGCTCTAAACCCTACCTTCTGAGCCCTACGAAAACCTAAAACACTAAACCCCTAGACCCCTACACCCCTAAGCCCCCAAGCTAAACCCCTAAACCCCTAAGTCCCTATACCCCGAAACCCCTAAACCCCAAAACCCCTCAACCCCTCAACCCCAAACCTGTGCTTGGCAGGGCACCACTTTGGCAGACAGCACTGGGCGGTCGGGCTCTAATCGTCCCTGGCTTGGCCAAAGGCCTTGGTAGGAGAAAATCTGGGTTTGGGGCTTCGGGCTTGAAGCCCTAAACCCTAAACCCTAAACCCTAAACTTTTAACCCCTAACCCTAAACCTGAGGGCTTATACTTTATGGCCATCGGCTTCGGCAAGTTTAGGGTTTAGGGGGCTTCGTGGCTGTGTGCAAGCACAACCTCACATTCGCATGCTTCAGGTGGATGTGTCCTATCAATATGCCTCTTCTCGGGAGCGGGGTGTGCTGGGTCTAAGTTAGGTCTTTCTTCCGACCCCAAGGATACTCAACCCTAGGCTAACACCCCAAAAACCCTAAAACCCTAAACCCTAAACTTCCTACACCCAAGCCCTAAACCCCAAACCCCTCAAACCCTTAGCCTCTTAAAACCCTAAACCCTAAATTTCCCGATTCAAGCGCCTAAACCCTAAACTTCCCAAACCCTATCAAAAACCCGAAGCCCTAAAACCCTTAAACCTAATGAAGCCCTGAACCCTAAACTCCTAAACCACATTAAGCCCTCAACCTAACAAGCCCTGTTAAACCCTAACCCTGACGCTTAAACCCCCAAGCCCTAAACCCCTGAAACACTAAACCCAGTTCAACTCCAAACCAGCAAAACCCCCCTCAACCCTGAACCCCTACAACCCCTACAACCCCTAAAGCTTCTAAAACCCCTAAAGCCCGCAAAACCCCTAAAGCCCCTAGCACCCCTAAAGCCCCCCACAGCCCCCTAAACCCCCTGAAGCCCCTCGAGTCCCTAAGGTTGGTCATGTCCGGGATGTACAGGCCGTTGCTCTGCCACCCCTTACAGTGAAAATAATTATCCCATATCATCAAAGTGCAAAAACGATCCATGATTGACATCCGTCTCTTCAAGAGGACGCTCAGAAAAATTCGTTGGTGAGACTCTGGGAGCAAATGAAGAACTGGAACTCGTTGTTTGTCTTAAACCGGATGCATCATGAGGAGAAGTATGTCCTCCATCAAGAGTGGTCTTTCCTCTGATCCGAACCCGCCGCCCTCCAACCACAAGAGGCGCGGATCCCCGCGGCTGAGCTGAAAAAACTGTTTCCGGTTGAGGAGCAACTTGCTCGACAGCATCATGATCATCGATAGACCGCACGACACGCTGCAAAGCCTCCCCGAACTCTGATTCATACATTCTTGCCGAAATCCATCTCTCCGGAGTGGAAGTCCGACGCGAAGACGATGACGATCTGCAAGACTGATGGTTTTTGATGTTGTGACGATTGTCCCACCGAAACTCCTTTCCACATAGAAGACAGCGAATCAACCCATAAGGCGAGCTCCGAGAAACAGAACAATTCCAAGCAACATGATGCCCATTTGCCATCTTGACGACCCCGTTGAAGAGATCGAGAAGGCGATGCGGATTATGTCGAAAGGAAGGCGTAACAAGCCAATACCTCTGTTCGAGCTGTGCCTGCGTGCATCGGCGGTATGAAATCTTTAATCTTCGATGTTTGGTCTCGCGAACATAGATGCCACATTTACGACACCAAACTCCGCCACCCTGCATAGCAACGATGTGATGCCCATTCTCTAAAATAGCTTCCTCGACCACGAGAGATGCCGGTATGGGAACTGTGGAAGCCACGCTGCCAGCGCTGTGAGCTCCAGGCCCAATATCGCCATAAAGATACGACTTAATATGACATTGCCAAATATTGACCAATGTTTGCTGCACCAATATAACATCGGCAGCCAAATCTGCGTCAGCATAACATACGATAGTGGCGTATCGAAAACACGGCTTGGAACGCTGAACCCGCGCTTCAAGATGAGCAATAGGGCCTCGAAGATGTGCGAAATGAGCGCAAGTCCAGGAAACATGACAAACGTCAAGAACGCCCCCAATTGCACAGTCACACTCCGTGCATTGTTTGAGTTTGTGCTGAGAAACCACGTCCCTTGTGAACAATCCGCCACATAGGAGAAGCCTTAAAACGGCAGCCTTCATACGAGCCTGCTCATGTGCCCCAGAACCAGAGTCCATAGGACCAGAATATCCCTCATCCTCCAATTGCCGGAGATAGCACAAAGTGACGTCCTTCAGCACGCCGAGTTCGATCCCCCGAAAAAGCGGACGATCGCGAGAAACTTTCCGCCATTGCTCCAAACGCCAAGTCTCTCTTGTTGTGCGCAACCATTTGCCAAGTTGCGAAGGCTCGAGGTCCAACATTGTCCTCACGACACCCTTGAAGTCATTCATAGCGTCCACCTGCCGTAAACGTGCGACTGGTCCATCCCGACCCGACGGCTGTTCCAAAAACATACGCTTGACTTTTTGACGAGTGCCTGCAAATTCCATGGAACGCCAAGCCACCAAAAGACCATCCATGACCCTGCTGAAGAAAGGATTGAGTGACGGAGAAGCAACCAAAGTGAAGTAAATACTGGGACTCGCAACATATCTGTCACGACGTAACAAGCATCGCATGACGTCACTTCGCAACCTGGTGAGTGCCGCTTGGTGCTCCTTGGTCTCGCATAAACAATGTGTACCAGTGGCAAACGTGTATTGTGTACGTGTTCTGAGTAAAGCACTAGACCTCTCGTTCCATGCGACAGGAAGGTGACGGGCGCGTTGAACAGTCTGTGACCACTTTTTCATGCGGTTTATTTCCAAATCGGTAGCCGCTTTCTTTCGAGCTGCGCGATAGGCAACCGATCCTCCAATGAGACGAAAAGCGTCGCTGTGCCCAAGGCCTGGAATGCACCCATCCAAAGAAGGATCTCCAAAAGTAAAACTCTTGGTGTGGTTAACCAAACCACCAATGGATCCCACGAAGTCAAGGGAGACAATGTAGGCGGCATTGATAGTATCACGCACTTCAAGTGAAGAGGATCCATCTGTGGTAATTGATATATCATCAGCGTAGCCTCGAGGTCGACATCGAGGGACTCTGTCACTGAGAGATCGCAACCAGATGTTGCCGACGCAATTAAGCGCCATCATTGACAAAGGACAACCTTGTAAAATGCCACCATAAACTGTTTGAGGTGCGTCTAGACAGACGCCCAATTTGTACCGTCGCGTCGCCTTACGAAGCATGCCCAGATAGGGCCGCAAGACGCAACCTGGAAGTGACATCCGTCGCAAAATATGCCCAAGCAATTCCCTCGGTATACGATCGAAGGCTTTGGCAAGGTCGAAGGAGATGCCTCCCACGCTGCAAGACTGAGAAGTAGATTCCAGATCCAGACACACTGCGAAAAGCAAAGGCTCAGGGCCACGCCCTCGCCTTCCCCCATACATGCCCTCATGGGCCCATAGCTCTTGCCACATAGCACCCAACTGTTTGGCACGAATCCGCGCCCAAATTCTATAAATACCACCCAATACCGTTATAGGTCTCAGGTCGGTGGGAACTTCTGGAGGCTGTTCGCATTTCGGTATTAGGCTGGTGAAGCCAGAAATTAAACTTTGGGGCCGAGTGCCTCGTTGTTCGATGGTCACCAAGCTTTCGCAGAGCTCATCAAAAACCCAAGGAGCAGAACGCACCAAAAGCTTCAAGTCCTGAAATTTCCAAGCATCCAGACCTGGACACGAAAGAGGAATCGACAGAATCTCGCTTTTCAGTAATTCCGGCGTCAAGGGGGGCAACTCAGCCGGAGAAGAAGAGATGTACTTCTCATACTTCCGGAAGAATTCGGAATGATCCGGTTCACCGTCCTTGAACAGTTCATTGACAGCACGCCATGCATCGCGAACGGCCTGAAACTGTTGTTGAACGTTGGCGGTACGAGCACCATCAGGACCAGCAAAGCAAAAACCCGAAGAAGACTGTCCATCATTCCGAAGCCAACTATGCTGCGCACGTAGAGAGCTTTGAAGTTTACGCTTCCAAGCCTTGATCCGTTGCTGCTTCTGTTCACGCTGCACCTTGACAATGGCATTTTCAAATAACTGCTGAAGCCGAGCCGCAGAATCATGAGAACAACGGCCGGAAAGCAAGCTGCGAGCCTCCCAATAAGCTTGGTCATCGAGATCATCAAGCGCACGAAAAGCATTTGCCCAAGTGCGCAGCGCCTTCTGACCATAGGGCCGTTTTTGTATCTCCACCATACGACTGCATTGCTTCCAGAGGCGCCTGATAGATAGACAAGCAACCTCACCCCCGCGAGATTGTGGCCACAAAGGCTGAGGATCAATCCGAATCGTGCCTCGCCCTTTCTTAAATTCACCAGACCAACCATTCAGAAAGTAAATGTGTTCAAGATGCTTCTCTGCATAGCCACACCACGCCCGAAAGGCTGTATCCATGTCCCCATGTTCAAGAGCGTGACGAAACAGGGAAGAAATCAAACATGCAGGTCGTTGCAAAGCATTCGGAATACCTTGCAAGGAAAGCTCCCCATATTCTCGATTCCGAGAGACCACCTGTCTGGTGACATCTAAATTGAGAAGACAATTTATTGGGCAATGGTCTGCGAGGCCGTGACGATCACCAACGAAAAACTCGCGAAAAGAAGCCATAAGCATCTGATTGCAAAAAACGTGATCAATGACACTACCAGTGCCTTTATAACATGTAAAAGTCTGCCCCACGCCAGAAACCTCAGCAGCACGGGACCACCCCAATTGAGGAAGGCGCTGCAAAAACTCCGAGTCGCCTACTTCAAGATTGAAATCCCCACCAACCAACGCCGGTAGGCCTCGCGAGGCTGCATCATTAAAGGCTGCCTCAAGGATGGACTGGGTCTGTTTCTTCAATGGAAGACTCCACCTGGAGCCACTGATACCATATACGATGTAGCAAAGGAATTGCTTCTTACCATTGCCCACGTGGATAGAAACACCATGAAGGCGAGCATTGTGAAAATGACGATGACAAGGAGAACCAGCGGACCATTGCAAGGGACGAGCATCCCAAACTGCGCCCTCTCGAACAAGAAAACCAACGCCAGCTTTGGAGTTCGGTGCCCCCCAAAACTTCCGATATTTGGGAAAGGATCCATCCACAATCTTCATAAGCTCGCTCGTGAGATGCGTTTCCGAAAGAACCATCAAATCTGCATCCAAGCTAGTAATAGCTGGACCACGCGTTTTGCCCATGACACCATCCGGGTTCAGAAAACAAATACGAAAACCATGAGAAGAAGTGTTGCCATTGATAATGCGCATGTAAAGATTGACACCCATTGAGAAAGCTCCCATCACGCAATAAGCGTTAACAAGTGAAACCACGTAAGCTTGATCACGAAGTGCGTGACCTGTGAGGCTCCGGGGTGACTCCCGTGGAACCTTCCGCTGGCCTCTTCTCTGCCTCACTGAGAAGACCCTCTTTCGCATCGATATCCATGTTCGTGAAGCCCTCCTTGAAGACCTTGCCCAAGAACTCATTCTGCGCAGACCTTTGAGCCGTAAGCGAGCGCGGAGGTGTCTGAAAAGGGGCCTGAGTGCCCGGAACTCGGGCGGACGCATCACGAGCAAGGCCACGAGCTTGGGCATTAAGCGCTCGAAAACAAATCTGCCGTGGGACACCGCGATGACGAAAGAAGGAGGGTTCATCCCAACCCCTGTTCGTCGAGAGGAAGACCGCATGACGCCGACCCATTTGAGGTCGTGTAGCAACGCCGCCACACCATGGATTCCAGTGCTGGCATGGATCCCAGACAACTTCCATCTTGCAAGATTACGGAAGTCCTCGAGGTTGTGAGCCGCCGCAAAGGCACGCAGCGTCTCAAGAGAGCGAAAACGAATGGCAAACCGCGGCTGAAAGGCCCCCCCTTTCTCAACAACTCCAAAGCAAGTGTCCTTGGCCGCCAGCTTCAAAGCTCCCTGCAAGTCATATCCTTCTGCCAGCCAAAGTAGTTCCATTTCCACACCCTCCTTTGTCTTCATGAAGATCCCTTTTTTCCCGGAATTCTTCAAAAGGATGTCCACATAGTCGCGGTGAACCAAGAAGGAGACGGAGTCGCCCTCACGGGGAAGGATTTCTGCCAGCGCCGCTTCGGGAATATACTGTGTCAATTCTGAAACAATCACGGATGCAGGATGTGGACCAGCCGGCCACCCATGTCTTTCGGGCATCTTTAGGGTCATGCGAGTCATCGTGGTCATCAGCTGGACTTCATTGCCCAACATGCGCTGATGAACTTCTGGTCCAAATCCAACTTGAACAAGGAAGCGTTCCACCTGAGTGGTAACCCTCTCTCCATCGTTTGCCATGACAGAGATCCCGCAGCGAATGGCTTGTCGAGGATAGCCACGTAACCCCAGGGAATCAGGGGATTGCGTGACCACTATGGCCACGGGCTGAGCAGTAAAACCTATGCGCTGAACAACGTCAGCAACATGAGCACGTGGAACATAGGCTATACCTCCTTGGCGTCCCAATGTTTGGTGCATGTGTACTGGAACGGGCCACTCTTCCTGCAATAGAGTGGTTTGCATACGGATTCTTGCCGCATCTGGCAAAACCGATTCCACCGCCACAGCAACATCATGCGCATCATCTTGAGATGTCGGAGTGGTAAAAGGAGCCCTTTCAGCAGGAGTTGATGACTTGGATTTGCCCTTCTCAACAGCTTTGCCGCCGGCTTTACCCTTACCCTTGGAAGGCTTCCCCATATTGCCATGAACAATGTGCATGAGCTTGTTCCAAAGTGTCATGACACATAGCCATACCAAACATGCGCCAAAATAGGCAATCATCAAAGCACCAAAAAGGGTACTGTGTGCTGAGTTGTTCACAACCCACTGAGTTGCGCCACAAAGGCATGACGTGCACCGACGCACCTCGTTGGTCAACATCATCACCCCCGGTATGCACGTCATTGACCAAGTCGAAGGTGCCGGGGAGCCCCTCGAGTCCCTAAAACCAGAACCCCCCCCCCCCCCCCACAAAAAAAAAAAAAAAAGGGTTTAGGGTTTAGGGTTTAGGGTTTAGGGTTTAGGGTTTAGGGTTTAGGGTTTAGGGTTTAGGGTTTAGGGTTTAGGGTACCCCAAAACCCCAAACCCTAAACCCAAAAACCCCTAACGCCCCCCCCAATAAAGGGAGATGGCAAGGCACTCACCCAATCCGGGGTCTTCTCGGGTGGGAGAACGGGGGCCTCCGTCATCTTCAAGAACCTCGAAGTTAAGGGCTATTTCGGTTGAGGGCCCTAAACCCTAAACCCTAAACCCTAAACCCTAAGCCCTAAACCCTAAACCCTAAACCCTAAACCTAAACCCTAAACCCTAAACCCCAAGGCTGGAGTTCATGGAGTGAAGGGAGCTCTCACGCAATCCTTCTTTAAGTGGGGGGAGGGTTTAGGGTTTAGGGTAAACCCTAAATCCTATCCCTAAACCCGAAACCCTAAACCCCGAAGAACTTCCCTCAACTCCAGATTCCTTGGAGGTTCAGGGTTTCGGGTTTAGGGTTCAAGGTGTCCTTGTTTGGACCGCAGTTCTGTATGGCTTTGGGCTGTAACATCCGGCCTCAAGGTTGATGGTTTAGGGGTTTAGGGTTTAGGGTTTAGGGTTTAGGGTTTAGGGTTTAGGGTTTAGGGTTTAGGGTTTAGGGTTTAGGGTTTAGGGTTTAGGGTTTAGGGTTTAGGGTCGTGGGTGTAAGAATTGTCAGGGTTTTCGGGGTTTTAGGCATGGGGCTTAGCGCTGTAGAGTTTTAGGAGTTAGGGTCCAGGTATTATAGGCCTTAGCCTTAACCCTCTATGATTCAGTCTATACCAGCTTTACCTAAACCCTTCATCAACTCTACTAACCCCCAAAGCAAAAAGCAAAACCCTAAGATCCTGAACCCTAAGCCCCACACCCCGAAGATCCCAAAAACAACAACAACTCAAACCCTCCTAAATCCTAAACGCTATATAAACCCCAACAACCCTAAACCCCACAAGCCTGTATACCTTGAAGCCAATACGCACAAACCCTGAACCCCATGACCACAACTCCGAAGCCTAGACGTATTAAGCCCACCCTAAAACCCTCGAAGCCCTAAACCCTAAACGCTGTAAGCCCTCAAAGCCTTGATGCCTAAACCCTCTCAGCCCTAGCCACTCAACCCTACGTAAACTAAACCCTCTACGCTCTTAACCCTAAACCCTCTAAGCCCTGCCTTCTAAGCCCCCTAAGCCCTCCCTCCAAGCCCTCCAAGCCCTCTAAGCCCTCCAAGCCCTCTAAGCCCTCTAAGCCCTCTAAGCCCTCTAAACCCTAAACCCTAAACCCTAAACCCTGAACCCTAAACCCTAAACTCTACAGGCGATCTTGGCCAGAGGGCTGCTCAATCCGGCGAATGCTCGGGCCGATCACGATGGCTCGGCCCAAGGACTTGGTGAAGAGGTCGCAGTTGCTCTTCCTTACGATGCTGTGGGGTCTAGGGTTTAGGGTTTAGGGTTTAGGGTTTCGGGTTTAGGGTTTAGGGTTTAGGGTTTAGGGTTCACGGGTAGTGATATATGTAGGGTTTTGAGTATGGTAAGCATACTGATAAGCCTACTTAGGGTACTAATGACCCTGCCGCTAACAACCCATGAACCTCCAATCTGGTTTCGGGTCTAGGGTGTAGGGTGGGCTTAAAGGCTCAGGTTCACCAGATAACTGGAGAGCCCTAACAGAGGGAAAAAAGGGCTAGTGTCAAAGCCATACCCTACCCTGAGAACCTGAAAACCTGCTTCTTTGCCGGCAGCTGCTTTAAAGCACCGAAACGTAAGTGCTTAAATTCAAAACGCTTACGGTTCAGGGCAGTGTGGGCTTTAGGACCTATGGTTCAGCATGGCTTCGAGGCCTCTTTAAGGACTTAGGCTTAAACTCTTGAACCCCCCCCATCCCCCTAAACCCGAAAAACCAAAGAGGCAAGTAGCTCGCACCATGCTATGGTTGTACCCAGCGGGTAGAGACTCAGGGATGTTTTGATATGAGGGAAAGGCCATGACGTCCCCTTTGCAGGTTTAGGCTGCAAGCTATCGCGAGGTCCCTAAGCCCTAAACCCTAAACCCTAAACCCTAAACCCCAAACCCTGGAGCCTCAGCCCCCAGAGACCTCAAGACCCGAAGCAGCTTGGCTTTGGGGAGTAGGGGGTTCGGGCTGCAGACGTGGGCTTCCTGGGGCTTGAGGCTCTCGAAGGCTTAGAGGCTTCAGGCTTTTCTGGGCTTAGGGTTTAGGGTTTCGGGTTTGGGGTTTGGGGTTTCGGGTTTAGGGTGTGAGGTTTAGGGTATAGGGTTTGGGAGGGGTGCAGCCCGGCTTCAAGTTGGACAGGATCTGCATGCAGGTGAAGATGGTCGCCACGTCGTGATGCCCGTAGATGGCAGAGTAGCCCCACACGCCGGAGAGGATCAGGAGCCGGGGGAAGCTGAGGAAGAGTCCCACGAAGACACCCAGGTAGCCTCAGGAAACCAGGTTCCAAGAATAAAAGTGTCAAGGGCACAAATTCTATAATTTAAGCCCGAGCCCTAAAGTTTAAGAACCTTTTGGGTTTTCAAGGTGTAGAAGGCTTTGTGAGGGATCAACGGGTCTCAGAGGCTTCAGGGTTTAGACGTTGAGGCTTTACTTAGACCTCCGTAATTGCAGTTCCCTCTCCGCGGCCCCTTAGATTGACAGATTGCGCAATACTAGCCATAAACAATTCATAGAGGTCTAGGTAGGGCTCAAGAAACCCGAAACCCCAAACCCTAAACCCCAAACCCTAAACCCGAAACCCTAGAGGGAGTTCGCTGGGCAGGTTTGCTCTTTCTACCTCGCGCCCTCACCAGGTTCGAAGCCTCGAGGGCAGAGGCTCAACTTTTAAGGAATTGGGGTGTAGGGCTGAATGTCGAGAGGAGGAACTTGGGGTCTGTATGGTTCAGGGCTGATAGGGTTTAGGGTTTAGGGTTTAGGGTTTGGGGTTTGAACTGCCTGAGCCCTGTTTTGCAGCAGGGATCCTGGCACACGCCCAATTCGTCTTGAAAGGATTACCTGTCGGTTTCTACATCAGTGAGGGCTTGTCAAGGGAAAGACCTAGGCAACAAAAACGAACCCTAACACCTAAACCCTAAACCCTAAACCCTAAACCCTAAACCCCCAAACAGACACTGCGTTGACCTCCTAACTCTTCAGAAGTCCATGCCCTGGGGCCGTAGTACCGCGTCAGGCTCCTCACCTCTTCCCTCCGGGACCCTGAGATCCGGTTGAACATGGCATCCTGGAGGCAGGGTTTAGGGTTTAGGGTTTAGGGTTTAGGGTTTAGGGTTTAGGGTTTAGGGTTTAGGGTTTAGGGTGTAGGGTGTAGGGTGTAGGGTTTAGGGCTGGATTTTTGGAGGCGGGAAAAGGGCTGGAGGGCTACAGGGTTTGGGGTTTAGGGTTTGGGGCTTAGGGCTACAGGGTTTGGGGTTACAAGGCTTGGGGTATCGGCTCGGTTCTAGGGATGTGGAGCTCATGGAGTTGAGATCTTCGTGTGCGCGGCCACGTCAAGTGGAGGGTGTGGGGCTTGAGACTCTGGCTTGGCGGGAACACTCTTCTCCTAGAAGCCCTAAACCCTAACCCTAAACCCTAAACCCTAAACCCTGAACCTCTTCTTGAGCATCAGGCTTAGCGCTTAGGGCGATTTAGGGCTCAGGTTTTAGGATTTAGGGTTCAGGCTTCAGGGTTTTAGGGTTTGCCTTTTGGGCCCTTGAACCGTGCAGGGTACATAGAAGGGGTATAAAAGGGTTCCCACGTGGAGGGTCCGGTCCAATTTTCAGGGACTATGTGGCTACCCTGCTCTTCTACCAGGACCTCTGTCTGAGCACCCAAAAAATATTGCACCCAACAAGACTTCGAGCCCGAAAACCCTGAATCCTAAACTCTTAACCCTACACCCTAAACCCTAAAACCTAACCCGACCCTGAAACACTGAACCCTAAATCCTAAACCCCCAAACCCTCAAACCCCTCGAACCTGGCACTCCACAATGCCTGGAGCCTCTTCATAGGAAGCTGTTTTGGGGACCACATGAATCCTAAATATTGGGATAATTTACGCCTCTAGTTATTTGGGCTTATGGATCATTCACCTTGATAGGACTTCTTCCCAAGGACAGTCTTATCCCTGTATACCCCAGAGTTTAAGACCCTGCAACCTCTTCAAAAAATGCCGCCTCCCACGCGTAGCACTTGACCGTCCGTATGCCGAACAGCACCTCGCGCAGTAGCGACACGCGCTTGTCCATGCACTCCTGAAGGCAAGGGCAAAGGAAACAGAAAAGGTTTTTAGGGTTGGGACCTTCCCCCTTCTACTAACAACGATGATAACAGGGGAAATTAGAATCCCTGTTAAGGACTGTTAGTATAAGGTAGAACGTCCCAAAGTTGTGGTTTGGAGCTCAGGGAACTGGGCTGCGGCTAAGTAAGTCACTTACGTCACCATGGACAGAAACCATATATAACACTATATATCATGGTGGCTTGATTGAACAGCATCAACTGCAACCTCGCTAAGGATTACATGGGTGATTTGGTCAGCCCCTACATTAGTCTTGTGATGGCAAGGAAGTCCGATTTTGGCGAACTTTGTTTTCGGGGGGGGCAGGTGCTGCATCCTCTCCATTCCCCCCCCCCACCCCGCAAAAAAAAAGAAAACAAAGTAACAACAACAAAAACAAAGAGTGATCCAGCCATGCTACACCTAAACCCACCTTAAACTCAAAAACCTGAACGCCCCCCGCCTCCCACCAAAGAAGGAACAAGGACACTGCTGGGCAACTTGATTTTGGAAAATATTCGGCCGAAGAACTGAAGCCTGGAACGAAATACAAAGGATGTGCATTGCAGGAGACCCAGGTATTGGGGTTTGGGGTTTAGGGTTTAGGGTTTGGGGTTTGGGGTTTAGGGTTTAGGGGGCTTGGGGGAAGGCCGCAGTTTGGGGTCTGGGAGGTGTACTCTGGGTTAGGGGGGAGGACGTTCAGGTTTGCTGTTCAAGGCGTAAGACCCTACACCCTAAAGTCCTGCATCTTGAAAGAGGCATGGCCCAAGCCAGCACCTGATCTGATGGAGAATGGGGGTTGGTCTACTCAATTGTGGCTCAGGGCGTACTACGGATTTAGGGTTCATGGCACACGTTATGGGGGCCACTGTTCTTGTATATTCTGTATCGTCTGAGGTTCGGGGCCCAGTATTCTGGCCTCTGAAATTCTCTTATAGTACAGGGTGCCCCCATGTCGATGGCCCTTTCTGAGGCAGCTCCTATGGTCCAAGCTCTGACCCCGAAGTCTTGGGGTAGTTTCATGGTCCTTGGTATGGGCCCTGAAAACGGGCCCCTTATATACCCCACTCCTGTAAAGCCCAAGAACCCATACTTCAGAACCCTTTAAAGAAGGTAAGGGACCATAGTAAGGGACCATGGAAAGACCCTTAGGCCTCGGACCTAAACCGTACCGAAAGCCTTAAACCCTACAACCCAAACGACAACCCTAGAAAGAGCACCCCGGAAATGTGCCCCTAAACCCTAAACCGTAAACCCTAAACCCTAAACCCTAAACCAGCTCCCTAGAGTCGGCCAAGGCGCTCATCCACAAAGACAGCCACACGACCGGAACCGCCACAGCGGCAGCGCACAGCGTCGCCAGGCCGAGTCGGTTCCACAGGAGAAGCAACCTGGGCATTTCCCAAAAATAGGGGTACCCCGTTTATGCACCAAACAGAATAGAATCCCCTGAAAGGAACTCCCCAAGAAGGGTACCCCTAATTTCGGAACCCCCACCAGAACGCTTTTTGGGAGCCAGTTTGGTCTTGCTCTTGGGGCTGCCAGCATCTTCTGCTTGATGTTTTCTGCATGATGTGGAACACGATATATATATATATATGTATATATACACACATACATATATATATATGTATGTATGTATATATGTATGTATATATGTATGTATGTATGTATATATGTATGTATGTATGTATGTATGTATGTATGTATGTATGTATACACATGGATACAGGTGTTTATGCCTACTTGCATGATGCAGCATACATATATATATATATATACTCATACATACATACACACATACATACATGTGTGCTTAGCGTTTGGGCTCAGGATGCCAGAACAATCGCCACCACCCTAAGTTAGGGAACCTAAACTCTGGCCCTGATATGCGGGTGGGGGGGGGGGCTTCTTAGAATGGGTCTTTAGGGCTTCGGCTAGGGTTTTATATTATAGAGAAGTGCTCAAGGGAAAACTAGTGTGGTAACTTTGTGGGCTCCTGTATATCGAAGCTGGGGATCTGGCTACATACCCCAAACCCTGAACCCCTCGATAAAGGGCTTTCATGCAGCCGAGGGCCTTTCCCGAAACACCCGAAACTTTAGGCCCTTGTAAACCCTAAGCCTCACCATTCTGGGTCTGCAAGTGGCAGTGGGTCCCTTCTGAGGGGGCTTGGGGCTTACTTAGTGGTCTGAGGGTTGCAGGCTTCATAAACTCCAAGACCCTCATCCAAAACCTGAGACCCGAGTACCCGAAACCAGGCACCCACATGGATGACCAAGGTGCAGGACGATGACGGAGACGGTGGAGTTCACGCACATGCAGAGCTGAACGTAGAATCCTCCCACGGTCGGCAGGCGTTGGCGCTTGGATGTACCAAAACCGGATTCAGGGTTCAGGGTGTGGTCGGGGGGGATAGCCCAACACCCGAAGCCCAAAACCCAAAAAAAAATTGCTTGAGCCTGTCATCCTGGGTAGCCCCCTAAACCCTATACCCTAAACCCTAAACCCTAAACCTTAAACCCACCAGCCTTGAAGGTTCGTGTTCACATCGTAGTTGATCAAGGTCATAAGGTCCGCTTGCATCATGTGGACCAAAGCGCCTCTTCCAGTTGCCACTGAATACTCCGGAGCCCTAAACCCTTAACCCTAAACCCTAAACCCTGGTTTGCTTCAAGAGGTTCTATACCCCCCCCAAGGGCACTACTGGGCATCCTAGAACTCCCTACCGGGCGTTCTTAGAGAGACTTGCTGTGGTCATACACCCTAGGCCCTCAACCCTAAATCCTTAAGCCCCATGAAATTGGAAAAGCAAGTCCCAAGCTCTGAAAAGGCAACAACCGAAAAGCTGCCCACCTGAGTTCTTTGCAGTCTCTTCGTCTCTCTCCGTGTCCACCTGGGAGGGGCGCTCTCTTGGGAGGTTGGGGGTGGGTTTTGGGGGGGTTAGGGGGTCGTCTTGGGGGGGGTTTAGAGAAGGGTTTAGGGGGGTCTCGGGGGATTAGAAGGGCTGGGCTGTTTGCGCCATGAACCTACAACATTCAAAAATGACAACACGAAAAACAAATCAGTAAATGTCCATGTATATACACATGTACAAAAAGCACCATAAAAACATAATATATATATATACATATATGTATGCATTTCTGTTTATAATATGGGAAATGATCTAAATTGTGGGCGCCCTGGTACCGGGACATAAGGCCACATACTGTAGTTGGCACGCCACGCACAAAACAGGAACAGGTTGAGGCTAAGGGAACCTGCCGTATCCACAGTCCCTAAGCTGCTCTAAGCCCACATTGGGGGATTCCCGTAATTAGGGTACCCATTCTGGGAGCTCCGCAAGAATGTCAGGTATGCACTGCGGAGGACATATTCGGGTCCCCCTATTTTGGGAAATGCCCAGTTTAACGCATCACTGGAATGGACATAATTATTTGTTTGGAGTTTGGAGGTGTACCCTGAATCCTAAGGATCCATGTACCCATGTAGTTATACTTGGGCTATATACGATATACATGGATCCTTGGGGTAAACTCTAGACTCTCTACCCTCTGGGTGTGTAGGGCTTTGGTTGTAGCTTGTGAGTTGGGGCTGGGGATTTCCCACGTGCCGGGCCGTCAGCGCCCAGGGCCTAGGAAGACCTCCCCATCCATTCACACGTGATCTCAATGTCGAACCCCGAAACCCCAAACCCTAAATCCTAAATCCTAATTAAGCCCGACGTCCTTTTCCTTTATTGACTAATCAACCAGCAGGTCCCTGCAACAAGTGGACCCGCCGCAACCACCCCCCCTCGAGAGCAAAAGCCGTACAGGCATCGATGGAGTTCTTCCACCTCCCGCCACCCTAAACCCAAAGCCTAAACGCTAAGAGCCCCTAAACCCTAAACCCTAAACCCTAAACCCTAAACCCTAAACCCTGAAACCCCAAAACCGTGACCCTCTAACCCCCGAACACCCCCCAGTCCCTGAAACCCTCAAACCGTGACCCCCTGACCCCGAAACCCCAAAACCCTGGCTGAAACCCCTAAGACCGCGGCCCCTAACCCTAAAACCCCTAACCCCTAAACCCCGGGCCCCGAACCCTAAACCCTAAACCCTAAACCCCTCAAACCCCTCAAAACCTATGAGCACACTGCCACTGCCACAGTCCCACCTGCAGCTTCGCTGAAGGAAGCCTCTGGGCCTGCAAACGCAGCAATACGCTTTAGGGCTTAGGGGTTTTAGGGTTTAGGACCCTCAGACCAAAGGCCAAGGGGTTTCAAGTTAAGTGGGTTTAGGGTCTAGGGTTTGGGGCTTAGGGTTTGGGTTTTAGGGTAGGGGTTCTTAGGGTTTAGGACCCTCGGCCCTCACGTGTCGCAAGGGCTTTCGGATCCTTCGTCGGGTTCTCCTGCAGCGGGATGAAACTTAGGCACAGCGCGCAGCGCTATCTAGTTTCGGATGGGTGCCTGAAGCTCTCAGCTCTTCGCCCTAAGCCGGGACCTCGCAGTCCGACCCCAAATGCCGCAACCTCACCACCCAAGCTCAAGCTCGAAACCCCAGCAACATATCCCCTGGGGTTTTGGGATTAGCGCTTGAGGTTTTAAGGGTTCAAGGTTTGAAGAATTGAATAGTGCTTGGGGCCAGATTAGGGTCTCTTCTCTGGTACTCCTGCTGTACTCTTATCTCATGCAGGGAATACTTGCGCTCCCTTTTTTAGGGTGGGGGTGGGGGGGGGGGGAGCGCAAGGCCCATTTGTCTACGTCGTTCCATGATGGGGCCCTTTTAGGCCCTTTTTCTACACTGAGCTACAAAAACAGGACTTATAAGGCTTAGGGGTTCCCCACCCCTAAACCCTATAAGCCCCCAAACCCTACACCCTAAACCCTAAACCCTAAACCCTAAACCCTAAAGCCCCCCGCCAAGACCCCCAAACCCGCGCCTTGCGGAAGAGCGCCAAGGAGAGACCACCGCAGAGACGCTGGTCCAGGCGGCAAGAGATGTGGTTGTTGATCCTGGCAGTTCTATGGGTTTAGGGTTTAGGGTTTAAAGGTTAGGGTTTAGGGTTTAGGGTTTAGGGTTTAGGGCTACTTGAAGGTTCATGGGTACTTATAAGTAAGGTTATAAGTAGTGTAACTACGGTTACGATCCCATTTACGGTTCTGTTATAAGTACCCATGAACCTCCAAGTAGTGTTCAGGGTTTAAGGGCTTCTGGCTTTCTTTTTTACCTCAAACCTGAACACTATTTAAACCGTTGATTCCGAAAAAGCCTGAAACGAAATCCACCACAAAGGCATGGGCAAAACCTGCAGCAGCAAGCCTTCTGCATCTGTGACGGTTAGATTGATAGGACTTACGAACTTTAGGCTTCCCCACGACGAAGTTTCCCAGCAAGGGGAATGCCAAACCCCAGATGAAAAAAAAAAAACGGTGAAGGTTCTGCGGGCCTTCTGTAGAACCCTCAGCCCTAAGCCCTAAACTCTATAGTTTCAAAAATCCCCAAACCCTTGAACCCTAAACCCTTTAAACCCTGCAAACCCTATATAAACCCTAGAAACCCTAGCAAAACCCAATAAAGCCCTGCAAACCCCATAAACCCTAAACAAGCACCATAAAACACCTAAGAAGCCCCTCGTAGGTGCAGCCCTATAACACGCGATAAAACCCTCAAGAACCCTATAGAACCCTCTAAAAACCCTTTAAAAAAAAACCCTCGCAGGTGCAGCCCAAGCTCGAGCTGAGAACGATGTTGCTGAGCGGCAGCGCCGAGAACACGAGGATGGCGACCAGCAGGGGCTGTCCTTGGTAGCCCAGGAAACCTAAAATCCCCTAAACCCCAAACCCGAAACCGCTCTTTCTTGCAGAATATAAGTGTTAGTGACTCTGGCTGCGAGGTCGTTACAGGTCACCATAAGGTCCCATGACCTTGTTATGACCTTGTTACGACCTTTCCCGCTAAGTTTATGACCTCGTAGTGACCTTGTAGCGACCTTGCCCGCTCTTTTTATGACCTTGTTCTGACCCTGCCCAAAAAAAACGGGCAAGGTCATATCTTTGCAGGCAAGGTCACTACAAGGTGACTACACGGCCATGAAATTAGGGCAAGGTCAGTACAAGGCCACTACAAGGTCTCATGACCTTGTTATGGCCTTGCCTACTAGTTCTATGACCTTGTAGTGACTTTGCCCGCTCTTTTCATGACCTTGTTCCCACAAGGTCGCCACAAAGGTCCCCCACAAGGTCCCAGAACCACAAAGTCCGCCACAAGGACACCACAAGGCCCCCCACAAGGTCCCCACAACGTTCCCCACAAGGTCACCACCACCCCCCCCCCCCCCTTCAGCGAGGCTTAGGGTTTGGGTTGTGCGTGAAACTGTTGAAAATCTTAATGGCATGGGATTCTCTGGGTGGGTGGTACTTTTGGTGCACCTGAAAAGCTGCTAAACTAGTGAATGCTTGAACTTTGAGATGCTGAAGCCTAACCCCAAAACCCTATGGAAACAGGGTTTAGGGTTTATAGGGTTTCCCTAAGCCCTCAACCCTAAACTTGGTCCTAAACCTAAAAGGCCCTAAAGGCCCCTCATCATGGGTACTTATAGGTAGGGTTGCAAGTCCCCTAAATAAGGCTATCACCATATTTATCCTACTTCTTGCCCTACCCTAAACCCTAAACCCTAAACCCTAAACCCTAAACCCTACTCATAAAGTTCCCATGAACCTCCAAGTGGGCTACCAAGCGTCTCAAGTCTGGAAGCACACCATGGGCCTGCAATCGCCCAATTGAGGGGACTTGGAAATCCGCATGAATGCAGCTTAGGGTTTAGGGTCTAGGGTCTAGGGTTTAGGGCTTAGGGTTTAGGGTTTAGGGCTTAGGGTTTAAGCTGGTGGATCAGGGCATTGGACTTGGCGGTTTAGGGGCCTCGTAGGGCTTTGGGCGAGGGCGGCAGGCATAGGGCGCAAGGCATTGTTGAGCCATGCCTGGTAGTATTCCTGCACCCAGTGGAAGTAGCTCAAAGCTTTCTGGACCTGTGCTCATGCAGACCGAGGCAGTGGCGTGCAGGGTCCATTTTTAGATGCCATGACTTGCCGTTGATTGCCGGGCTGTAGGTTTGGTGACCCTAAAACCTAAACCCTAAACCCTAACCCCTAACCCTGAACCCTAAACCCTAACCCCTAACCCTGAACCCTAATTAAACCCTAACCCCTAACCCTGAACCCTAAACCCCAAGTCTTGGCACGCTGCGGCATGTGACTAGCAATCCCGTTTGTGCCGTCGAGATTTTTGCATGCATAGGAGTACACCAAAAACAGTTTTATATGCATGTATATCTCTATATTTATTGTATATGTAGAGATAAAGAAATGAATGAATGAATGTATGCACGTATGTATGTATATACATGATGTGATGTGGACATAAATCCACTGTACAGCCTTCGAGGATCTTCCTGGCCTTTGCAGCCTGCTTCTATGGCGGAGCATAATGTGCATTGGCACTCACCCTAAACTCTCAGCCATAAACCCTGAAACCCTAATCCTAACCCTAATCCCTAAACCCTAAACGCCAAACCCCTCCCTTCGTATAGAAGGTGGAAGAAATGCAGCGGCGCACATGTAGCATGCTTTGAGGCAGCAGAACTCAAGGGACATAAAAAGAAATGCCCTAAACCCTAAATCCTAAATCCTAAACCCCAAACCCAGCCACCCTGCAAAGGGCGTTGGGTCGAGGATGAGAAACCCTAAACCTATCCCTCCGCAAAGATTTTTTCGAAGAAAACTCCAGCCGAAACCCAGCAACCTTCACCTTTACAGACTTATAAGTAGGCTTATAGAAGTGGGGCAACTATGGTTCTAACCACAGATAAAGTACGGACCCATGAACCAAGTACATGAAGGGGTGTATTAATTACGACCTAAGCTCGAGGAGTGAGATGTCCAGGACTAGGGTTTAGGGTTTAGGGTTTAGGGTTTAGGGTTTAGGGTTTAGGGTTTAGGGTTTAGGGTTTAGGGTTTAGGGTTTAGGGTTTAGGGTTTAGGGTTTAGGGTTTAGGGTTTAGGGTTTAGACCTCTCAAGGTCTTTCAGAGCTGCCCAAGAATAGCTTGGCTTAGGGTAAGTGAGGTGCCGGCTACCTCTTTCTGTAGCCATAGGGTTTTAGGGTTTAGGGTTTAGGGTTTAGGGAGGGATCTGTGGGGGGGGGGGGGGGGGGGGCTCTCTTTCTGAGGGCAACTTGCCAACCAGCTGCCAGGTAGACGGAATAGGCTTGCGAGACGATGATCTGCAAGGCCAAGACCTCACCCGTGCGCGGTTTAAGGTTGGGTGTTTCAGGGCTTTGGGGTTTAGGGTTTAGGGTTTGGGGTTTAGGGTTTAGGGCTCTGGGTGTTTTAGGGTATTACATCTTCAGGAATCGAATGTAGGGTATAAATGCTTGGGACGGAGAAGCTAAAGCTACAGGCTTCAAAACCCCCGATCTCCGAAATCCCCACACACAGGGGATTGAAACGTCGCCAACATCCTCGACCCCTCGGGTATGCTTCGAAAGGTCTGCCAACTTCCTGTCACCTGCAGCCCAGCAGCTAACATCAGGCAAAGCATCGTCTTCACCGTGTAGATTCGGATGATGACTCGTGCCAGGCTGGCGTGCAGCTCGCCAGCTGACTCCACTTCCTGCGCGAGGCTCAAACACAAGGCCCTCAACCTTCTAAACCCTAAACCCTAAACCCTAAACCCTAAACCCTAAACCCTAAACCCTAAACCCTAAACCCTAAACCCTAAACCCTAAACCCTAAACCCTATAAACCCTAAACCCTCACCACCACAGCCCGACGCAATCCTCGCGCCAGAGCTTCTCAAAGAAGTCGCTGCACTCTTTCGCCTGATTCAGGGGTAGGGATCAAGGCTCAGGTCTGTTTGCTTGAGCCTCCATACTTGCCATTACATACCCCTGCCTACCAAAGTCCCGAAACCGAAACCGCCTAAGCCCAAGAGATCCCAAAAAACCTTCAACCACATCAAACAAAAAGCCCGAAACCCTAAACAACCCTCGCCTCAAGCTCACCAGTGAAGTTAGGGCGCATTATCTGCAACTGTGGGACAAGAAACACCCTGAGGCCCTAAAACCGAATAGACGAAAAGCAGCATACACTCTCTCGCTCTCGTTCTTTCTTTCTTTCTCGTTTTTTCTTTTTATTTTTGTTTTCCTCTCTCTCTCTCTCGTCTCTGTATCTCTCCCCCCAAACCCCAATCAGACCCTACAACCCTAAAATCCACAAACCCTACTATAAACCCTATCGACCCCATAAACCCTGCAGACCCTGACCGGCCCCATCCCCCCCATAGCCTCCCGAAACCCCTAAACAACCCTAACCCTGTACCCCAAACCCTAAACCCCTAAACCCCTAAACCCCTAAACCCCTAAACCCCTAAACCCCTAAACCCCTAAACCCCTAAACCCTAAACCCGAAATCCTGAACCCTAAATCCTTACACTGGACCTGCATCGCTCTCCCCCCGACTTGCGGAAGGTCCCCTGGCTTGATCTTCGTGAGGGCAGCATCCTTGTGGCGGAGTCTGGGTCTGTTTAGGGTTTAGGGTTTAGGGTTTAGGGTTTAGGGTTTAGGGTTTAGGGTTTAGGGTTTAGGGTTTAGGGTTTAGGGTTTAGGGCGCCTGCCCAGAAATAGGGATGCAGGGTTCAGGGTTTTAGGGTTTTAGGGATTTCAGGTTAAGATTCAGGGTTTAGGGCGTCTGCCCAGTTTTGAGGATTTAGGGTTCCGGGTTTGAGGGGGTTTCGGGCGCCTGCCCAAATTTAGGGATTTAAGGTCTTAGGGTTTAGGGATTTCAGGTTTAGGATTGAGGGTTTAGGGTGTCTGCCCAGATTTAGGGATTTAGAGTTTAAGGCTTAGGATTCAGGCATTAGTTCCAAAAGCCTAAACCCTAAACCCTCAAGCCCCTGTAACTTGAATCTATTTCAAGAACTGAGAAACGAACCTCCTGAAAACTTTCCTCGAAACTTTCCCCGGGCCTGAGCCCTTACCAATTTCAGTCAACCCTACCAAGCCCTAGACCCTAGACCCCAAAACCTCAACCCTAAATCCTACACCCTGCACCCTAAACCCTAAACCCTAAACCCTAAACCCTGAACCCTAAACCCTAAACCCTAAACCCTAAACCCTAACCCTAAACCCAAAACCCTAAACCCTAAACCCTAAACCCCCCCAAAAGCCCCCGATGTCCCGCCTGGGAGTGGCCCCACCGCGCCACCCACGGGCTGGCCCAGGACACCGCAACCCAGCCAAGCCAGCCTTAGGGGTTTAGGGGTTTAGGGGTTTAGGGGTTTAGGGGTTTAGGGGTTTAGGGGTTTAGGGGTTTAGGGGTTTAGGGGTTTAGGGTTTAGGGTTTAGGGTTTAGGGTTTAGGGTTTAGGGTTTAGGGTTTAGGGTTTAGGGTTTAGGGTTTAGGGTTTAGGGTTGGGATAGTAATAAAAATTTTAAAACTTTATTCCTTATTGAGTTTAAGTACCCTTAAATATGTAAAATGTTACCCCACTATGACAAAGGTTTAGGGGTTTGGGGTTTAGGCTTTAGGTTTAGGGTTTAGGGGTTTAGGGGTTGAGGGGTTGAGGGGTCGAGGGGTTAAGGGGTTTAGGGGTTTAGGGGTTTAGGGTTTCGGATGTTTCGTTGTCGTGTGTGAACTTGCTGTTTGTACTTGATTTCGTTAAACCAAAGAAGATTGTGTAGCGTTTTGTCCGCTTTTGAGGTTTGTGTGTCTGTGTGTGTGTGTGTGTTGTCTGCCTCTGCCTCTGCTTGGCGATTTCTGGCATTCGCAGGGCTGCTGGAGGCCTTCTAGGGTTTAGGGCTTAAACCCTCAACCCTAAAAGTCCTAAACCCTAAATCCTAAACCCTCTAAACCATAGACACTAAACCGCGGAGGCGATCAGTCAAAAGCCTTACCTACAGTCTCGCGGATCTCAGAAGCACCCTGTGCCCCGAATTACCTTTCCCGGTTGGAAAAGCAATAAGTAAAAAAATCAAACCCTAAACCCCCTAAACCCTCGGTACAAAATAGTGCCAAAGCCCCTTGCTGGCTTAAGATGGTTTAGGACAGATTTCAGGGACGAGTTGAGGGGGGCTTAGCATGGTTCAGGATGCTTCGGATACATTCGGGGTATGGGACCCACACCGCTGTCGGAGAGCTTTCCTGCCAGGTCTTCTCCTCAACGTCCACGGCGGAGACGAGCTTGCAGCGCGGGGCGCGATACTCCACCTCCTGCGCCGGTGGTCGGGGTCTCTTGGGGTGGCGGGCCTATAGGAAATCAGGGCGTTGAGTGAGAGCTTAGGGGATTTGAGGGTTTAGGCAAAGCTTGGGGGGTTGAGGGGACCACGCCTGGTAGAGATGGTTAGGCGGGTTGGCCATGAAGTAGATCATGCAGGCCTTCAAAACGGCAAGACAAATTCCCCCCTGCTTCTCGAAAAGCTCGTTTCCAGCTCTTGGTCTGCAGGCTTCCGGTTTAATTATCATGTCGTCTCTTTGGGTTTAGGGTTTAGGGTTTAGGGTTTAGGGTTTAGGGTTTAGGTTTAGGGTTTAGGGTTTAGGGTTTAGGGTTCCACCAGGGCTTGTAGCGCTTTGGGGGATTCTAGAGATGAGGCCACTCAACAGGCTCGCTTTCGTGCGGAGAAAGAGGCCACGGACATTGCGTAGAAGGTCACGTAGACGATGAGGATTCCATACCTCACCCCAGTCGAGTTCAGGGATTGGGCTCCATGGGGCTGAAGCATCAAGTAAGCCTCAAGCCCCAAACCCTGCAAC
>CAJNDS010002203.1:238245-398245 GCA_905221605.1 Symbiodinium natans | reverse complement strand
TAGATAGTTTAGATAGTTTAGATAGTTTAGCTAGTTTAGCTAGTTTAGAAAGTTTCAATTCCCTCTGGGTCGTCCCCAGCCAGAGGTTAGATAGTTTAGATAGTTCAGGAAGCCCCTGAACTATCTAAACTATCTAAACTATCTAACCTCTTTCCGGGGAGGCCCCCAGGAGGTTTGAAACTTTCTAAACTATCTAAACTATCTAAACCATCTAAACTATCTAACCTCGATTTTGGGAGAAAAGGATGTTAGATAGTTTAGATAGTTTAGATAGTTTAGATAGTTTAGATAGTTTAGACGAGCCCCTAAACTATCTAAACTATCTAACCTCGATTTGGGAAAAACGGAGGTTAGATAGTTTAGATAGTTTAGATAGTTTAGAAAGTTTCAATTCCCTCTGGGTCGTCCCCAGCCAGAGGTTAGATACTTTAGATAGTTTAGATAGTTCAGGAAGCCCCTGAACTATCTAAACTATCTAAACTATCTAACCCCTAGCTGAGCAGTCCTCCCTGAATCGGTTTTCCAAAAACTTACAGGGGGACACTGCTTGCGAGTTGTCATTTTGGGAGCTCAGTTTTCCAAAAACTGAAGGGGGACACTGCTTGCGATTTGTCATTTTGGGAGCTCAGTTTTCCAAAAGCTTAAGGGGGACACTGCTTGCGATTTGTCATTTCGGGAGCGCAGTTTTCCAAAAAACTTAAGGGGGACACTGCTTGCGATTTGTCATTTTGGGAGCTTAGTTTTCCAAAAGTTTAAGGGGGACACTGCTTGCGATTTGTCATTTTGGAAGCGCATTTTTCCAAAAAACTTACGGGGGACACTGCTTGCGATTTGTCATTTTGGGAGCTTAGTTTTCCAAAAGCTTAAGGGGGACACTGCTTGCGATTTGTCATTTTGGAAGCGCATTTTTCCAAAAAACTTGCGGGGGACACTGCTTGCGATTTGTCATTTTGGGAGCTGAGTTTTCCAAAAGCTTAAGGGGGACACTGCTTGCGATTTGTCATTTTGGGAGCGCAGTTTTCCAAAAAACTGAAGGGGGACACTGCTTGCGATTTGTCATTTTGGGAGCGCAGTTTTCCAAAAGCTTAAGGGGGACACTGCTTGCGATTTGTCATTTCGGGAGCGCAGTTTTCCAAAAAACTTAAGGGGGACACTGCTTGCGATTTGTCATTTTGGGAGCTTAGTTTTCCAAAAGCTTAAGGGGGACACTGCTTGCGATTTGTCATTTTGGAAGCGCAGTTTTCCAAAAAACTTTCGGGGGACACTGCTTGCGATTTGTCATTTCGGGAGCGCAGTTTTCCAAAAGCTTAAGGGGGACACTGCTTGCGATTTGTCATTTTGGGAGCGCAGTTTTCCAAAAAACTTACGGGGGACACTGCTTGCGATTTGTCATTTTGGGAGCTTAGTTTTCCAAAAGCTTAAGGGGGACACTGCTTGCGATTTGTCATTTTGGAAGCGCATTTTTCCAAAAACTTAAAGGGGACACTGCTTGCGATTTGTCATTTTGGGAGCGCAGTTTTCCAAAAAGCTTAAGGGGGACACTGCTTGCGATTTGTCATTTCGGGAGCGCAGTTTTCCAACAACTTCAGGGGGGACACTGCTTGCGATTTGTCATTTTGGGAGCGCAGTTTTCCAAAAGCTTAAGGGGGACACTGCTTGCGATTTGTCATTTTGGGAGCTCGGTTTTCCAAAAAACTTAGAGGGGGACACTGCTTGCGATTTGTCATTTTGGGAGCTCAGTTTTTCAAAAATTTGCGGGGGACACTGCTTGCGATTTGTCATTTTGGGAGCTTTGTTTTCCAAAACTTAAGGGGTACACTGCTTGTAAGAGAACCCTTTATGTATTATTTGACCCGTGGCCTTGGTGAGGATCTTGGTCTGTATTCCTTATTCCTTATTCAATATTCCTTATTCCTTATTCCTTATTCTCTATTCCCTATTCTCTATTCCCTATTCCTTAATCCTTACCCCTTGTTCCTTACCTAGTCTAGGGTTTAGGGTTTGGGGTTTCTGGGTTTAGGGTTGAGGGTTTAGGGTTGAGGTAGGGTTTGGGGTTTAGGGTTTAGGGTTTGGGGGTTTGGGGGTTTAGGGGTTTAGGATTTGGGGTTTAGGGTAGCTCAGGGTTGAAGGTTTGTGGTTTTGGCTGAGGGTTAAGGGGTTTGCGGTTTAAGAGTTTAGGGTTTGTGATTTGGGGTTAGGGTTTGGGGTTTAGAGGGTTTGGGGTTTAGGGATTTAGGATTTGGGGTTTAGGGTTTGGGGTCGGTTTGGGGGGTATTTAAGCGTCTCCGGATTTAGCGGTTTAAATGGCTTAGCTTTGACTTGAGGAGTCGGGCTTTGAGGACGCGTAGAGGTTCGGATTTAGGGTCTGAACCATAAACCCTAAACCCCAAACCCTGAACCCTAAACCCTAAGAGGGACTTTACAATGCTCCTACCCTCTTCCGTTTTGTGTGGCATTTCAAGACTTTGGCAGGGCGCCAAGGGGCTCCCGGCAAATCTCAACCCGCAAAGTTGTTCCTACCCTCTTCCGTTTTGTGTGGTATTTGCAGGACTTTGGCAGGGCGCCAAGGGAACCCCGGCAAATTTCGACATGCAAAGTTGTTCTTACCCTCTTCCGTTTTGTGTGGCATTTGCAGGACTTTCGCAGGGCGCCAAGGGGATCCCGGCAAATCTCAACCCGCAAAGTTGTTCCTACCCTCTTCCGCTTTGTGTGGTATTTGCAGGACTTTGGCAGGGCGCCAAGGGGATCCCGGCAAATTTCGACCTGCAAAATTGTTCCTACCCTCTTGCGTTTTGTGCGTTATTTGCAGGACTTTTTGCAGGGCGCCAAGGGGATCCCGGCAAATTTCGACCCGCAAAGTTGTTCCTACCCTCTTCCGTTTTGTGTGGTATTTGCAGGACTTTGGCAGGGCGCCAAGGGGATCCCGGCAAATTTCGACCTGCAAAGTTGTGCCTACCCTCTTCCGTTTTGTGTGGTATTTACAGGACTTTTTGCAGGGCGCCAAGGGGATCCCGGCACATCTCAACCCGCAAAGTTGTTCCTACCCTCTTCCGTTTTGTGTGGTATTTGGAGGACTTTGGAAGGGCGCCAAGGGGACCCCGGCGAATTTCGACCTGTAAAAGTTGTCCCTACCCTCTTCCGTTTTGCGTGGTATTTGCAGGACTTTGGCAGGGCGCCAAGGGGATCCCGGCAAATTTCGACCTGCAAAGTTGTGCCTACCCTCTTCCGTTTTGTGTGGTATTTACAGGACTTTTTGCAGGGCGCCAAGGGGATCCCGGCACATCTCAACCCGCAAAGTTGTTCCTACCCTCTTCCGTTTTGTGTGGTATTTGCAGGACTTTCGCAGGGCACCAAGAGGATCCCGGCAAATTTCGACCCGCAAAGTTGTTCCTACCCTCTTCCGTTTTGTGTGGCATTTGCAAGACTTTGGCATGGCGCCTGGTATTTGCAGGACTTTGGCAGGGCGCCAAGGGGATCCCGGCAAATTTCGACCTGCAAAGTTGTTCCTACCCTCTTCTGTTTTGTGTGTTATTTGCAGGACTTTGGCAGGGCGCCAAGGGGATCCCGGCAAATTTCGACATGCAAAGTTGTTCCTACCCTCTTCCGTTTTGTGTGGTATTTGCAGGACTTTGGCAGGGCGCCAAGGGGCTCCCGGCAAATCTCAACCTGCAAAGTTGTTCCTACCCTCTTCCGTATTGTGTGGTATTTGCAGGACTTTCGCAGGGCGCCAAGGGGATCCCGGCAAATTTCGACCCGCAAAGTTGTTCCTACCATCTTCCGTTTTGTGTGGTATTTGGAGGACTTTGGCAGGGCGCCAAAGGGATCCCGGCAAATTTCGACCTGTAAAGGTTGTTCCTACCCTCTTCCGTTTTGTGTGGTATTTGCAGGACTTTGGCAGGGCGCCAAGGGGCTCCCGGCAAATCTCAACCCGGCAAAGTTGTTCCTACCCTCTTCCGTTTTGTGTGGTATTTGCAGGACTTTGGCAGGGCGCCAAGGGGATCCCGGCAAATTTCGACATGCAAAGTTGTTCTTACCCTCTTCAGTTTTGTGTGGCATTTGCAGGACTTTCGCAGGGCGCCAAGGGGATCCCGGCAAATTTCGACCTGCAAAGTTGTGCCTACCCTCTTCAGTTTTGTGTGGTATTTGCAGGACTTTGGCAGGGCGCCAAAGGGATCCCGGCAAATTTCGACCTGTAAAGGTTGTTCCTACCCTCTTCCGTTCTGCGTGGTAGCGCCAAGGGGATCCCGGCAAATTTCGACCCGCAAAGTTGTTCCTACCCTCTTCCGTTTTGTGTGGTATTTGCAGGACTTTCGCAGGGCGCCAAGGGGATCCCGGCAAATTTCGACCTGTAAAGGTTGTTCCTGCCCTCTTCCTTCTTGTGTGGTATTTGCAGGACTTTGGCAGGGCGCCAAGGGGATCCCGGCAAATTTCGACCTGTAAAGGTTGTTCCTACCCTCTTCCTTTTTGTGTAGTATTTGCAGGACTTTGGCAGGGCGCCAAGGGGCTCCCGGCAGTTTCGACCCGCAAAGTTGTTCCTACCTCTTCCGTTTTGTGTGGTATTCGCAGGACTTTGGCAGGGCGCCAAGGGAACCCCGGCAAATTTCGACATGCAAAGTTGTTCTTACCCTCTTCCGTTTTGTGTGGTATTTGCAGGACTTTGGCAGGGCGCCAAGGGGATCCCGGCAAATTTCGACCCGTAAAGGTTGTTCCTACCCTCTTCCGTTTTGCGTGGTATTTGCAGGACTTTGACAGGGCGCCAAGGGGATCCCGCAAATTTCGACCCGCAAAGTTGTTCCTACCCTCTTCCGTTTTGTGTGGTATTTGCAGGACTTTGACAGGAAGCCAAGGGGATCCTGGCAAATTTCAACCCGCAAAATTGTTCCTACCCTCTTCCTTTTTGTGTGGTATTTGCAGGACTTTGGCAGGGCGCCAAGGGGATCCCGGCAAATCTCAACCCGCAAAGTTGTTCCTACCCTCTTCCGTTTTGTGTGGTATTTGCAGGACTTTGGCAGGGCGCCAAGGGGATCCCGGCAAATTTCGACCCGCAAAGTTGTTCCTACCCTCTTCCGTATTGTGTGGTATTTGCAGGACTTTGACAGGGCGCCAAGGGGTCCCGGAAAATATCAACCCGCAAAGTTGTTCCTACCCTCTTCCGTTTTGTGTGGTATTTGCAGGACTTTGGCAGGGCGCTAAAGGGATCCCGGCAAATTTCGACCTGTAAAGGTTGCACCTACCCGCTTCCGTTTTGTGTGGTGTGGTATTTGCAGGACGTTCGCAGGGCGCCAAGGGGATCCCGGCAAATTTCGACCCGCAAAGTTGTTCCTACCCTCTTCCGTTTTGTGTGGCATTTGCAGGTCTCTAGATTTACCTCTACTTAATACAATTTAATGTATTTAAATAATTTAATTCCACAGAATTACATTATATAAATTAATTTAATCCGAATGCGTGAAAAACAATTTAAATAATTTAGTTCTGCGGGAGTAAATTCTTTAAATAAATTCAATTAGTTAAATTGTTTAAACCAATTCAATTAGGGGTAAATCTGGAGATTACTACGAATTAAATTATGCCCCTTTTTCCTTTAAAACAAGGCGGTTCACCAGTACCAAATGTTCTTAGAGAATGTCTCTGAAAGTTTGGTACTGTTGAACCGCCCTGTTTCCTCTAAAACAAGGCGGTTCAACAGTACCAACCTTACCCTGCTCCTGTTTTCACAATTCATCCTTTTTGTTGTCATTATTTCGAAAAGAAAAAGGGAAGGGAGAGATAAGGGAGAGAGGATCGATAAAGATGAGTCCCATGTTCTCCGTGCCTTGTTTTGTCTTTGCTCTTCCTGTTAAAAATGCAATCCTGTCTATCTCTCCTCCTCCTTTTTGTTTAACGGAAAAAACACAAGAAAAGAAAACAAGAGGGGAATGGAGGCCCTTTTCCATTCTCATACTTTTTCAATGGTTGGGGAAAGTGGCTGGGTTGGCTGCTTGCCCGTGGCCCTCCTCCATGCTTCAGCATATCCCTCCTCTCGCCCTATCTCTTCGGTTCTTTTCATTGTTCCCAAACGGAAACAGAAAGCGAGTTCCTTTCATTTTCATTGTTCTAGCTTTGGCTTTTTATTTTACAGGGAAACGAACAAGAGAGAACAAAGACAAGAGAGGAAAGATGAAGACAAGCACCATCTTCTCTTTGCCATGGGTAAGGAACGGGTGTCCCTTTGGATCGTTTTCTGCATCTTCAAGCGAGAAAAAAGGACGCACCTTCTCATTCAAAAGGGACAGGGGAGAGATGATGGGTCTAGAGGAATGCCACCTTCTTTGCGCCTTGTTTAGTCCGTCCCTCTCCTTGCTTCCTGTCTCTTCTATTCCTTGCAGTACGCTTCCAGAAAAAAGGCATCCTTGTGATCTCTCCTCTCTCACTTCTTTTTCCCTTCTCTCCATCTATTACCTTTTAACTGATTAAAAGCAGGAAAGGAACTTGAATGATAAAGCTGGTGACTCCTTGCACGTGGACCTTGCCGTACTTCATCATATCCCACTTCTCGGCCTATCTCTTCTGTTCCTTTCCTTACCCTTCTCCTTTGTTCATACTTCTTCCTTTTTGTTTTCCTTATTTCGACAAGGAAGAGGGAAGGGAGAGATAAGGGAGAGAGGATCGATAAGTTCCATCTTCTCTGTGCCTTGTTTTGTCTTTCCTTCTCCTTTATTAATCTCTCTTCTATTCTTGTCTTTGCTCTTCCTCCTTCTCTCTCCCTCCTCTTCAACGACAAAAACACAATAGAAATTAAAGTAAGAGGGGGACGGAGGCCCTTTTTCCATTCTTATCCTTTTTCAATGGTTGGGGAGCGGGGTTGGCTGCTTGCCCGTGGCCCTCCTCCATGCTTCAGCATATCCCTCCTCTCGCCGTATCTCTTCGGTTATTATCGTTGTTCCCAAACGGAAAAAGAAAGCGAGTTCCTTTCATTTTCATGGTTCTTTCTTTGGCTTTTTTATTTTACAGGGAAACGAACAAGAGAGAACAAAGACAAGAGAGGAAAGATGAAGACAAGTACCATCTTCTCTTGGCCATGGGCGATGGAACGGGTGTCCCTTTGGATCGTTTTCTGCATCTTCAAGCGAGAAAAAAGGACGCCCCCGAAACAAAAAACAACAATGTCTCTCTCTGTCTCTATCCCTGTCGCTATCTATCTTTCTTTCGCTCTTTCTTTAGCTTTCGCTCTTTCCCTGTCCCTACCTCTATCTCTCACTCACTCATTCTCAGTCTTTCAGTCTCTCAGTCTCTCTATCTCACTCTATGCGCGATGGAAGCAGGCGCTTGCTGTACGCTTCCAGAAAAAAGGCATCCTTGTGATCTCTCCTCTCTCACTTCTTTTTCCCTTCTCTCCATCTATTACCTTTTAACTGATTAAAAGCAGGAAAGGAACTTGAATGATAAAGCTGGTGACTCCTTGCACGTGGACCTTGCCGTACTTCATCATATCCCACTTCTCGCCTATCTCTTCTGTTCCTTTCCTTACCCTTCTCCTTTGTTCATACTTCTTCCTTTTTGTTTTCCTTATTTCGACAAGGAAGAGGGAAGGGAGAGATAAGGGAGAGAGGATCGATAAGTTCCATCTTCTCTGTGCCTTGTTTTGTCTTTCCTTCTCCTTTATTAATCTCTCTTCTATTCTTGTCTTTGCTCTTCCTGTTAAGAATCAATCCTGTCTATTTATCCTCCTCCTTCTCCCTTCTCCCTTCTCTTCACCGACAAAAAAACACAAGAAAAGACAAAAACACAGGGAAATGGAGGCCCTTTTCTTTTCTTATGCTTTTTCAATGGTTGGGGAAAGTGACGTGGCCCCTGTCCATGCTTCAGCGTATCCCTCCCCTTGCCCTATCTCCTCGGTTCTTTCCATTGTTCCCAAACGGAAAAGAAAGCGAGTTCCTTTCATTTTCATTGTTCTTCCTTTGGTTTTTTATTTCAAAGGCAAACGAACAAGAGAGAAGAAAGACAAGAAAGAGAGGAAAGACGAAGACGAGTACCATCTTCTCTTTGCCACGGGCAAAACCCGAGCCCTAGCTTCCAAATAAACCCTATTTAAGCCACCGGGGGGGGGAGGGGCGCCAGGCGGCCAGGGGGACAGGGTAGAAAGGCCCGAAACCACCTAAACTATCTAAACTATCTAACCTTGAATATGTAGAATGTGGGAGCTCAGTGTTCCAAAAACTTAAGGGGGACACTGCTTGCGATTTGTCATTTTGGGAGCTCCGTTTTTCAAAAACTTACGGGGGACACTGCTGGCGATTTGACATTTTGGGAGCTCCGTTTTCCAAAAGCAGGGGTACACTGCTTGCGAATTGTCATTTTGGGACCTCAGGTTTCCAAAAACTTTAGGGTGGACACTGCTTGCGATTCATCATTTTAGGAGCTCAGTTGTCCAAAAACTTAAAGGGGACACTGCTGGCGATTTATCATTTTGGGAGCTCCATTTTCCAAAAAAATCAGGGGGGCACTGCTTGCGATCTGTCATTTTGGGCGCTCAGTTTTCCAAAAAAAAGAGGGGGGACACAGCTTGCGATTTGTCATTTTGGGAGCTCCGTTTTCCAAAAACTGAAGGGGGACACTGCTTGCGATTTGTCCTTTTGGGAGCTCAGTTTTCCGAACACTTACTTGCGATTTGTCATTTTGAAAGTTCGGTTTTCCAAAAAATTAAGGGGGCACACTGCTTGCGATTTGTCATTTTGGGAGCTCAGTTTTCCAGAAACTTAAGGGGGGCACGCTTGCGATTTGTCATTTTGGGAGCTCGGTTTTCCAAAAACTTAGAGGGGGACACTGCTTGCGATTTGTCATTTTGGAAGCTCTGTTTTCCAAAACTTCAGGGGGACAATGCTTGTGACTTCTCATCTTGGGAGCTCAGTTTTCCAAACGCTTAAAGGGGACTCTGCTTGCGATTTGTCATTTTGGAAGCCCTGTTTTCCAAAACTTCAGGGGTAACAATGCTTGCGATTTGTCATTTTGGGAGCCCAGTTTTCCAAAAACTTAAGAGGGACACTGCTTGCGATTTATCGTTTTGGGAGCTCAGTTTTCCAAACGCTTACGGGGGACACTGCTTGCGATTTGTCATTTCGGGAGCTCAGTTTTCCAAAAACTTAAGGGTGACTTAAATTCCAGCCCCCCCCTGCCCAAGGCCGTCCCCAGGAAGAACAAGAAGAAGAGAAGAGAAGGAGAAGGAGAAGGAGAAGGAGAAGGAGAAGGAGAAGGAGAAGGATAAGGGGAAGGAGAAGGAGAAGGAGAAGGAGAAGGAGACGGAGACGGAGAAGGAGAAGGAGAAGGAGAAGGGAAGAGAAGAGAAGAGAAGGAGAAGGGAAGAGAAGAGAAGAGAAGGGCAGAGAAGAGAGAGAGAGAGAGAGAGATAGAGAGAGCGCAGAGAAGCGGGAGGAAATTGTAGTGAGATGGATTTGTGTCCTTACACAAACATTCAAAGAAGAGAAAGAAGAGAGGCGAGGGTGGATGAAGGTAGTGAGATTGAATAGTGGCGCCTCTCAGAATTTGTTGTTTCTTCCTTCTTTCTTTCTTCCTCCCAAAGACCAGAAAGGGATGAGAGGAGAGTTACGACAATTGAAATGTTCTTTGTCCTTCTCCTTGATAAGAAAGAAGAAAAACACTTTTGTTCATTCCTTGGTGTTTTCCTCTTGTTGTCTGTTCCTTCTCGCTGAATGAGTCTGTTGAAAGAACACGCACAAATGAACAGGGGAGCCGTTTTGTCCTATCTGAACAGAACTGTTGGAACTCAGGGGGGGTGGATTGCAGACAAACTGGAGGGAACAGGGGAACTCAGCCCTGCGAGGGGCCACTTTTTGCAACATAACTGCCCCCCACGTGCACACGCGCAGCCCCAAATCTGACTTCGCGAGACTGTTTGCAATTCTCTCCTCCATAAGAAAAGCAAAGAGCAGAGAAAAAGCGAGAAGAGATGTGAGCGAGGACGAAGGTAACGAGATGATCTTGGGTTCTTGGACATTCATCTTTGTTTCCGGCAAGAACAGAGCCAGAGAAGAGAGATAAGAGAGCAGAGGAGAGGATGGATGAAGGCAGTGAGAATGAATCAGGGCGCCTCCCCCTTATTTTTTGGTTTATTTTCTTCCTCATTTCTTCTCCAACAGGCAAGAAAGGGAAGAGAGGAGAGATGAGGAGAGTGTGTAAATAGAAGAGTGACATGTTTTCATGTTTACCTCTTCCTTGTTCTTCTCCTGTTATCCGACTCCTTTTCTCCTGAAAGAACCGTACGTTAGTTAAAGGTTTGTTGCTTTCCTCTTGTTGTCTGTTCCTTTCTCGCTGAATGGGAAGATCAAAAGAACATGCTGGACAGGGGCACAGGGGAACCGTCTTCGTCCTTGTATATACCCCCTTCTTTCTCCTCAACCGAAGGAACGGAAAAGTTGGAACGCAGGGGAAAGATTAAAGAAGGCAAAAGGAAGGGAACAGGGGAACTCATCCCTGTCCTAGGGGGAGAATGGGCCTCCCTTACGCAACAAACAAGTACTTGCTTCTCCTTTTTCCCGTCCATGTGCTTCGCTCATCTAGTGTTATGCATTCTCTCCTCCATAGAGAGCAGAGAGAAGAGGGAGGATGAATGTGGTGACATTGGTTTGTGCTGTTAAATCTTCATTCTGTAACAAAAGAACCACATGGAGGATGAATGCAGTGAGACTGAGTAAGGGCGCTTATCTTTATCCCTTCCTTGTGTGTTTCTTGTACATTTTGCTCGTGGCTTCCTCTTTCTTTTGAGATTGGCTTGTGTTCTCAAATCTTCATTCTGCAAGAAGAGCATCACTTATTCCTTCCTCGTGTTTTTCTTGTACATTCTGCTCGCGGCTTCCTCTTTCTTTTTCTTGTTGTTATCTAGCTTGCTTAAACACTCTTGTTGGTTCCTTGTTTTTCCCCTGTTGTCTGTTCCTTTCTCGCTGAATGGGAAGATCAAGAAAACATGCTGGACAGGGGAGACGTCGTCGTCCTTGTATACACCCTTCTTTCTCCGTAAACGAAGGAACGGACGAGTTGGAATGCAGGGGAGAGATTAAAGAAGGCAAGAGGAAGGGAACAGGGGAACTCATCCCTGCCCTAGGGGGAGAGTGGGCCTCCTGATGCAACAAACAACTAACTACTTGCTTCTCTCTCATCTTCCCGTCCATGTGCTTCGCTCATCTAGTGTTATGCATTCTCTCTCGCGCAAGAAAATCAAGAAGAGACACAAGCTAGAAGGGAGAGAGCAGAGAGAAGAAGTAGGATAAGAAGAGAACCACAGAAGAGAAAGAAGAGAGGATTAGAGGATGAGTGCAGTGAGACTGAGTGTGGGCACTTCTCTTTGCGATGGGTTTTCATTCCTCGTGTTTTCCTTGTACATTCTGCTCGTGGTTTCCTCGTCCTTGTTCTTGTTGTTCACTTTATCTAGCTTGCTTAAACACTCTTGCTAACACCTGTAGATAAAATGAACATGCATAAGTGGACAGTGGAACCGTCTTCGTCCTTCTTCTTTACCCCTTCTTTCTCCTTAAAAGACGGAACAGAACAGTTGGAGCTCAGGGGAGGGACTAAAGAAGGCAAAGGAAGGGAACAGGGGAACTCGTTCCTGCTCTACGGGGAGTGGGCCTCCCCTATGCAACAAACAACTACCTGCTTCTCGCTCTTCCCGTCCATGCGCTTCGCTCATCTAGTGTTATGCATTCTCTCCTCCATAAGCAAAACAAGAGACAAAAGCTAGAAGTGAGAGAGCAGACAGAAGAGGGAGGATGAATGGGTTGAGATTGACATGTGTTCTTTATATGTAGCCATTATTCTCCTCGGTAAGAAGAGCCAAGAGAGAGAGAGAGAGAGAGAGAGAGAGAGAGAGAGAGAGAGAGAGAGAGGGAGAGAGAGAGAGCGCGAGAGAGAGAGAGAGAGAGTGAGACAGAGAGAGAGCGAAAAGAGGAGACGGTGGATGAAGGTAGTGAGACTGACTTTTTCTTTGATGATTCCTTCCACTTTCCTTTTCTTCTACCCAAAGTCAAGAAAGGGAAGAGAGGAGAGGGTGTAAAGTGAATAGTGACTGAATGTAAAGAGTTCTATGGTTCCTTGATCTTCTCCTGTTCCGACCCCTTTTTCTCCTCGACAACGGGAAGGGGTCATACACCCTGGACTGTTCGTACAATCCTTTTATAACCGTTGAATGCACAACCCTAGACCATGAACCCAAAAGACATAAAATGTCACCTACTTTTCTAGTAGCAATATGCATAATATGAAACGCAAACTACTCATTTGATAAGTGTTAATACTGTTGAAGTAAAACCCAAAGCAAGTAATCACATTATACCTAAAGGTCCATGGCACATATATATATATATACATGTATGTATGTATGCATGCATGCATGTATGTATGTATGTATGCATGTATGTATGCATGTATGTATGTACTACTATACATATCCCTAAGCCCTAAACCCTAAGCCCGAATCCCGAAGCCCGAAGCCCTAAACCTCATCTGTTCGGTGGCCGTCCTCAGGCCTGGCCATGTCGGCGCTTGGCTTCGTGCAGTCCAACGTGTGGCTGGCACATGGGGCGTCGAAACCCCCCCCCCCCCGGGGGGTTTAGGGTTTAGGGTTTCGGGTTTAGGGAGAGAGGGTTAGGGTTTAGAGTTTAGGGGTTAGGTGTTTAGGGTTTAGGGTTTAGGGTTAACAACAAGTCCAAACCCCAAAAGCTCTACAACCCTGGGTTATGAAGCAAGGGTTTTCGGGTTTCCCTACAACCCCGGGTTATGAGAAAATGGGCTGAGGGTTTGCTGGGTTATCAAAAAAGGGTGTAGGGCTTTGGGTTTTGGTCCTGTTCTGGGTTCAGCAAGGTTTGCAAGGAGCTCCCGCGCAATACTCCTTCGGGAGGAAGGCATGCGCCTTCACTTGGTAGCTACATAGTACCCTTTTGCCCTTTTTGGGCCCTTCCCTCCGTTAAAGAGATCTGAGGTATGTGCTCTGTACTTTTATAGGGTTTTGAAGTTTTTTCAGGGGCCCCATTTAAGGGCCCGTAGTAAGGGACTATGTAACTACCCGAAGAGAGGCGGGGGTAGAGGGGGGGATTTCAAACGAAACTGTCTAGGGCCGCTGGAAAACAACTCAGTTGGATGTGGTGCGCAGAAAGCTTGAGAGCTTCTTAAAGGCCTCTAACCGCCCCAGTGGAAAGCCGGGTATGTAGAGGGATTCGTACCTAAACCCTAAACCCTAAACCCTAAACCCTAAACCCTAAACCCTAAACCCTAAACCCTAAACCCTAAACCCTAAACCCTAAACCCTAAACCCTAAACCCTAAACCCTAAACCCTAAACCCTAAACCCTAAACCCTAAACCCTAAACCCTAAACCCTAAACCCTAAACCCTAAACCCTAAACCCTAAACCCTAAACCCTAAACCCTAAACCCTAAACCCTAAACCCTAAACCCTAAACCCTAAACCCTACCTGATGGACCCACAGGAATTGACCGGGGCGCCAGCCGCCCCCTAAACCCGAAACCCGGAACCCGAAACCCGAGACAACTTAAACCCAAAGCCCAAACCCGAAAAAAACAGCAAAGATCCCTAAACCCTAAACCCTAAACCCTAAACCCTAAACCCCTGAAGGCTCGCGGTGGCTTGGCGCTGCCCTTCCTCTTGGCCTTTGCCCAGATGCTACGTCCAGGTGGTTTAGGGTTTGGGGGCAGTGTGTGGTTTGGGGACGTGTGTGTTTAGAGCTGCGAGGGTTTAGGGTTTAGGGTCAAGGGTTGAAGTGGCAAGCCTGTTGCAAAAGGGTTAAGGGTTCAGGGGTTAAGGTGTACGAAGAAGTACCTGAATCATGGATTCGTACGGCTTTCAGTCGTAGCCGCTAGTGCTAGGGTCTGAGAGTGTTGCTGAGACTTTCCGGCCAGGACATCATAGCCCAGATGCACAAAAAAAGAGTTTAGGGTAGAAGGGGAAGTTTTTAGTATTCAGAGTTCCCCCCCCCCCCCCCCAAATCTTGCTCTGTTTCTCCTGCGCGCAGATGGCCCAGAAGCCTTGGCCCTGCGCCTCTATGAGGCAAGGCCCCACAACCCGCCCCGTTCTTTTGAGTGAGTTCGGGGTTGTAGGCTTAAGGATTTTAGATTGGGATGTTCCCCGTTTTTCTAACAGTCCTTCATAGGGATTCTAGCAACCCCTATTATAGTCCCCATTCGGGACTGTTAGTATAGGGGGGGGGGGGGGGGAACTTTTCAGGCTTTGGGATCTTGGAGCTTTGGGGGCTGTAGGGTTGAAGGCTTGAGGCTGCGGGCTCTAGGCTTGCTCCACCCTCCAAACCCTAAAACCCGAAACCCTAGAGACCCTAAACCCTAAACTTTAGGGTTTAGGGTCTCTAGTGTTTCGAGTTTAGGGTTTGGGGGGGCATCCCTAAACCTCACCCTAGCTTCCCTCCCCCGCAGTGCGGGACTAGTGGCGAGTTCTGGTGAGATGGGCGAGTGGCCTGTCCTTTGAACGCTTCTGGCCATAGAGCCCCGCAACATCCTTATGTAAGGCTTAGTAGCCCAGTGGTACCATTTACCCTTTTTTAGGTTTTGGGTTCCCGGTATAAAGGAGCCAACCCAAAAAAGAGTGCCCTTGTTATGATGTGGTTACTGGGCTACTCAGAAGGTACCTGTCGTAGCCTTCTTCACCCACTTTAAGTGCCTTAGAAAAGGCACCGAAACCCTGCCTGGGAACTCGGACCCTGCCAACCCAAATGGACTTAGATGAAGTGCCGCCCGACTGTTGACATCCTGCTGCTTAAACCCTAAACCCTAAACCCTAAACCCCATAATCCCTATGTTACCCACATAAGGAAGATTTTCCTCCTTTTGTTTTTTTCGGGGGGGGGGGGGGTCTTAAGCAATTCCTAGCATCTTGCGGTTTTTTCACCCCTAGTTCTCTCCATGGCTCTAAAGAGGAACGATGAAAGCACTTTTCTTGAAGGAGGGCTCAGAGACTTCCGACATAGCAGGGTTTAGGCTTTGTGTGTCATGTGCACGAGCTTGGCTTAGAAGCCATGAACAAGCGGAAGCACTTATGTAGACTCCCAAACCCCTTGACTAAGGAACACGTCTTAAGCGTTTAGTTAGTAGATTTCACCATGTTTTAGGGGGAGCATTCCTTAGCTTATAGATAGTAGGGGTTTTACCATGGTCTAAGGAGACATTCCGTAATTCCGGGGTGTTGGGCTTTCGGGGAGGCCTTAAGCCCTGAGCTACCCGAAGCCCAAAGCTACAAGCACACACACACAGATATATATATATATATATATATATCATATTTTTATTTATCTGTTTGTTTATTTATTTTTTCTACACCCCTTCCATATAAATCGTTCAGAATTTTTTTGTCGGGTATCTAATTCCCTATTAAGAATTGATGTAGTGTCGCTGGCGGGGCTTTGCTTACGCGATGCCTAGAACCTTGGGCGAACCCCCAGCAGGTCAGCTCTTCTTTTCTGGGCCCCCAGTTGAAACGTCACTTAATCTAGAGAAACGAAGCCCTCGACACTGGTTCACCTTAGAACATGCAAGACACGCTTGAAGACATCAACGCCGAGAAAAGCTTCGGGTGGTCGCACAAGCCATGCCCCTAAACCTTCCTAAAACGGCCTAAGCCCTACACCCTCCTGATTCTTGCCTAAACCCTAACCCTAAACCCTAAACGATAAAACCCTAAACCCTAAACCCTAAACCCTAAGTTGAGTAATCTGCGGATGTCAGGCGGCCGAGCAGCAACTATCAGAGCTGGAGAGCGGCCAGAAGGTCGAGCTGTTTGTGGCCACGCGCCGTATCGTCTAGAGTGGACCGGACGCTCCTGGAAGTAAAAAGGCATTAGGAGGAACCGAGCGTAGGTTTAGGGTTTAGGCTTTAGGGCTTAGGGTTTAGGCGTTTTTGTCGGTGGTTGGGTGGTTGGGGGAGAAGCCCTCCCCGAAACGGAGGATTCTGCACTCTTTGTTGTATGTCATGGCGGGAGTTCTTCAAACCCAACATCCTCAAGCCCTAAACCCTAAACCCTAAACCCTTAAGCCCTACAGATCCCCAACTTTGAGGGTTTAGGGTTCAAAAGGGTTGCCACCCCCCGGCTTCCATTTCTTGGTTTTGGGGTTTAGGGTTTAGGGTTTAGGGTTTAGGGTTCAGGGTATCGTAGCTCCAGGCTTTTCACAGGACCAGGAGCAAACCCCGAAGATCATAAACCAGCCCCCTGAACCTTAGTAGTTCTGTGCGCACAGCAAACGGCTACCCGATAAACCGCCCTGGACCTTAGTAGGTTAGTTTTGTATGCACACAAAGAACTGCCCTACAGACACTGCAAACTACTAGCTTAAGAACCCCGCAAAAAATGAAAACAATCTTCCTTATAAGGGCAACATGGGGATTTTCATTTTTCATTTTTTCAGGAGGGGTTCTGAAGCAAATAGTAATAAAACCCCTCAACCTTGGACTCTTGCGCCTGAAACCCTAAACTACTTCTCTGAGTTGTGGACAGGTTCCAGGTTGAGCATATGGACATGTCAAAGCAGTGTCGTGAACATCCGGAGTCAGAGTCATCTCGGATAGTTTCGGTTTAGGGCTTTGAGGTTATCTTCGCTTCACTGAGTTGTAAGATCCTTAAAAGCCTCAGAAAAGATAAGTTCAAGGCAATCAAAACGCGTGAGCTTGCGATGTGAGAGCACCCAGAACTGCATGGAGTGACGACGTCCGGGATGGCTCAGGCGATACTGCTGCACCCTGCCTCGTGAGATGGTAGCTTTTGTTCATATGTGTTTTGGGGCTTCAACGCTTCGGCTTATTACCTAGGCCCTACAGCTGCAGCAACAGCAGCTTCCCTCAGGCTGTGGAAGTTTTCTTAGCTTCTGCCCTTAATTAGTTTGCCAGAAACAATTGCAAAGATCGTGTCAGGTTGGATCTCTGCTATCAGTCATGGAGTTTGTGAGGGCTCTCTACTAGGAAGTCCCGGCGCATTTCCTGAGTGATTGCTTAAGGAATATTCACCCTTAACCTCAGACCCTAAACCACAAAACCCCAAACCCTAAACGCTAAGTAAGGGGTTTGGGAGTCTTCCGGTGGTGGGGATCCTTATGACTCCAGTAGCTGCGACCTTAAGAACCGTCCACCTATCCATTGTCTTGTAGGTCACCTAAGCTATAGAGTTCTTCCGGGACGGGGTTCAAGTCCCTAATGCTCCCCACTATTCCCTACGGCTTCGTAAGCCTCCCTAAGTTTCCCTAGAAACCTACCCCCCACGAACCCCCCTCCCTTAAGAACCCCATATCTAAGACTTCTCTACGGGGCTCCGTGGCAACCACCTGCAACATAGGTTTTGGGGCTAAACCCTAAACCCTAAACCCTAAACCCTAAAGCCAAGAAACCTTGCTTCCGCCCCAACCGCTGCAAGAGTTGTCACTTCTCAGGTGTGCTGGCGTGAGCCTCCTGCTCGCCTTTTTCTTGATCTATTCCGCCGCGCGCTTGTGGTTTCGGGTTTAGGGTTTAGGGTTAAGGGTTTAGGGCTTAGGGTTTAGGGTTTAGGGCTTAGGGCTTAGGGTTTAGGGTTTAGGGTTTAGGGTATTAGGGTTACCACCCTCAACAGCAACAATCCCTAGGCATGGACGTCAGAAACTACCCGGAATGGCCTATCTCCTATCTACTTGAAGAGGCCTCCCCCCCCCCCCCATTTTCAGGTTCTGAAAGTTGGGGATTATTTGGCCAAGAATCTGTTGCACAGACATCTTGTGACCATGAGGCTCTTGAGACACCGGGAGATCCAAAGCCTCTTAGGCAGCTAGGAACGAAGTGCCCAAAGCTGGGTTTAGGGTTTAGGGTTTGGGGTTTAGGGTTTAGGGTTTAGGGTTTAGGGTTTCGAGTCCACCTTGGCTCATAGTAGTCCCTTCCAGGGGTCCCTCCTTATACCCTTAAAAATCTTTTAGGCTTTCTGAGTTCCCAATGGCCTGATTATGTGCGGAGTTTGTGGGCTGTTTTGAGACGAAAAGGTTAGAAAGGACGAGGAGAACTAGGGGGAGCCTGAGGGTCTTCGCACGTGAACGCGTGGGGTTTGGTATATTAACGTTTCTACTACTATCTAGTAACATGTATGAAATTAATATATATATATATATATGTATATGCATATAATAGGTTAAAGAAAGGGGGTGAACTCTGAATTCACAAGGCGCTACCTAGAGCCCTCAGCTGCCGTTTCCGATGTGAGATAGTTCCATGCAGAGAATTCGCCCCCGCAAGAAAACAAAAGAACTACGGACCCTCAAAGCCTTCCACTTGAAACCCCGAAGCCCTTAAGCTAGGCCGGGCCCAAAAAAAGCCACCTGCAAAACCCTTGTAAGCCTAGACCCTGTAGCCCTGCTCATTCCCAGGTTACTCTGGGACCGGGTGCCCTACGTTAAACGCTAAACCCTAAATCCGAACACTCCTGCAGCTGCTTACGAGTCACGCCAACGTCGCTGAGACAACCCTAAACCCTAAACCCTAAACCCTAAACCCTAAAGCCAGATTCTGTGCCTTAAGCCCTAAACCTAACCCCTAACAAAGGCTTGGGATGTGCTAGAGCCATGGGAGCCACCTTGGCTCGCAGAAAGTGGTTGGTTTTGGTTTCTTTTGGGCTTAGGGTTTAGGGTTTAGGGTGTAGGGTGTAGGGTTTAGGGTTAGGGGTTTAGGATTTAGGGTTTGGCTTGGTAGCCCAGTGGTACCCTTTTCCTTCTTGTTTTCGTTCAGGGTTCCCTTACAAAGTAAGCAACCCAAAAAAGGGTGCCCTTATTGCAATATGGTTGCTCGGCTGCCAAGTTGGGGTTTGGGGTTTAGCGTTTAGGGGTAGGGTTAAGGGCTTAAGGATTAGAGTTTGGAGGGCACCAGGGGTTCTCAGGGACCCAATCTTGTAGCTTCAGATGTAGAACCCCGATATGGTTGAAAGTGATGTTCTAGTTCCGTGGGTGTTTGTTCGGGAGTGCTTGTGACGCTTTGCGGTTGTGATTTTCGTGTGGGCTTCGCCAGGGCTTGGGGGGTTTGGGGCGTAAAGGGGAGTTGAGCGGAGAATCCTACACAACCCTAAGCCCAAAGTTGCGAAAATGACCGCATCTTTGAGCCCGAAACTTCTCAGCAAGAAAGAGAGGCTAAACCCTAAACCCGAAGCCCTAAACCCTAAAACCTAAACCCTCAACCCTGAACCCTTAACCGTGGGATGTCCAGGGCTTGAAGTTTATCAGCCTGTTTCTGTCCTTGACCGCGAGGGCCTCCCGAACTGCAAAACATAAGAATTGAGCGCGAGAGCTGCAACAGCTGCCTCGAAGGCGTTAAGGGTTTGGGGTTTAGGGTTTAGGGCTTTTTTTGCCAGCTAGCGTCGTAAAGGAGTCTGGGTTCGATTCAACAAAGGGCTTCTTTAGAGGGTCGAAGCTTGGAAACCCCTACAAGAGTTCAACGAAGGATTGGCCTGGACTACAACCTGATCATGCAGTCCATTTCCCCGTCCGCGCCGCTTGCCCAGGGCAGGGTTTCCATCGCTTCAGGTGGAGCCCGAAACCCAAAAACCCAAAAACCCAAAAACCCAAAAACCCAAAAACCCAAAAACCCAAAAACCCAAAAACCCAAAAACCCAAAAACCCAAAAACCCCAAACCCTAAAACCCTCAACCCTAAAGCCCTAAAAGCCCTAAAACCCTACAAACCCCAAACTCTCCAAAGGGTCTTTGGGGTTCATAGGGCTGAGAGCTCTTGGCTGAAGGACCAAGGGACTAAGGCTCGGTACCCCTACGTTTGTAGTTGTAAAGGTTCCCCTTACTATACTCCAAATTGAATATGGCCCTTATACTACTACCTTAAGGGTTTAGGGTTTCGGGTATAGGGTTTAGGGTTTAGGGTTAGGGTTTAGGGTTTAGGGCCCTAATCCCTAAAGGTTCCCCTTAATCTACTCCCAAGAGGGCCTTACAGGTTCCCCTAAATATGTGCTTCATATACCCCTAGAGGTTCCCCTTAATGTGCTCCTAGTATGGCCCTTATCCTACCTCAAGAATCTTTAGACCCTGAACCCAAAAAAAACCTAAGCCCTAAACCCTGAACAGGGTTTGTTAAAGCCCTTGGGGTACAAGCTGGAGGCTCCAAGGTCCAACTTCTAGAAAGTAAGGAAACGTCCCAAACCCTTTACAACCCTCGGCAAAAATGACCGTGCAAGACGGTGCGTCATAGTTTCACGCCGAGGTCTCCGAACGCAGCCTCCTCGAACCCGGTTTAGGGTTTAGGGTTTAGGGTTTAGGGTTCCCTGGTTCCATCTCCCATGGCCTTGTCCTTGCAAGCGGGACCCCTTTTTGAACCTGGAAGATGCTTCCTAAACCCTACCCCAAAAACCCCTAAACCCTAAACCCCTAAACCCTAAACCCTAAACCCCTAAACCCCTAAACCCCTAAACCCCTAAACCCCTAAACCCTAAACCCTAAACCCTGAACCCTGAACACTAAACCCTAAACCCCTAAACCCCTAAACCCCTACTGTAAACCCTAAACCCTGAACCCTAAACCCTAACCCCCTAAACCCCCAAACCCGAAACCCTAAACCTCTAAACCACAGGACTGAGGCAGGACGTTACGCACTTGCCAGGTTCAAAACAGGAGTTTGTGGGGCAGCAGTCGTGGGCCTGCTCTTTTTTAGGGTTTAGGGTTTAGGGTCTGCTGTGATAGGGCGTAGGTGCTGTGAAGGTTAGGTTTCGGAGCAAGCTCGAAAGCTTCGTGAGGTGCGAAGAGAAGCTTTGGCCCGATTGTGGAGGGCCATCTAACACTGCCACCCAAACCTATTCCTTTTAGGGTTTAGGCCTAAACTCAAGGAAACAGTCCACTTCTAAACACTTAATTCAGTTTCATGACGTTCGGGGTTGGGTCTGGTAGGGTGGTCGGGGTTTCTCGCAGGCAGTTTCAGGGGTCAGCGGGGCTGGGGGGCCAGGCCCGGGGGGTCAGGGGGGTCAGGGGGGTCAGGTGGCCCCCCGGTACCTAGTCAACTAAAGACCCTCAACCCTGAACCCTGAAACCCTGAAACCCTGAAACCCTGAAACCCTAAACCCTAAACACCCTGAAACCCTAAAACCCCAAAGAAAGCCAGCGAAGGTGGGGGACTGGCCGGCACTGGCTTGGCTTGGGCCATCGCTTTGTGAGGCACCTTTGTCTGGTAAGTTTTGGGTTTGGAGGGTTTGGAGGGTATAGGCGTTTTCTTTTTTAGCTGCCAAAGTATGCATCAGAATGGTCCTGTTTATGGGCTCTGGCCTTTTTGAAAATATGCTTGGCGGGTTCAGGCAGGGTCCAAAGGGCTAGGGGTTCAGGGCTTTATAGCATAAAGGGTTTGCAAGGGTTGGGGCGTGGGTTGAGGATTGATTAGCTGACACATTGTCTAGCGGAAGGCATGAACTCAACTGCCAGGCCCGTAGCTCATAGCACGCCAGCATTCTTTGACGCCACAGATGTCAATAGGTTTTAGGGTTTAGGGTTTAGGCCTGACATTGACTGAGCGCCTGTGAGAGAGAGAGGGTTTAGGGTTGAGGGAGCCAGCTAGACTCAAATCAAGGCTTGGCAAAAGCTTGTGAGCAACAGGACACTTTTTTCGCAGGACAATGGCGGACAGTTGGCCCACGTAGCAGATTCCCAGGAGTAGGTGTGCGGTCAGATCTCACGTTTGATCATGACGTGTCAAACTGAAGTGGCCAAAGTTGAAACATTGGACGTCGTACTTGGCATGGTTTGCTTATTCAATGTGAGCTCCTGAACAGCAAGCCAGAAAAAGGACGTGCTGCACAGTGTTCTTGGTGGCATGATGCCGAGTACCTTTCGGCTTCAACGCGCAGCCTTAGGTTCCAGTCGACAGTGATCAGCGTGCAGTTCTCACACGACGCCTCTGCCTCTGGCAGCGTCTCGGCTGATTGAGATCCGTAAGCCCTGAACCCTAAACCCCAGAAGCCCTCAACCCCAAGCTCCTAAACCCTGAGCCCTAAGCCCCAAAAGGCCCTAAACCCCAAACCCCGCAAGCTCTTATAGCAACCTCCTGCCGACAAGGAGGGGAGGTGAGTCGATGCCAAAGTGTGCTTGTTCCCCTTTCTGGCTGAACCGGATCCACATTTTCTCCACCGAATTCAAGAAGGGTTTAGGGTATCAGGGTTTCGGGCGTAGGGCTTAGGGTTCAGGATGTCATTTGTTAAAGCACATTTCTTTCCTCCCAGGATACTCGGGAAGGAAGGTTGTAATTAAGCCCCAAAGTTTTGAAGTCGTGCTCGCAGCCTAGAAATGGGCAGGGGCCGAACTGGAATAGAACCCCAAAGCCTAAACTACCCAACACCTAAACCCTAAACCCTAAACCCCAATGCGGGAGCGGAGCGACCCTAAACCCTAAACCCTAAACCCCAAACCCCAAACCCTAAACCCTAAACCCTAAACCCGCCCGCCCCCCCTCAAAGCTCTATTGGGGTAGGCGGGCGCAGTCGAGCGGTCAGCGAGACCAGGGCAGGCTCTGCTGGGCTGCAGAGCCTGCCAGCCGCACCCCTGATGGGTCGCCAAGCTAGAGTCGCCCAGCATAGTCACTATTACCTTGGGGGGGGATCCTTTTTCCATTTGCCTGGACCTGGCCCTGGTTCTGGCCCTGGCCCTGGCCCTGGCCCTGGCCCTGGCCCTGGCCCTGACCGTGGCCCTGGCCCTGGCCCTGGCCCTGGCCTGGCCCTGGCCCTGACCCTGGCCGTGGCCCTGGCTGGCTCTGGCCCGGCCCTGGCCCTGGCTCTGGCCCTGGCCCTGACCGTGGCCCTGGCCTGGCCCTGGCCCTGGCCCTCCTGACCTGGTTCTGGCGCTGGCCCTGGCCCTGGCCCTGGCCCTGGCCCTGGCGCTGGCCAGGGGCTGCGTGGCCGTGGCTGTGGCCTTGGCCGTGGCTTTGGGCCCTGGTTCTGGCTGTGGCCCTGGCCCTGGCCCTGGCCCTGGCTCTGGCCCTGTCCTGGCTTTGGCCCTGACCTGCCCTGGCCCTGTGGCTCTGGCCTGACCTGCCCTGGCCCTGGCCTGGCTCGGGGCCCTGGCTCTGGGCCTTGCCCCTGGCCCCTGGCCCTGGCTCTGCCCTGCTCTCTGGCTTCTTGCCAAGACTGCACCCCTGTCTGTGCAACCTCTTCGCACCTCATTGAGAGGGCCCTTCGGCCCAGACCGTCCCCTTCGCGCAAACCTGAAGGAGAGTCCTTTGCCTTATGGACCCAAGTGACCCACAACCTGCAAGTTCACGCCTGAGTTTTCTGTGAATCCTTTGCCTTATGGCCCCAAGAAAAACCCAGAAGTCTAGTCACTAAAGGCTTGGGCTGTTCTAACTAGTTTCAGAATCCTCCGAGAATGGTTGCCTTAGTTTGGGCTGGCTCCGGTTTCGCGGATTTTGAATGGCTGGCTTGGTTTTGGCTGGCTCCGGTTTGGTTTCGCAGTGAGTTGTGATAGGGTGGCCTTGGGGTGGGCATGTCTTCACACTATTGCGTTCAGCTGACCCGTGCTACACCCTAAACCCTAAACCCTAAACCCTAGACCCTAGACCCTAAACCCTAAACCCTAAAACTTTGTGGTTAGGGTTTACTTGGAGGTTGGGAGGTACTTACAACCCCAATTACAGCCGCACCGATGAGCCGCCTATAAGTCCTCTAAGTAGGTTTAGGGTTTAGGTTTTAGGGTTTAGGGTCTAGGGTTTAGGGTTTAGGGTTAAGTACCCATGAACCTCCAAGTAGGGTTCAGAGAACCACAGAGATCTACATTTTCGGAGGTTTCCCTGCGGGTCGGAACCTTCCCTTACAAGCGCTCTTGCGACTCCTAACCCCAGAAGACAACACCGTGTCCAACCGTGGTTGGCCCGAAACCCTAAACCCTTGTGGGTTTAGGGTAGTTTAGGGTTTAGGGTTTAAGGTTTAGGGTTTCGGGTTTAGGGCCAAACAAAGGCGTTCGGGGTTCTCAGAGGCTCCTAGGCCCAAACTCACGCCGAGGTCCCCTCAGGTCGCGGACGGCTGACGGTCTGGAGGTGTCATTGGAGCACCTGGTCCTTGTTAGCAGCTGCTTTGGGGAGGGTTTAGGGTTTAGGGTTTAGGGTTTAGGGTTTAGGGTTTAGGGTTTAGGGTTTAGGGTTTAGGGTTTAGGGTTTAGGGTTTAAGGCTCAAAATGGTTTAGGGTTTAGGGTTCAGGGTTTTGGGTTTAGGGTTTAGGGTTTGGGGCAGGAGCTCAGCTGTCTCTGTTTAACTGCACTTGCTGAGTAGGGTCGCCTTTAACCTTGGTGGGTGAGAGAACCCCCTTTTTTAAGCCCCAAAAAAGAAGCTTTGTTTCAAGGGATACAAGGAAGAACCCCTTGTAGGGGCCCTTAAGCGTAATTCCCCTACATAACCCCTAAAGGTACCTCACATCGTCCCTATATACCGTACCCCATATCACCCCTAAACCCTAAACCCTAAACCCTAAACCCTAAACCCTAAACCCTAAATTACCAAGAAGGTTCCTCATCAGGGCCCCTTCTTGGGATGTTCTCTCATTTACTAGCAGTCCTTAATCGGGAGCATACTAGGGTTTACGATGATCCCTATTACGGACTGTTAGATAAAAGGGGAACAAGCCTAAACCCTAAACCCTGAACCCTAAACCCTAAACTCTAAACCCTAAACCCTAAACCCTAAAACCCTAAACCCTAAACCCTAAACCCTAAACCCTAAACCCTAAACCACACCCAAGTCCCTCCTTTCCTCCCTTGAGTGTTTTATTGGAGATGCCTTCCAGTGTGCTACCAAAAGGCTTGTAGCCTTCGAGCCCCAAACATCGAAGCCCCAAACAGGTTTAGCGTTTAGGGTTTAGGGTTTGGGGTTTAGGGTTTAGGGTTTAGGGTTTAGGGTTTAGGAGGGTCTAGGGTTTAGGGTTTAGGGTTTAGGGTTCTCTTCTTGTAGGTCTCCAGGGCATTCTCACAGTTGTAGGGTCTTGTTCCAAGCAGTCGATCTTCCCGGGTGCCGATGCAACGTTGCGTAATCTCTCAAGCAGGGTTGAACGGTCGTGCCGATGTATGCTGTGGTCCCTTTTTGGGGGTGCCCGATATAAATGAGTCTCCGCATGAGAATAAATTCGGGAGCCCAACAAGGACAACAGTTTCTGCAACCTAAAACATAACCCTATAACTTCTAAGCCACAAACCCCCAAAGAGGTGCAAGAAGGACAATAGCTTCCCCCTAAACCCCAAACCTTAAACCCTAAACCCTAAACCTTAAACCCTAAACCCTAAACCCCAAACCCCAAACCCTAAACCCTAAACCCCAAACCCCAAGCCCCAAACCCTAAACCCTAAACCCTAAACCCTTGTCTGGGGAGTCAGGATCTCCTTCCAGTACCAGCTGATCAAGGAGAACCTGCAGCTCCCTCAGAGGGCCATAGGGTTATTTAGGGTTTAGGGTTTAGGGTTATAGGGTTGTAGGGTTGTAGGGTTATAGGGTTATGGGGTTATAGAGTTATAGAGTTATAGAGTTATAGGGTTATAGGGTTGTAGGGTTACAGGGTTATATAGGGTTATACAGGGTTGTAAAGCGTCATATAGGGTTACGGGGTTATAGCGTTATAGAGTTATAGGGTTTAGGGGGAGGAGTAGGGTTATAGGGTTGTAGGGTTATAGAGTTTAGGGTTGACTACGCTTGGGCGCTTTGTGCGTTTTTGGCACATGGGTTCTTGTGATGCGAAGACTGCTCCGCTATGTCAGCACCGACATGAGCCATCTACCCTGCGAGGGAACTAAAGCGTGTTTGCACATGGATAATGGGGATTAGTATCTTTGTGTGAGGGTTCTTAAGCACATAGTAGTTTAGGGTCCTTTTCTCTCCTCTTCTTTTCTTGCCTTTCCTTTACTTCGGACCTTGAAAAGAGGGGGTTCTTAAGGCAAGGAGTAGTTTAGGGGTAAGCCGTGAGCACTAAACCCTGAAGTTCAGGGTGCTGCATCGGGCACGCAGGTCTGACAGAGTAGGGTTCAGGGCTTTTAGGGTTTAAGGGTTTAGGGCGTTTATAAGGTTTACAGGGGATAGGGTTTATAAGTTTTTTTATTTTTTAATAGGGTTTGTAGGGTTTGTAGGGTTCAGTTTTTGTAGGGTTTGTAGGGTTTGAAGGGTTTGTAGGGTTCATAGGGTTTAAAGGGTTTATAGGGTTTATAGGGCTCATAGGGTTTACAGGGTTTACAGGGTTTAGACGGTCTATAGGGTGCATTATAGGAGTTATCAGGTTTCTAGGGTTCATAGGGTTGACTAGGGTTTAATTGGGCTCAACGGAGTTCAGAGGGTTTACTAGGGTTTACTTAGGGCTCATAGGGGTCTAGGGGGGCCTACAAGCCGCGGAGATGCACGGTTCCCACGCATGTCTTACGAGCCGCGAGGTACAAGATGTACACGACCTTCGGCCGGCCTCCGAGCGATGCCATTTTTGGAGGGTTTAGGGTTGGGGGGTTTTGGGTTTTTTGTGGGTTTTGGGGGTTTTGGGGGTTTGGGGGTTTTGGGGGTTTTGGGGGTTTTGGGGGTTTTGGGGGTTTGGGGGTTTTGGGGGTTTTGGGGGTTTTGGGGGTTTTGGGGATTTTGGGGTTTTGGGGGTTTTGGGGGTTTTGGGGGTTTTGGGGGTTTTGGGGGTTTTGGGGGTTTTGGGGGTTTTGGGGGTTTTGGGGGTTTAGGGTCTAGGGTTTAGGGTTTAGGGTTTAGGGCCGAGAGAAGGGCGGCATGTGGGGGTTCCCGAAATTCGGGGCACGTTTTTGGGGTCCCGATTATGGTCCCTTGTTTTCGTAGACCCCCCGTGTAGGAATCCGGGGTTTAGGGTTTAGGGTTTAGGGTTTAGGCCGAGAGTCAGGAACCTGCCAGCAGCAGATTGTTGAAAGACCCCCTAAACCCTAAATCCGAAGCCCTGAGCCCCTAAACCCCTAAACCCGAAACATGCGCCTCCCTAGGTCCGGATTACCACGAGCTCTTCGTCAAGTGCCTCGGCCGAGAGGTTCGAGGGTGTAGGACTCCAAAATGCAACCTAAACCCTAAACCCTAAACCCTAAACCCTAAACCTGCTGGACTCAAGGGCAGACGGGGCCGGGGTTCTGTGGGTGAGGAACGCCCTAGAAGTCACCGAAAGTTCCCGAAGCCCAGAAAGCCCTAAGCGCTAAACCCTACACCCTAAACCCTAAACCCAGGGTTGCCACGGTTCGGTTCGGTTTCTGAGAACCGAACCTTAATTACGTGCGGTTCGGTTCCAGTCCGGTTCGGTACGGTTCGGTTCGGCGGTTCGGACGGTTCGCATTCAGTGCATGTCACTATAAGGGTACCCTAAACCGTATGACAAGAGCCGTCGTTTCATTCAAGGTATGTTGTGCTCACCTTGTGATGGGGGGCTGAACCCTAGAAAACCCTAAACCCTACACCGTGCAATCTGGCAGCTTTGTGGCTTGAAAAGCGTACTCCCGGCAACCAGGGCGAGCACAAGCAAGCGGGGGAGTAGCTTTGAGGCTTGAATCCTCCGGATTTAAAACCCTAAACCCTAAACCCGAAACCCTATACCCTAAACCCTAAACGCTAGCCCTAAGCCCTATACCCTCCTAGGTAGACATCCTGAGTTTCACCTCCCTCCTCTGTGCCAACGAGGATGGGTATGGATTTGCTCACAGTGGCTGCGACCAACCACATCGCCAGGGCTTTCTTTGTGAACCGCGGCTGGGCGAAATCTTAAGTGGGTTTAGGGTTTAGGGTTTAGGGTTTAGGGTTTAGGGTTTCGGGTTGCAAAGACGGCTTGGACGGTTTGCACAATGTAAGGAGTCCGGGCTTGGTAATTTCAGAATTTGGCAGAACGTATGTATGTTTACCTGGACAGAAAGTTGTCAAAAAGGCCGTTCCCCGCTGACTTCACGAGCCTGGGTTCAGACAGGGGTTGCAGCGAACCGATTCCGGTATGCGATGAGGGCCTTTCGGCACAGGAGAGTTCGATCCAAGATGGGGATGTCAGTCCTTGCGAGAGTAGGAAGAAACATGGGGCAACTTTGTGGAGTCTGTGGGCAATTGCACAGTTGGCTTCCCTAAACCCTAAGCCCTAAGCCCTAAACCCTAAACCCTAAACCCTAAACCCTAAACCCTAAACCCCTGGTTTCTTCAGCTTACTGTCTCATCTCACAAGCAAGCCGCAGAGCCCAAGAAGCTTCTGACCGAGCTCACTTTCAGCACGAGGGGGGCCAAACATCTATGTCGAATGATGAAAGCCATATGACACGATGGGTTTAGGGTTTAGGGTTTAGGGTTTAGGGTTTAGGGTTTAGGGTTTAGGGTTTAGGGTTTAGGGTTTAGGGTTTAGGCCTTCGGGATTCTGTGACAGTGAAGGCTGCAGAGGTTTGGGGCTTCACGGATGAAGAGCTGACCCTGGCAGGAACGATGATTGGCAACTTCATGGTTCCTTGCCCATTTAAGGGGGGTTTAGGGTTGAGGGTTTAGGGTTTAGGGTTTAGGGTTTAGGGTTTAGGGCTTTTTTCCTGGGGATCTATAGGTTTGAGGGGTTGGTCTTGGGGGGGGGGGGGGGGGGTTATAATTCTTCCTAGCCTCCTAGCCGCCCCTCCCCATACTCAGGTTGCAGTGACGCTGACATAGAAAAACCCTAAACCTTAAGCCCTAAACCCTAAAATTGTATTGAGCCCCCGGGGTTCAGGGCACGACTGCAGTGCTCGGTGTCCATTTCAGGGATCTTTCGTTCTGAAGATGATATGTCGCCTTGTCGTGGCGCGCTGGAGGTTTCCCTAGCGTTGCTCTGTTCTGCGTGAATCAGTCACGGCATAGTGCGTTGGCAAACTTGCAGGGAGACATTTGGGGTTTACGAAAACGAGGGACCCTTAATACACACTCCCAAATAGTAGGGTTCCTCTAAAATAATAAGGACCCCCAATAAGATACCCCTAAATTCGAAAAAAAACATATCCATTGCAAGTCAGGCATGGATGCACATCTGGAAGGAATGGCCCAAGTTGCCCTAAACCCTAAACCCTAAACCCTAAACCCTAAACCCTAAACCCTAAACCCTAAACCCTAAACCCTAAACCCTAAACCCTAAACCCTAAACCCTAAACCCTAAACCCTAAACCCTAAACCCTAAACCCTAAACCCTAAACCCTAGCCCGAGGTCCTGTGCGAATCGTGGTTGCCCCCCCAGGAAGTTTGCGTGGGGATGCTCCCCCTTGGACTTACTGGCTCAAGACCCAACTTGTCAACTTTTGGGCTTCTTATAAGGTAGTCTATTCTGAAAGTTTCAACTTTTATTTCCTTGAGTTTTGGGCCAGGAAGTAGAACAGTCCTTAAAAGGGATTACAAGATGGGGTACTATAATCCCTCTCGAGGACTGTTATGTTAGTACAAGGGGGAACATCCCAAAGTTTCTGCCTTCAATGTCTGGAGGAAGTAAGACAAAGCAACTGCAGGATTTTTGACAAGGCAAGTGCCTTAATGTGCAAGGGGGCTATGGCGCCTCAGACTTGAGACTTCAAGCAGCATGAAAGAGGGTCCTACCCGCATCCCCAAACCCAAAAGACCCTGGGAATTCCATTGGGCATGGCTCTGGCCCGCCGGGCCAAGTGGCTTCGCCCCTTCGCCCACGTGCACGCGCGCCAGCGACACTCCTTGGAAGGATTGCCAAGGCACTACGACACCTGGTATGATTTTAGAATGGGTTCACAGGGTTTCCAAGAGTTTAGAATGGTTTTCTACAAATTTAGAGGGGTTTTCAGGTTCGGGAGGTGGATTGAAATTTATGGGTTGGGTTTCGGGCTTGCGGGTTGAGGCAGGCAGTGTGGTGTTTCTTTTCGCTCGTGCTTTAAGTAGGAGGGCAGCCCGAGATGGAGATGATTTTTGCGCAGTTCGCTTGAATGAGAACAGCACAGGATGTGGTCGGCGACATCGCAATCTTCAAGCATCCTGTGCAAGAGTCTGACTTACGTGCAGTGGCTGACAGGTTTCTCGCTGCACGCCCGGGTGTTAAGGTCGTCGCATTGAAGACATCTGGAATGGCTGGTGCAGAACGGAAGAGCTCGCACATCGTCGTCGCAGGTGAGAACAGGCTGGAGACAGTGCACAAAGAGTATGGAATTGAGACAAGGCTTCACATCTCGGACGCTTTCTTCTCTCCGCGCATGGGCGCCGAAAGACGTAGAATCAGTGGCCTCGTCGAAGGAGGTGACAGGGTCTTGATCCTCTTTGCAGGCTGCGGCCCGCTCGCATGCATGATTGCAAAAAGCTCAGCAGCAGCAGAAGTGGTTTGTATTGAGGGCAACCAGGCAGCCTTCAAGTGTCTCCTGGAGTCTCGTTCTGTCAACAAAATCGACCCCCTGCGCATGCCATGCTTCTTGGCTGATGTGCGAGACTTTCCGACCTTGCCTGAGCATGTGGATGCGAGCGCTGTCCCAACTGCACAGCAGGCGACGCGTCCCACGTACACGCGCCTGGTGATACCCAGGCCAAAGATCGACCGGGACACAACTTTTCTGGACGTGGCGCTCCCAGTTGTTGATGTGCACAAGGGCGCGGCGATTCATTACTACGACTTCGCCACACAAGAGGAGCTATCGACGGGTGCACAGCGTACGCTGGGCTCACTGGCAGTAGCCTGCGACTCGGTTGGCTGGAAGATCCTTGGCTTTCTTCTGACTTGAGCCTTTTTGTGGGTTTTCGGTTTAGGGTTTAGGGTTTAGGGTTTAGGGTTTAGGCTTTAGGGTTTAGGGTTTAGGGTTTAGGGTTTAGGGTTTAGGGTTTAGGCAAGTTATGGGTTTCTGTAGACTACAAAGAAGGAGCCCAACAGTTCTTCTTTCAGGAAGGGTTTAGAAGTCAGTCACTTGGAGGTTCATGGTACTTTATGAATCAAGTATCGCTGTACGTATAGCCAAACCCTAAACCCTAAACCCTAAACCCTAAACCCTACTACAGTTTCAACTGGTTTCTAAGCACCATGAACCTCCAAGCAAGGATCGTGGGCACGCCGCAGGTGCGCTGCGCGTCGCGTGCGCCGATCGGCGTTCGGCTGTACAGGATCTGCGTCGACTTCCGAGTCGCACCGGCGGAGCAAAGCAAGGCTTAGGGGTTAGGGGTTAGGGTTTAGGGTTTAGGGTTTAGGGTTTAGGGTTTGGGGTTTGGGGTTTGGGGTTTAGGGGTTTAGGGGTTTAGGGGTTAGAGGTACGCCTTGAAAACCCTGCATTCAAATCCTTCAGCACGTAAACCCTAAACCTTATTTGCTTAGGCCGTAGACCCCATAACGACCCCATACACTTTGAGGCGTGTCTCCGAAGTGGAATCCATGCAGGAAAACCTGAGCTCAAGACAGCCGCCAGTTCTGCATGGCGCTGAGGAAAGCAGCATTGACTGTGCTTAAAGCGCCCCGAGCTCCGTCGCTTTCTAAACAAGCATGTGCCATACCCTGCTGTGGCCATTCTTCAACCCTGCAAACCGCCTAAACCGCCTACCTAAGCCCTAATCCCTAAACCCTAATCCCTAATCCCTAAACCCTAAACCCTAAACCCTAAACCCTGCAAACCCTGCAAACCCACTTAGGAGCAGTCTCTACGCAAGCACTTCATGGAGAATGCCTTCGTGGATGTGCCTCTCTTCCAGTTCCAGGCTGAGCGCTCCCAAAACCCTAGCTAAACTTATGGGGTCCTTATGAGAGGGGGGTTTAGGGTTTAGGGTTTAGAGTTTAGGGTTTAGGGTCTAGGGTTTAGGGTTTAGCTAAGACAAGCCTGTGCAAAAGGGTTTAGGGTTTAGGGTTGTGTTCACGGTTTAGGGAGGGTAGGTACCTAGCGAACCTTAGGGAACCCCCCTTGAACCCCCTCCCTTAAGAACCCGAGGCTACGTCCCTAAACCCTGAACCCATAATTCCCCAAAAGGCGCAAGGATTGCAAGTCCTAAACTCCTAAACCCTAAACCCTAAACCCTAAACCCTAAACCCTAAACCCTAAACCCTAAACCCTAAACCCTAAGCCAAGCTAACTCCCCAAAACAGATGTTCTGCCGCCGCCAGGCCGTCACCCTGCCAGCGGAGTTCGAGACTGCCATCAAGGAAACACAGGCGGGGGTAGAGCTTTTGAGGGTTTGGGGGTCGGGGTTTAGGGTTTAGGGTTTGGGGTTTAGGGTTTGGGGTTTAGGGTTTAGGGTTTGGGGTTTGGGGTTTGCTGTTTAGGGTTTAGGATTTTTGGGGTTTAGGGTTTAGGGCTTTTGTCTACGAGAAGTTACATGGTCCCTGAAGCTGGTCCCCTGCCTTCTTTGAGGGGTTCTGAAGTATGGGCCCTTGGGTTTTATAGGGGATGTAAGGGGTATGGTATATAAGGGTTCCCCAAGTAAGGGCCCAAACTAAGGGACCATATAACTTCCCTAAGATTTTCTTAGGGTTCAGGGTTTCGTTCCGGGCCCTTTCCTTAGGGTTCCGGCTGGAAATCCAAAGGAACGTCGCCACGTGTGTCTCCCATTTCAAGGATGCGCCCCTAAACCCTAAACCCTAACACCCCCCTAAACCCTAAACCCCCTTCCTTCGGCAAACCGTCCCCGCAGAATCCGTGAGCCTGGTGAAAGGCCAAAGGTCTGGTCGCCTCCTTCAACTCCCAACCCGAAACCCTAAACCCTACTCCCGTGGCATCAGCTAGTTCAAATGCTTCAGCGATTTTGTTTTCATGATGTACTCTAGGGGCCTTGATAATTAGAATAGGGTTTTGGGGAGCGATAATTCTAGTGTAACTATAGTATAGTTTATGTAGCGGACCACAAAGGGAATACTATGGCTATTGTTACTTCTTCCGACCCCTATAGTATGGAGGAAAGAGACCGTCCGCGAAGAAGACGCACTCGAAAGAGCCCCTGCTTCTTAGTAGGGAATGAGAGACTTCGGGCCCTGTATATACCCTTTCAGGGATTATATAGAGTGCCTCATTCCCTCATTCGCTACTAAACCCTAGACCCTAGACCCTAGACCCTAGACCCTAAACCCTAAACCCTAAACCCTAAACCCTAAACCTTAGCCAGAAGAGCCGACATCTCCTGGAAGACCAAGAATCCCGTCATCGGAAGAGCGAGCCGACTCGTCTCTGGCACTTGGAGGTTCATGGTACTTAGTTTAGGGTTGAGGTTTAGGGTTTAGGGTTTAGGGTTTAGGGTTTAGGGTTTAGGGTTTAGGGTTTAGGGTTTAGGGTTTAGGGTTTAGGGTTTAGGGTTTAGGGTTTAGGGTTTAGGGTTTAGGGTGAGTGCCGATGGGCGAGTGCGCCCGACAAGATGTGCATCGGAGAGACGCCAGCACTGCCTCTGACGTCGCAAACGGTCTCTCTCCGAACAGCAGGGGCACCTTTCAAAAGGACTTACTGGCTTAAAACCCAACTTTTCCACTTTTGGGCTTCTTATAAGGTACAGTAGTTTATTCTGAAAGTTTCAACTCTTATTTCCTTGGCTTTTGGGCCAGTAAGAGGAACTTCAGGGCGAACCGGACCACATGGTTTCCTCCTACAGATGCAGGGAGCCAAATTGAAGTCTGCAAAGGCCATTGTTCGCTCCAATGGCTTTCGGGTTTAGGGTTTAGGGTTTCGGGTTTAGGGTTTCGGGTTGAGGGTTTAGGGTTTAGGGTTTAGGGTTTAGTTTAGGGGCCGGGGTGCCTTCAGTTTTTTGGTGTTTTGGGGTTTAGAGCTTTAAGGTTTCGGGCTTGTGGGGGGGTGGGATGATAAGACCTTGGGTCGCTGGCTAGCAGGTGACAATGGAGAGGGGTGCAAGGGAGGTAGGTACCAAGGTAACCTTAGGGAAGCTTAGGGAGCCTTAGGAAGTAGTGGGGAGTAGTAGGGAACCTTGTGTTACGTACCCCCCTTGAACCTCCCTCCCATATCTTCGGGCTTCCCCAAACCCTAATTCCTAAACCCTAAACGGTTTTTTTCGGCTGTAGGGCTTCGTTTCCTTGCCAAAGACCTGTCGAGCCCCATTTCAGGTCAGTAGCTTCCTCCATGGTTCAGGGTTTAGGGTCTCACTCCTTGGACAGAATGTACCGGGTGGCCCTGAACCTGAAACCTCTAAACAGCTCGCTCATAACCAGTGCCATCGCGCAGAGGTGGCTGAGCAGAAGATCAAGAACATGACGGCGAGTCAGCAGATGAGGCCACACGGGCGCAGAGCGAATGCAGGGTTTGCTACAGGCCCGAATCTTGGGATGTTCCCTCTTATTATAACGACAGTCCTTAGTAGGTACGATCATCCATATGAAGGACTGTTAGCATAAGGGGGAACATTCCAACTTACTAGTAACATCACCACTTAGGTTTGTAATGAAGTTGTAATATCGTTTACCCAAAATGCCCGCTCCAATACTGGAGCTTGGCCATATTCATACGTGGCCGAGATATTAGGCGGTGGGTCTGATATTGAGATCAGAAAACGCTGCAGGCCTTTGTTAATACACCAAAGCCAGCATTCTCAATACCAGCACACAGTCGTTCCCCCGGGGACCCAAAACTCTTGAAACCCCAAACCCTAAACCCTCAGCTCATACAGTCCCTGGCAGGATTGTCGGGCGTCTTGGCTGCAGAGATTCTTTTTTTCGTGGCTTTGGCCGCCGAACTCCTCCCCCTGATAGAACCCCCCGCCCCCCGCAACAAACGGCAGCAAGATCGGACCCCATAAACCCTGAAGCGCAAAACCCTAACCCCTACAAACCACTTTCCCCTAAATCCCCCTAAAACCCTTCTATGTTACAAAGGGGATGTATACTTACACTTTCCCCGAAATCCCCTAAATCCCTTCTATGTTACAAAGGGGGGATGGATACTTCCCCTGATTCGGAGCAAGAGACGGCTGAACTCGTGGCACAGAGAGCGAATCCCTCAGTAACAGCCTCGACCTGCCGCCCTTGCAGGAGCAGATTTAGGATTTAGGGTTTAGGTTTAGGGTTTAGGGTTTAGGGTTTAGGGTTTAGGGTTTAGGGTTTAGGGTTTAGGGTTTAGGGCGGGTGATCACACAACCCGCCACATGGACCCCAAGTGAAACGGGGGGGGCATTCTCAACCCTCAACCCGAAACCCCCCAAACACCCTAAAGCGCTAAACCCTAAACCCTAAACCCTAAACCCTAAACCCTAAACCCTAAACCCTAAACCCTAAACCCTAAACTTAGCTTCACAGACTGCAGCCAAGGTACAAGACGCAGGTGCGGGCTCTCAGTGTTTAGGGCCCTCCAAGGCAAAAGCCGCCGAAACTACTGTAGGGGTCGGAATGATTCCTAACAATATTCCCTTATGGCCCCTTTATAAAATCATTATAATGATCCACAAAACCCTATTACAATTAGGCTCTTACATTACATTCGCTATCCCAAAACTCTCAGCCCCGGTGGCAAACAAAGATGGTCTCATCTAGCTCAGTCTTGCAAGCGGTCTCTTAATGTCTCGGGTTCGGGGAGTGCCAAGGATGCGATCCTGTGCACATCCATCGCCTTGAACGTTCTTCCTCTGTTTCGGTTCCCGGGCGCTCCCTCTGCTTCAGCAAAAAGGTGCAAGAATGGCATCCTCAACACCCCAAACCCCAAGCCCCAAACCCCAAGCCCCAAACCCCAAGCCCCAAACCCCAAACCCTAAGCCCCAAACCCCAAACCCCAAACCCTAAACCCTAAGCCCTAAGCCCCAAACCCCAAACCTGACACCAATCCCTAAACCCTAAACCCTAAACCCTAAACCCCCAGAGACAGGGAGTCAACCTACAGGTGATACAAGCCGAGCGCTACGTTCAGGTGCGCCAGCAGCTGCTTGGCTGTAGATGATGCCCTTAAAGCCTCCTGTCCAGAATGCGGGTAGGGTTTAGGGTTTAGGATTCAGGGTTTAGGGTTTAGTGTTTAGGCTTTAGGCTTTAGGGTTAAGGGTAAGGGCGTGTGTGGGCTGCAGTTCTCTACTGCCCATATTGCCTCATCTTTTGTATGACGAACACTGAAAGCGGGCAGAATTTCGTCGGAGGAAGGGAAGCAGTGGTGGCACTGAGCGCAAAAGCTGTGGCTGCGGACATAAGGAAAAGCATTCACTCCTAGAAAGATTCCCGCAAGTCCCACCTCCCTAAACCCTGCATCCACACGGCAAAGCCCCTTCTCACCCTCGTTTCTTAGCCATCTCTAAGTGGTTTAGGGTTTAGGGTTTAGGGTGTTAGAACGCTAAATGGAGACCCCACCTGCCCAACGGCGCCGAGCGGCTACACCCGAAGCGTTACCCTCTTGTTGGACCCTATAGACGATGAGGACACGAAGAACGGGGTCCCAGAACGACGCACATAATTGCCGTTAGGCTGCCTTCAACCAACACTACCGGGGACCCACGCTAAACCCTCAACCGAGTTGCACCCACAAATCTTCGAGATATGTTGTGGCAAAAGTTGTCGGGCATTTGTCGGTTGAATTGGGATCGAGAGGCTGCAGGTCTTGAGGATGTAAACCCTAAAGCCTAAACCCTAAACCCTAAACCCTAAACCCTAAACCCTAAACCCTAAACCCAAAGCCTGCTCTGGGGCTTGGTTCAGGCAAGCGGCAGCTCAGGTGGAGCCGTGGCTGCACGTTGAGATAGCTTGGAGACGTATTCTCCGACCTAGCCCTTTCGACTTTCGACTTTCAGGCCCATGGTTTTAGGAGGCTTTAGGGTTAGAGAGGTATTTAGGAGGGTGTAGGGCTACAGGAGTGTTTAGGAGAGTTTAGGGTTCTAGGGGTTTTAGGAGGGTTTAGGGCCCTTAGCCCTAAACCCTAAACCCTAAACCCTAAACCCTAAACCCTAAACCCTAAACCCTAAACCCTAAACCCAGGGTACGGTATGCTGTGGGACTTGGGTCAGGACGACTCTGAGGTTTTGCCAAGGACCCCATGGCGGTACCCAGGATGCATCTTTAGGGTTTGGGGTTTAGGGTTTAGTTAGGGTTTAGGGTTTAGGGTTTAGGGTTTAGGGTTTAGGGTTTAGGGTTTAGGGTTTAGGGTTTAGGGTTTAGGGTTTAGGGTTTTAGGGTTTAGGGTTTAGGGCTTGTCGGCCCAAGTAAAAGCCCTGAGCTCGGGGAGTCTCCCAATATGTCCCTTTCATATACATATGTACAGGAATTTGGACTGCCGGCCTTGGGGGGGAACGTCGACAAGTGGTGGGTTTGCCCGTAGGGCCGAACTGCCGAACCCTAAAGTTTAGGGTTTCTCAACCCCACGTCTGGGGAAGGTGGGGTTGTTCTCTGGTTCGCTTGCGCACCACCCCTTGAGCTTGCACTTTTGTCGGCAAAGCTGTTGGACAGACGAGGCTCACGCCCCAACCCTCATCGCCCGACATTGGAGAACCAAACAGCTCATAAAGGGGGCCTTGTTTAATCTGTACAGGTATGTTCCATAGTTTATTGATACCTCTTTATGCAGGAAGGACTAGGACCCAGAGACAACCCTGTTATAACAACACTGACCCTAAACCCTAAACCCTAAACCCTAAACCCTAAACCCTAAACCCTAAACCCTATTGGATGGCAAGAAACCCTGTTGCACTTTTCTTGGGATGGCTGCGCCCACCATCGGGGCCGCGAACGCGCAAGACCCGTCGGCTGAGCCAAGGCGGAGACACATCGGAGTTCTGCAGTTTAGGGGTATTAGGGCAGATCGCCACTGCAGTCCCTCCTAAAAAAAGGGGTAAGGGTTTAGGCTTTAGGGTTAGGATTTCGGGGTTTAGGGTTTAGGGTTTAGGGTTTAGGGCTTAGGGCTTAGGGCTTAGGGCTTAGGGTTTAGGTTAGGGTTTAGGGTTTAGGGTTTAGGGCAGTTTAGGGTTTAGGGTTTAGGATTCAGGGTTTACGCTTTAGGGTTTAGGGTGGCAGTCATCATGTTTGGTTTTTAACGGGTTTCGGGTTTAGGTTTCTCAGCAGCATATCCAGAGGTCGGGCCCCTGCAGCGATGCTATTCGTTGTTTTTGTTTTGGGGTTTAGGGTGTAGGGTTTACGGTTTAGGGTTTAGGTTCGGTCCTGAGCCCTTCGCCGTTATCAGCCATTCCAAACCCTTCTAACTCCTTACAGACCCCAAACCCTTTTGAATCACAAGCCTTCTGACCCTTCATACACCCTTCTGCTAAACCCTGGTAAGCTCTAAAGCCCTTCCCAACCCCTTCTAAGAAACCTGTGGCTCCCAAACTCTGCAAAAAGTATAGGGCACCACCCCCCCAAAAATGTAGGTAAATAGAACCCCAGGTAGACCCTGCCCTTCCCAGCCCTTCCTAAACCCTAAACTCTAAACCCTAAACCCTAAACCCTAAACCCTAAACCCTAAACCCCAAACCCCAAACCCCAAACCCTAAACCCTAAACCCTAAACCGTAAACCGTAAACCCTAAACCCAAGACTTGTCAAGATCTGGCCCGGCCCCAACCTGGGAGCTGCAAAAACTCCTTCGCTTGGTGCTGCCGCCTACTGTGCCTGAGGAGGGTTTAGGGTTTAGGGTTTGGGGTTTAGGGTTTAGGGTTTAGGGTTTAGGGTTTAGGGTTCAGGTAGGGTTTCGGGTTTGAAAAGGGTGGGAGTCTGGCATGATGCAGTTGCCAGGATGTGGGTTTAGGATCGAGGGGCTTGGGGCTTGCAGGGGTTTGTTGGTGCATTTTTGGCGGTTTGGGGTTTCGGGCTTGTCAGGGCTTGTAAGGATTGATGGTGGTGAAAGGGCTCATAAGTGTTTAGAGTTTTCATTTCAGACAGGTACACCTTATGACCCCAAAGTTTTGCATGTCTGTTTTGTGGGGCGCGCAGACACCGTTTGGGGAGCATGTCCCCTGACAGCATAGCCTTTTTGGACCCCACGTTCCACCCTCCAGCGTTTAGGGTCATTTTTTGTGAGTCTGAGTTCAAGCAATCGAGGGACTAAAGGGGGGACCCTTATAAGTGCGATTTAGGGGCTGCTTAGGAATCTAGGGCCTTGAGAAGGTTTACTCTTCTGGAGAATTGAGGTATATGTAGGGGTTATATAGGGGAATAAGATTCAGGGTCCCTTCTAGGGGGTCCCTCCGTATGCCCCGTAAAGTAAGATGCTTTTGGGGAGAAAGGAAGGCTCCTTGGTCTCAGCGTGTTCCACCTAGTCACGGTCGGCGCCGCAAAGGGTTCCTCACCACATTATGGGAGTCTGTGGCTTAGTTTGAAGTAGGAGTCCTACGTAACCTAGGTTAAGTAACTTGAGCATGTGAGGCCTTGCGCCTCCACTTGCCTTTCTTTGCCAGGGCGTGTTTGAGGTGCAATGACTACGGTGTCCTGGGCTCTCTGGGCAGGTATAAACGTGTTTGCAACCTCGGTTTTTTCCGCATGGCGTCTGGGCTTTGCCTTAACGCCCGTTAGCATTTCATCCTGGAGGAGCCTTGTTGTGGAGAGCCTGGGTTTAGGGTTTGGGTTTGAGGTACAGGATGGTGCAGAAAGGCGCCGTATCCTGGGTTGAAAAATATAGGCCCCCAGCATGGCCCCAGCAATTCTGGCGCCTCTTATATACATCTGCGGTTTTGGGGTTGAAAGGGTTTAAAACGGTTCAAGTTGTTAAAGGGTAACCTAAACCCTAAACCCTAATCCCTAAACCCTAAACCCTAAACCCTAAACCCTAAACCCTAAACCCTAAACCCTTTCAAAGGGTTTGCCTAACCCTTAAGGGGCCTTAAGGGTTTACTGGGTCCCAGCTGATAGGATGTCTTGGTCTTCTGCCGGGACTTGCAAGGTGCATCCTGGGGAGCTGCCGGGGGGTTTAGGGTTTAGGGTTTAGGGTTTAGGGTTTAGGGTTTAGGGTTTAGGGTTTAGGGTTTAGGGTTTAGGGTTTAGGGTTTAGGGTTTAGGGTTAGGGTTCAGGATTTAGGGTAGTCCTGGGTTAACAGAACATGGTTTAGGATTGAGGGTTTAGGGCGTAGGGGCATGTAACCCAAGGTTCCCTAATACTCGCCACGACTCTCTCAGGGTTTCCAAGCACCCAAGCCCCAGAAAACCCTCAAGTCCCAGAAGGCCCCCAAAAGTCCCGAACAAACATAAAAGCCCGATGAGTCCTAAAACTGCAACCCCCTAAAGTCCCAAAGTCCCACCCCAAAGAACTAAAACCATATAAGGTCCACAACCATGCACCGCATGTACGCCCTAAACCAAGCATGAGCCGTATGCCTTGCTGGATACCAGTTTGAAGGGTTATGCAGGTGTACATATTCTTCTGGTGGTTAAGTTTCATTCTAGGGCTTATGGGGCTTTTGGTTTCCCAGGTTACGGTTTTCAAGGCTTAGGCTTTTTTTCGTGTTCTATAGAAACAGCGGGCTTGGTGGGCAGGATTTGTTTATGCCTTTGGTGTGTTGTCCCAAGCTGTACTGGATGAAGCTCACTTGCGCCTTGCCTGGCTGGAGTGCAAAATGGGACGCTCCCTAAAAGCCCGGGAAACATAAACCCTTAACCCTAAACCCTAAATTGCTTGGCAGGCGGCAAATCCCCCACACACACACACACACACACACACACACACACACACACACACACACACACACACACACACACACACACACACACACACACCCACACACGCACTGACGCACTGACACACTGAGACACTGAGACACTGAGACACTGAGACACTGAGACACTGAGACACTGAGACACTGAGACACTGAGACACTGAGACACTGAGACACTGAGACACTGACACACACCGACACAGGCTGCCACACACTGACCCTAAACCCTAAACCTAAACCCTGAACCCTAAACCCTAAACCCTAAACCTAAACCCTGAACCCTAAACCACCATGCGCTTTGCGACAAGAGGCGAGGTGGCCGCAGCGATCGGCCTGCCACTCTTGGCCATGGAGCTTCTCAGCCAGGGCCTCAGTCTCTTTGCCTTGGGGGTTTAGGGTTTAGGGTTTAGGGTTTAGGGTTTAGGGTTTAGGGTTTAGGGTTTAGGGGGGTTAAGGGTTTAAGGGTTTCAGGGTTTAAGGGTTTCAGGGTTTAGGGGTTTAAGGGTTTCAGGGTTTAAGGGTCTAAGGGTTTAAGGGTTTAAGGGTTTGAGGGTTTAAGGGTTTAAGGGTTCAGGGTTTCTGGTTTAGGTTTTAGGGCTCGAGGTTTTTTGAAGCACAAGGTTGTTTTTTTTGCTGGGGTGTGGTTCGGGGGGTGGGGGGGGGGGTGGGGCGGAGGAGGGGTTACACCGGGTTATAGGGAGCTTGTCCACTGAGGGCACTGAGGATTAATTGTGCTTATCTCTGGGTCTTGTAACCGAAGCTTCTCCCTACAACCCCTAAACCTGTGAATTTTGTATTGGGTGAGGGGGAGGGGGGGAGGTTTGAGGGGGTTATTGCGGTTGAAGGGTTTAGGGTTCTAGCGTTGAAGGGCTTAAGGGTTGAGGGTTTGGGGGCTTCACCTTGAGGTCGCGCTGCGGGCAGTCTATACCGCAGCACCTCAGTCTTCTCAAAACACGCTTAAAGGTTTAGGGTTTAGGGTTTAAGGTTTAGGGTTTAGGGTTCAGGGTCTAGGGTTTAGGGTTTAAGGTTTAGGGTTTAAGGTTTAGGGTTCAGGGTTTAAGGTTTGGGGTTCAGGGTCTACTGTAGGGTTTAGGGTTTAAGTTTAAGGTTTAGGGTTGGGATGTTCCCCTTTATACTAACAGTCATCAATAGGGACTGTTAGTATAATGGGGAACATCCCAAGGTTTAGGGTTTCAGGTTTTAGGGTTCAGAGTTTAAGGTTCAGGGGGTTTGCTGTGTAGACCTGGCGAGTTTTTGTAGGGTTTAGGGTTTAGGCTGAAAGGGATGTCGTGGAAAAGGCTTTCGGGTACTATCCCTGCATACAGGTCCCAGACGCCCCATGCCTAAGCCCCTATAAACCCTTCACCGAGGAGCTACGCCCATAAGCCCCGTCCCCAAACACCCTCAACACTTTGGCCCAAAACCGTAAATTCCAACTTAACACGCTTTATCCTGTCCCCTAAACCCTAAACCCTAAACCCTAAACCCTAAACCCTAAACCCTAAACCCTAGACTTCACATCCTACTCCCTAAAGCCTGAACTGAGCAAGGCTTAGACCGCACCTCCTCGGGTGCCCTTTGTGCAGACTTACGGCTGCGAGGGTCGGCAGCAGGCCCCCAGTTCGCGACAGCTGGGTTTAGGGTTTATGCCTTATGGTTTATGGTTTGGGGTTTGGGGTTTAGGGTTGAGGGTGCCCAAAGTGAGGGTTTTGTGCTTAGGGCTTCTTCTAGCCCAGTGGTACACCCACCCCCGCCCGCCCCCATCCCCTCAACCCCCGCACCCCCACCACACCCTGCCCCCAGACCCCAACGGCCCGTACTGTGTCCTGGGCAAGTGAGTTTGATGGTTGAGCTTCCAACACCAGGTTTCGGGTTTAGGTCTTATAGGTTTAAGGGTCGTTCTCGAAGTTTTTGTCGGGTTTTTGGGACCAACCCTAAACCCTAATCCTAAACCTAAGCCCTAAACTACGTCTCGGGGTTGACTCAAGGGGTTTGTAGGACAATTGAGCCAGTGAGCAGTCACAGCACAGGCTGCGAGACAGCTACCGCTGCGCGGTTGGCCGCGTTCATTGCCAGGCTTAGGGTTTAGGGTTTAGGGTTTAGGGTTTAGGGTTTAGGGTTTAGGGTTTAGGGTTTAGGGTTTAGGGTTTAGGGTTTAGGGCACGTTGATGGCGACTTGAACGAAGGGCCCGAAACCAGCTCTTAGCTTCAACAAGCTTACTGTTGGTTCGCAGGGAATGAGGGAATTGGGGCCCTATAAAAAGAGTCCGGGGGGACTGTGGGAGTGCACTTTTTTCTGTTTTATACTTTCTCGTACTTGATAACTATCGTTCAATCTTCAGGTGGTGATCTCTCGCATCTTAATTATGAAATTGCCTTTTTCATTAGTTATGTGAGAACATGCTATGTATGAAGTGCTACCACGCTTCATGCCCAGGCCTTGGTCACATTGATCACATGGAAACAGCTTTTCAGAGCAAGTGAGTATCCCAGTGTTTTGGGCTATGGCAAGATACCCAGGTGAGTCTATACCTGGCTTAGTTCGTGAACTAGGAGGACAGGACGGAGAACTCGTTGGTCAAGTAGCAGGTCAAAATTTCAAAGGACCAGAGGCACGACCCATCAAGTGCGATCGTCCTGTGGGAACTGTGTCGGTCCCCCCTCCCAATAACCTACCCTTGCTTCAGCTTTTCTTAGTATAGTCAGAACAACGACTCCTAAAATTGCATATTTGAGCACCGGGAAATGAAGGACAGCTATTGGGACAATTGGGACACCCACCTCACAGGCTCCGATAAGCCAGCATTGGGCTACTCTATGTTTTGAATCTTGACAGGACAATGCTGGCTTGTAGTTGGTATGTGTGAATTTATCTTGGCAACTTGTTCTTTCGAAGGGTCCAGAATGTTGCTTTATTGGATAAATTGTAGCTTCGCAAGGCAAAGTATTGAAAGTATTGATCCAATACCATACGGAAAGTCCACTGAAGTACTTTGTTTTTACGCATGAATGAAAAAGTACATGTATATTACACAAAACAGTCGCCCTATGCGAGTTTAACAACAGCAGCACTTAGCAAATAGCTGAATATTGACTAAATGAATTCAACTTTAAAAGACTGTTTTTTGTACAACTAAAGTATGCACTAGACACTAATTGAAATAGAAGCGGTTTGAGTTTCATAATACTGAAACCAATGCTACTGAAGTACTTGTTAAAGACTACTGATGCGCGATGCCTGAAAAAGAGACAGGCTTTAAAATGCACAATTCTCATAGTAAAGTAGCTGTTGCCTCACAACGGTCATAGCACAAGTAAATTCACAAACGCAAATGCAAGCTTTTCAGGAGAACCTCTGGTGAAGTTTGGATTTGGGGGGTTTAAAGTCTCTCTAGATAAATAAAGCAGCTGTTTAAGCAAATAACTCTAGGCAACAAACCTGTTTCCAGACAAATATTGCTTCTACTGGGCAAAATGTTGCTCAACCATGCGATACTCATTACATGCTGATTCTACCAATCTAGCAGTCAGTGAATATTCAATTATTATTGGGTGAGTACAAGATTTATTGAATATACACAGAATAAGGCATAATGCTCAGTAAATGGTACAGAAACTAATTCAAATTACGCACGAATGAAATACAATTTATATATTGTTTGCTTAGACAAGTACAATTTACATAGAAAAGCCTTGAAAAGCACAAATTTCTAAGAACCAGACCATCCACCCAGTAAAGGCTATAGTACTGGGCATGGGAATGCGGGGTTTGGGGGCAGAACCAATGCTCAAACGCTCTTTACATGCTACTTGAATATGAAACTAACCCATTCATGTACCCTTTAAAAACAGTACTCTTAATATACGATGCCTAGAAAAGTACAATTTGCATAGAAAAGCGTAGAAAAGCACAATTTTCTTAGAGGGAAGGGGGGGCTCAGGCAGGAATGGCAGTACGGGAAAGCACAAAAAAGCCACAAGCGCTCAAAAACCCACAAAAAGCTACACGAAAAGCTAAAATTAGCAAAAAGAACATAAAATCCAAACAAATATTTCAGGATTCTCCACAATATTCTCACGCAAAACCAAAAAAAACAATATTTCAGGACTCTCCACCAAAACCGTACGGAAAATTCGTACGGAAAACCAAAAAAAAACAAAAAAAATAATAAAAACTTCAGGGACTCTTTGAAACTAGGCCATCTGCTGGAAGAGTCCTGAAATATTGTTTTTGTTTTGTTGTTTTTTTGGTTTGTTGGTTCTTTGGTTTTTTTGGGGTTTTTTTTGGTTTTCCGTACGGATTTTCCGTACGGTTTTAGTGGAGAGTCCTGAAATATTTTGTTTTAAATAGTTTGGTTGTCCGTGGGACTGGAGAGTCTAGAAATATTGTTGTTGCTGGGGTTTAAAATTCTTTAACAGCGACAAAATGCAGAGAAAGTGCACTCCCACAGTCCCCCGTTTTGGAGTCCGGGGGACTGTGGGAGTGCACTTTTCTGTGTTTTTGTTTGTTTCATGAGGTTTGCCATGTTACACAACTCACTAATATAAATAAAACGCCCAACCCTAATAAATTCTATAAGTCTACTTATCAAGTAGTGAATGTATAGAACCTAATAGACTGAGATTACCATGATTCCAAATGTTGCTATTAGTTGGTGAATATAGATTCCAAGTCTTGCTTATTGGGGGTGAATGCGTTATGAGGGTGGCTATTATGATTTCAAGTCTTGTATATCGGGAAGGTGAATATAGATATCAAGTCTTGCTTATTGAGGGATGAGTGTAAGTTCCAAGTCTTGTTTATCAGGAAGTGAATGAGTTATTAGGGGAATAGTTACTTTTTATTAGTCTTGCTGATTGGTATGGGGTGAATGCAACTCTTCAGTATTGCTTTTTCGAGGGGGGTTGAATACGTGACTGGTGGACGAATACCTGGGTTGCATCAATATGGCTTTTGTGATTCAAAGACTTCACAAAGAAATACGTTGCATCGGAACACCGTGTTTTGTTCACAAAAAAACAGACTTTTAAAACAGAGTTCTAACCTGCAACTCTATAAAACAACGGTTTATCTGAGATGCATATACAAGCTATGGGAATGACCAATGAATGATTCCTGTAACTCAAAAAGCATGTAAACTTACGAAGGTCGGCAAAAATACATGTAGGTGAATCTATGTCTATAGATGAAATGGCAATAAAACTCACAAACACCATGCCTATAATAAAGAGTCAACGATATTATTTAACGCCTCTAACAACACGAAACATCATTCTGGCAGCAATTTTACTGCATAGATTTCTCACAAAACCTCTAGCCAAAAAATGAAGCTATAGAAGCTAGGCTAGAATGGACTGGACTTTTTTTATAACATATACATTTAACAAAGCAAGTACAAATTGTGCTTAAACTTTGAATTGATACTGAAGAATCATTTTGAAAGACTATTCCTATAGTAGACTTTTGCACAGCACTTTAGATGCGGCAAATAATCTAGAGAGCCCTCTACTGCACTATTAACAATTTCCTAATAACTTATAAATCAATCCATAGGACAAAGAGCCTTAAACTCAGATATTATATATATATATATATGTATATATAGTAATAATAATCATCATTTTTGTCGATGGGAATTTGTTATCCCATCTTATCATACAAATTTATATATCTTGAATGATGAGTTTAAAAATGCTTAAAGCAAAATACTAGAAAATCCAACAAATAACACGCTTGGAACTCTTACAGAAGCTCCTCTTAGTAAAGGGAACAAGATAAATTACAAGATATTTACGTATGGGCAAACTCTGCTAGACTTGACATACAATGCAAATTACCTCAAAAAATGGGCAAGTATAGAAGATCTATATTAGAAGAAACAGCTAGAACAATAGCTAGCTTAGAAGTCATATTATTAAACCAACCCTGCATGAAGGAAAGCAAATATCAAGCCATAACGGTAGGCACCCTATGATACAAATATTTTTCAACAAAGTCGCTTTGATTTTTATACATAGTGATTGTGGATTTTTCATAGCGCAGATTTTTATCACACCTGTCTCACTGAAACACACTAGTCAGCAAAAGCTTTCGCAGAATATGAGCACCGTGTGGTCTTGCTTGTGGGGGGGGGGGGGAAATCCATCATCGGTAGGTTGTCCCAGTAGCTGTCCTTCATTTTTCCGGAAGCGGCGCGCGTGAGGTATTCTACTGGAGACTTCCGGAAGCCCCGCGCTGGAGAATCGAAAAACCAAAAAAAACAAAACAAAAAAAAAAATCAAAAATCCAGGACTCCTGTAGATTGGGCCCTGGATGGAAGAGTCCAGAAAACTTGTAAAAAACTCAGAAAACTAGAAAAAAACGCAAAAAAACACACACAAAAAAAAAAAAAAACAACAACAATTTTCCAGGACTCTTGCAGATTGGGCCCTGGATGGAAGAGTCCCTGGAAATTGATTTTTTTGATGTTTTCGAGTTTTTTCGAGTGTTTGCATTTTTTCTAGTTTTCCTCGAAAAAACCAAAAAAACCAAAAAAACCAAAAAAATCAAAAAAACCAAAAAAAACCAAAAAAAACAATTTTCCAGGACTCCTGCAAATTGGGCCCTGGATGGAAGAGTCCCTGGAAATTGTTTTTTTTTGGTTTTTTTTGGTTTTTTTGGTTTTTTTGTTTTTTTTTTTGGTTTTTTTTGGTTTTTTGGAGTTTTTGCATTCTTTTCTAGTTTTCCGAGTTTTTGTAAAGTTTTTCTAGTTTTCTGCGTTTTTTCGTATGAAAAGCATGTATCGTGTAAGGAAAAATAGCCAAAAAGCGCACTCCCACGGTCCCCCGTTTTGTAGAAAAACCCCTTAAAAGATTATATAGGTTACCTATAAAAACCCTTCAAGGGATTATATAGGGTACTCAGTCCCTTGAAGGGATTATACAGGGTACCTCATTTTCTTTAAGGGATTATAGAGGGTACCTCATTCCTTCTGAGGAATTATATAGGGTACCCCATTCCCTTTAAGGGATAATAGAGGGTGCCTCATTCCCCGATTCCCAACTAACCAACACTAAGCCAAGCGATGCCTAGCAATCCACAGAAGTACTTTTTCGTCCGCTCGTGTACCTCCTGCAGACTTAGTAGTAGAGTAGGTAACCTTTAACCTTTTTGGGTTAGTATATTCCCCTATATATTTCCATTTGTTAATTAACCTTTAACCTTTTTGGGTTAGTATATTCCCCTATATATTTCCAAAGGTTAACCTTTAAACCAGCTAGGTGCTGGACAACTAAGCAGACCTGTGCCCTGTTGATGGTTCAACGCACTGGCTGGCAGGAAAGCAGCGGATACGGCAGGCGATGGACCCAGAGGCTCCAAAACCCCTTAATTAAGGAATATACCCTTAAATCATATTAGGGCTCCTATGATAATTTAAGGGATATACCTTTAAATCATATTAGGGTTCCTATGATAATTTAAGGGATATACCTTAATTCAGAGGTTTTGGAGTCTCTGGGGAATTCAGAAAACGGCTGATTTCTCTTCCGGTTGCGTTTCGCAAGAGATTTTTGAGGCATATACCATACCCCCAACGCCACGACGATGATGATTGCTAGGGCGGCGCCCTTCGGTGCGCCTCTACCCGGTGCCGAAACCCTAAACCCTAAACCCTAAACCCTAAGACCTAAACCCTAAACCCTACACCGAGAACATACGACTCGCTGCAGGGGAGGTTGGGTTCTCTCTACGGCTTCACTTTGGATAACGTCTAAAAAAGTCCTGTGCAAGTGAAGCATGGGGTGATAACGCAAGGGTAAGCCTGGTGATGTGTTGGAAGGTCTTAAAAGGTCAGCTTTCCATTACCCATCTTGCTGTGTGCCCATAGTATCAGCCCCATGACAAAACTCCGAACATCTGACCGGAACATCCTGAATTTGGGCTTTTGAACAACCGACCTTTTTCCCCGTAAACGCATCCGAAACGGGTGTAAACCCTAAACCCTAAACCCTAAACCCTAAACCCTAAACCCTAAACCCTAAACCCTAGACCCTGAAGGTTCCGCAGCCCGCAGTTTGCTGCACGGCGCAGAGGTCGGGGGAAGCCCGCGATGGAAAGGGGGCTCCGCACGGCTCCAGGGTGGCCCGAAGTAGGGTTTAGGGTTTAGGGTTTAGGGTTTAGGGTTTATAGGTTTAGGGTTTAGGGTGATTTTGAACTAGGACCTCCAGTAGTGCTCCGATTCCCTTTTTGGTTTTACAGGTCCTGGCCTTTTTCCCGGTTTTGGGATTCCTTCTATATCCTGCAAAAACAAGACGGACGCGCTTCTGTCGCAGATGAGCTCTCAGGGAATTGTGCTTATCTTTGCCTCAGGCGTTGAACCCTAAACCCGATATAAACCCTAAACCCTAAACCCTCAACCCACCCTAAACCCTAAACCCTAAACCCTAAACCTCATCAGCCTTCCACCAACATGCTTTTGCTCATCGCTTGAGCTGCAGAAGCTAGAGACAGACTCTAGGCCAGCTACATGGTCGCTTAATATGGGCCCTTAGCTTTGGGTTTGGGGTTTAGGGTTTAGGGTTTAGGGGAACCCTTATCTGCCCCATGCATACCCTATAAACCCAAGGGCCCATACGTCAGAACCCTTATTAAAAAGAAGGTAGGGGCCGTTTTAGTGGAAAATGCAACTTCCATTAGACGAAGCGTGACAATCAACTAAAGCAGTGACTTAACATGGCCGTCACTAGCCCGGGTATTTTCCTTGTTCATGATTCGAGCTATCTGTTTGTTGCCCTCACGTGCTTCCTCTACAGACAGAAACCTTAAGCCCAAATTCTGAAACACTGAACCCCAATCTTTCGAACCCTGTAGAGTCCAAAGCCTAAACCCTAAACCCTGAATCCTAAAGGCCCTGAAGCGCTCTACCCTAAACCCTAAACCCTAAACCCTAAACCCTAAACCCTAAACCCTAAAGGCCCTCAAGAGCTCTGGGAGGTGCGCCTGGTGATGCGGAGAGTCAGCACGGCGGCTGCGGAAAGCGGCGCTTTGGCGCCTCAAATGGTTCGTCTTCCCTATCGGGGTTCGGGGTTTCGGGGTTTAGGGTTTAGGAGGGACTGCTGAAGGGAGGCGATATTGAAGGGAGGTGAGGGATTGGTGAGGTTATTGAGGGGCTGCTGGGGGTTGCGGTTTAGGGCTTGGGGCTTAGGGCTTAGGGTTTAGGGTTTAGGCAAGCCCTAAAGGCTTCTTGGAGGTTCATGGGTAGCTATCCAGGTAGAGTTATAAGTAAGTACCCCAAATATGGGGGGTGTAACCAACTCAGAAGTATAGTTGCCAAGTCTGAATGAAACGGTAGCCATATGCCTCCAAGTAGTGCACTGCAAGACCTAAGCCCCAAGCCCCTCAACCTGCTGATGGCAAATCAACAAGGGTTTAGGGTTTAGGGTTTAGGATTTAGGGCTGCCTGCGTCAGAGCTGGTGCCTTACTGAGACAGTCCGACCGGTCCTTGTGCGAGTGCGAGAGCCGAAACCCCCCAACCCTAAACCCTATAAGAGTCTAGGGACCTGCGCAAGTCGAGGGTTCAAGTTCAGGGCCCAAACCCGACCCCCTAAACGCAAAACCTAAACCATAAACCCTAAACCCTAAACCGTAAACCCCAAACCCCAAACCCCAAACCCTAAACCCTAAACCGTAAACCCCAAACCCCAAACCCCAAACCCCAAACCCCAAACCCCAATCCCCAAACCCCAAACCCCAAACCCCAAACCCCAAACCCCAAACCCCAAACCCCAAACCCCAAACCCCATACCCTAGCTTAAGGCATCCCAAAGGGCCCCAAGATGTAGATCTACTTCCATCAGCTTGTCGAAGTTCCTGTCTAAGTTTAGAGTTTAGGGTTTAGGGCTTCATAACCTGAACTGGCGACCCAAAATTCTGAACCCTGTAGCCCGAATTCCCCGCACCTCGCAGACTGCGCACAGGGGCGCAGGAGCACCACAAACATTCCTTGGGACGGCGTACGGCATCAGGTGCCTCGATGGCATGGACTAAACCCCGGGTCTCAGATCATGCAGCAGAAACCAAACCCTGGAAACCCCTAAACCCCTAAACCCCCTAAACCCTAAAGGCACCACAGCCGGAGACAGCTCGAACGTGCCGCAGGCGCGTGGTCGCCGCAGGGAGGGAGAGAGAGCTCGGATTGGTTTGGGGTTTAGGGTGTACGGTTTAGGGTTTACGGTTTAGGGTTCAGGGTTCAGGGTTCAGGGTTTAGGGGGGCTGTTGGGGGAGTTATTTTTTCTTCCAACAGACTGACAAACCTCATTGTAGAGGATGGTGCCAAGCAAAGAGGCCCAAACTGCGGGACGCCCAACCATCACACGGGGGCACCGGCAACAGCGGCATCAATACTTGCTGATTTCACGGTCGCTTCTGGCCATTGATACGAAAGCTGGTCAGAAGCAATAAAGAATCGGCGATTCGCCAGTAGATCTCGTCAGGCGGGTCCGCGCAAAATGCATGAAGAAATCACGCCGTAAAATCTTAAGTAGCCGATTTTACAACCGCTCCTCCCCACATTACATTTACATAGGGTGCCTAAACCCTATATAAAACCCCATAACGCCATCATAAAGCCTGCAAAACCTATGCCTGTAACCTCCGTAGGTTCGTTTATATTCCTGTTTACATAGAACCCAAAGGAATACTAAGCATAGCATGTTTATCAAGGTTCTAAGGGGAGTATAGATGCCCCGATCCCCAAACCCCAAACCCCAAACCCCAAACCCCAAACCCCAAACCCCAAACCCCAAACCCCAAACCCCAAACCCCAAACCCCAAACCCCAAACCCCAAACCCTACCAGAAAGATGGCATGCCGGCCCCCTCGCGCCCGCACTTCACAGAGCTTCCGGAGCAGCTTCTGCTGCACTCGCCTCCTCTTGAATAGGGTGTACGGTTCAGGGTTTAGGGTTTAGAGTTTTTTTGCGAGTTCGGGTTTAGGGTTCTGGGTTGAGGGGTTTAGAGCTTATAGGGTGTAGGGTTCAGGCGTTAGGGAGGGCCAAGGGCTTTTTCTTCACACTCGCGTACATGCCGGGGGCCTTAGGGAATTCTGCACGAAGCTTGTTTAGAGTTCAGGGTTTAGGGTGCAGGGTTTTTTTGACACAAATGCTGAAGCCAAATCAACGCAGCATACCCAGGCATGTTTCAGCGCCGTGGGAGAAGCTTCCGCCAGTTCCGGCTGCGCTGTCCTTCGAAAGCCCTGGCGCGGGGACGCCGGACCTTCGCCGGAATTGCGAAAGAGTGGCCTTATGTCAGACTTCTCAGTTGTTTTTAACCAGGCTGCCCTCGACCTTGTGCTGTGTATGGATAGACAAACACATGCATAAATACATAAAAATTTGTATACATATATATATATACACATATCCATGTGTGTTGTGTGAGACTTGGAACATAAGCAGAACAACCCCACACCCCCGTCCCAGAAAGAGTGAATCCCTGCAGGACAAAGCAGCTCCCCTTGGGGACCAGGCTGGGTTGAGTGTGCGTTAGTCGAGCTTCGGCTGGCCGAGCCTTCTTCGCGGGTTTAAGGTTTCGGGTAGGGGTTTAGGGTAAACGGTTAAGGGTGAAGGAAGGGTTTAGGGGTTTCTGAGGCATAAAGCCTTCAAACCTGAACCCTAAACCCCCTGCTCCACAATCCCGCCCAGCGACAGGGTGGCGAAATTGGGTCGGGATGGCCTTCGCTACCTTTCAGTGGCACTGCCTAAATTCACTCCCCCACTCCCCCTTATGTGTGTCAAACAGGGTTTAGGGTTTAGGGTTTAGGGTTCAGGGTTCAGGGTTCAGGGTTTAGGGTTTAGGGTTTAGGGTTTAGGGTTCAGACCCGGTGACCCCAAACCCCAAGCCGTAAATCTTCAGCTCTCCCATCAGTAGGTTTTGCGCATGTGGACACAAGCTGCACGCAGTCTGGGCAGCCCCGCCAAGGCAAGAGAAGCAACATCTACAGGGTTTATATAGGGATCTGAGGGTAGTTCCATGGGCCCTTAGTGTGATCCCCTTGCCTCCCTTAAAGTTGTCAACCGGCCTGCAGCCCACGATCTGCGAGGCCTAGCCTAGCCATCTATAACCTTCAGAATTGCAAGCCTTGCAACATAGGCCCCCAAAAAGGGATCTCGATTTAGAAGCCAAAAGGCCCCTTTGGTGTTTGGGGTTTAGGGCTCTTAGTAAGGGATTCGGGTTAGGGCTCTACACCGCCAAAACCCTAAACCCGAAACCCAAAACTCAAACCCCCAAACCTTACCAACAAGTCCCATGGCAGGTCACAGCGCTTTTCGCTGCAGCCGATTCCCTCACAGCAGAGCGACAGCCGCTTGATGCCAAGGGATTCTCCGGGGCCGGGTTTGGGGTTGAGGGTTTAGGGTTGAGGATGTTAGGGTTTATCAGATATCGCGTAGAGCTCGGATGCAAAAAATAAGGGGTTTATGGTTTAGGGTTTCAGGCAAAAGGGTTTAGGGTTCAGGGTGTTTCCCTGGACACTTCCCTGTCCAGCTCTTCAAGCCCGGATGTAAATAAGGGCACCCAAGGCTCTGTTGGCTTTCTCCCAGAGGCCCGGGACCAAAGCTGGAGGTTCAGGGTTTAGGGTTTGGGGTTTGGGGTTTAGGGTTTGGGGTTCAGGGATGGCTTTTGCGACTTGTCTGGGAATAGTATGGCTCCGACTATCAAACGTTTGGAAGGACCCCCGCCGTCCGAAGGTTTGGTCTTTCCCTAAACCCTGTGTACAAACCCTTGTAACCTTAGTCCGCCAAAATCAGCCCTAACCCCTAAACCTTAAAGGCCACAGTCCACCAACATCAGCCCTCCGTGGTTGTTCATGGGCCTTCTAAGGCGGGCCTATGTTGGTTGCCTACCATTGAATCCCTAAACCCTAAACAGCGCCCCCCCCTCTCCCCCTCCCCCCTGAACAGTCGAAGACTATTTTGTCTCTCTGTAAGCGGTCCCCGGATTTTATATGATCTTAAAGGGGATGCGGTTTGCATGACTTAGAAAGGCACAGCGAGGCCTGGCAGTTGATTTTCAAGGCGTGCCACACGAAATTTCTTACGACCCCGGGAAGACTTCCTGGGACCCTCAATACCTACAGTTTTTTTATAGGTTATACCTACGAATTACGAGTAATTCCTACTCAACTGTAAATAAATAGAGCCCGAGGTTGACTTAGTTGCAGACCCCACTCTGAACCCCCAAACAACGACACGGCCCTGAAGGGTCCGGCAATCTTGGCTGCATTCAGGGGGGCCCCGACTAAAGCGGGCACAACGTTACGTTTTGAGGGAGAATCAACAACCGAAAGCCCCACACCTTCTTTGGTTTAGGAAGAGGGGTTTGGGTTGCGGGTTTTGGGTGTAAGCCGCAGAGCGAGACCCCAAACCCCAAACCCTAAACCCCAAACCCTAAACCCGAAACCCTAAACCCTAAACCATATAATTAACCCTAAACCCTAAACCCTAAACCCTAAACCCCAAACCCTAAACCCTAAACCCTAAACCTTAGCAGGCAGCTCCTCCTGGATCGGAAAGGGAAGTTAGAGGCCAAGATCCGTCGGCAGCAGGCTGGCCCGAGCTGTTCTGCAAGGGGGTTTAGGGTTTAGGGTTTAGGGTTTAGGGTTTAGGGTTTAGGTTTTAGGGTGTCCTAGAACAGCGGAGGAGGCAGTCCCAGCAAGCTTGTCCGAGACTGGGTTCAAAGGGTGTCCTAGACAATTAGGGAATGGGTTGTAGGAATCGGGTTGCAGTTAAGTAGCGTATTTTGGACTCCATGAGAGGGGCCTCATGTATTTTACCGTAAAAGCTAAACTCAAAACTCTTTAAACACCAAACCTTTAGGCCTTTAGGGTTTAGGGTTCAGGTTTAGGGGCAGTACGGTGCATGAAGCTCTCCAGGGCATTAAGGACAGGCAGGCAGACAGATGGACACGCGGAGAGGCAGGCGGGCAACAAGACAGATGTATCTTTCAGAAAGAAGGATGGCTCGAAGCTACACATGGTGCTGCAGCGTCTGCGCCCTCATCCCAAGCAATCCGAGCAATACCAAAGCATCTGTCACAATTCATCCATTGGCTGGTATGATGTGGGCTCACAACGAGCAGCTCACCACTCATGAACCCGCCGTCCTCTCAGCAAAAATGCATTCTGGGCCCCGTTTTCGGTTGTCCTCAGGGTTGTTGGGAATGAACAGGACACTGAACAAGGTTGCGCATCTTATTTGCGACATACATCAACTGAATGATGTCACCCAAGAGAGAGACACAAAGGCTACATGGGCAGTTATACGGGTTATAAGTAGGGTCTATACTTCTATACTTATAGCGGATTATAACCTTATTCAGAGTACTTGTGACCCTACCTATAGCTACCCATGAATCTTCATGTCTAGTGATTGCTTGCAGTACCTACTTTGAGGCCAGGTATGCCTGGGGACCTGGCTTAAGCGGGGATTTAAAGAACTTAAACCCTAAACGCCCTACGTTCACCCCTGCAAACCCTGAACCCCAGACGCCTAAACCCTAAGAACCCTTAGCCCAAAACACCCCGAACTTGGGATGCTCCCCCTTAACTGGCAGCCCTTAACAGGGATTATAGTACCCCCGATTATGATCCCCATGAAGGACTGTTAGAAAAAGGGGAACATCCCAAGCCCAAACCGCAAACAACCCCCCAAAGCCTAAACCCATATGAAGTAGGGTTTATATTTTCTCTTGTACCCCCGAAAGGACACCCGGTATACATACACTCATGCAGGTTAAAAGGAACCTTATATGCACTCACCAAAAACCGTAATATAGACCCTGCTTCAAATCGCTCTGGGCCGAGCGTTTTTTCGGGGCTCAAGCCGGCAGCAGAGAGATGTGAGATGGAGCACGGCAGTCGCTCCGGCGTGTCGCGTTGCGTGGCCTGTCACCCGGTGGCGCTCAGGACTCTAAGCCTCGGCAAATTACCGTAATAGGGAGATATATATATATATAGAGAGAGAGAGAATTATATACATATAGCGGATTTTGATATGGTGTGTTTAGTATCGCAACACAATTTCGCGAGTTTAAGTTCCTTGACAGCAGCCCAGGTCATGGCACTGATCAACTACGAGTCTTCGAGACGCACGCAGGAGTGTCCCCTTTGAGAGTTAAACCCCTTGCCCTAAATCCTAAACCCTAAACGCTAAACCCTAAACCCTAAACCCTAAACCCTAAACCCCAAACCCCAAACCCCAAACCCCAAACCCCAAACCCCAAACCCTAAACCCCAAAACCTTAAACCCCTAACCCTGAAGCGCTTACTCTCCAGCCCCAAGTCCCAAAGCCAACTTCGAGATCCCCCACATGACGCAGGAGCTTTTCATGCCGCCTGCCTCCACGCTGCGTGTGGTCCCTGCCTCCGAGAACTGGTCTTGAGCCTTTAACATAGTTGGGTACCATTTTACATTTTTAAGGGTACTTAAACCCAATAAGGAATATACATTCAATTTTTTCATATTCTCCCAGCCATGAACTAGGAGCCAGCTTCCTCGCAGCCGTGAGCGCTGGCAGCTCCACATCCTCTGCCCGGAGCCCGGCTGCCACAGCCGACTCCCTCAGCGCTTCTTGGCTTTCTTCTGGCTGGCTCTTAGGACTTTAACCTTTGGGGCTTTTGTAGAAAAACTACAAGAAGGAGGGGGTCAGAAGTCAGCCAAGGCTTGGTCCTTGAGGTCCCGGAGGCCGATGAACTTGCGAAGGACATCGACAAGGACGGCTGCTGGCCCAAACTCGGTGACGAGCTCTCGCCCTGTCCCCTCTGCGGGAAGGGGGACGCGGTCCACGTGAACCGAGCCTGCGGCCACGCAGCCTGCGAGAGTTGCTGGCTCGATCGCCTCGAGGAGAAGCTCCGCTGGTGCCGTGAGAATGCTGCCATGGACATCCCCTGCCCACACGCCGGCTGCAGCGAGGGCTGCTATGAGGTGCTGAGCCGGTTGAAGAGCCCGTGGCTCGAGGAGGTTGCTCTCCATGTCCAGGAATCGAAGGCGCAGCTCATCGAGTTCTCTCCCTGGTGCGTGCACGGCCCACCTGGTGATCCAGGACCTCTCTGTCCCCTGGCTCTAACCTCTGCGGCCGGGTTTTCCCATCCAACACCAAGTTGCTTACTGTTGCGAGTACCAGTACCATTACCATGACCATCCCAATTGCCAATTGCTGTGACCAGTACTTCTTCTATTGCTAGCACTGCACCACAACCCTTTGTAAAGGCACGTGCCTCTGTGACTCCCTAGTTGTTCTGACGGAGAGGTCCGGTGTGCAACCTCCAGTCGCTGGGGTTGCTGCATTGCCCCTGCGGCCTCGCGGCTTGCGTGGCCTGCTGGAAGGGCTTCCTGGAGCAGCAGCTGGCGACCCGGACGAATCCTTTACAGGGTTTAGGGTTGAGGGTTGAGGGTTTAGGGTCTAGGGGCGTTAGAGTAGGGATTAAAGGGATTCGCCTGACTCAGAGAAAAGCAGCATGCGCCCACGCAGCTCGGGCCGGCTTGCGAAACAGTTCGAGAATCACCACGCCTCCAAAAGAAGAGAAACCAATGTTCAACCCAAGTCTGCATCTTAATGCCCTTGAACCCCTACAATATACCCTCCCATTACCCCCTTTGCGCCCCCGACACTTTGAAACTGGGCCTTCGAAACCCGAAAGCCCGGAACAGGCCCGCTGCAAGGAGAACTTCGCTTGCAGTCCACTTGGCTGGTATCCCTGGCGTGCAGGATGCTCCTGCCAGGAGAGCCATGGCGAATTCAGGTTTTTGATGCACCCCCCCCCCAACCCCAGGCAAGTACTAGTTTCGAAAGCAAAGAAGGCCTGATCGCAGGCATTTTGTGAGGGGAGGGTATCGGTATCTTTATTTAAGACGGTTTCAGGCTAGAGTTAAGGGTTCAGGTATCGTTAGGGAATTTCATGGTTAGCATGGGTCGGCAAACCCTTGCTAGGGCAAAGAGTATACTCGCCCAGAACTTTAAACCTTAAACCTAACCCAAACTTACTCGAAATGGTTTAGGGTTTCGGGTTTAGGTTTGGGTTTAGGGTTTAGTGTTTAGGGTTCCTGATGCCTACCTACGGTAGCTGGGTCGCAAAAACGGGCCCTCAAAAGGATAAGCCGCGTCCTCAAGAACTCGTCATCCTAATGCCTAACTTAAATCTACAACTCGCCACTCCAAGAGCGAAAGCCGAAACCCTAAACCCTAATCCCTAAACCCTAAGCCCTAAACCCTAAACCCGAAACCCTAAACCCTAAACCCTAAACCCTAAACCCTAAACCCTAAACCCTAAACCCTAAACCCTAAACCCTAAACCCTAAACCCTAAACCCTAAGCTGAGGAAGCTTCTCAAGCTGCTGGCTCCTTCTTTCACCGCAGACTTTGCAGCGCACGTGCGGCAGGTCAAGTCTCAGCAGCAGGAATTGAGGCGCATGACTTAAGATGGGGTTTAGGGTTTAGGGTTTAGGGTTTAGGGCTTAGGGCTTAGGGTTTAGGGTTTAGGGTTTAGGGTTTAAGGCTTAGGGCTTAGGGTTTAGGGTTTAGGGTTTAGGGTTTAGGGCTTAGGGTTTAGGGTTTAGGGTTTAGGGTTTAGAGGTTTTTGGGTTTAGGGTTTAGGGTTTAGAGGTTTTAGGGTTTAGGGTTTAGGGTTTAGGGTTCCATCTCGGGGCGGATTTCGGTTTCTATTGTTTGCTTGAGAGCCACCCAAAAAAGTTCTTCTCCATAAAGGTATAATGAGGGGACTACAATATAAGTTTTTGGAGGGTTCTGAAGCAACTAGTAGGAGGTCTAGGGTTATAGGGAGCAAATCGAGTTGGCGTGGGGTTGGTAGGGCTTAGAATGTCTCAAGTTCTTGGTCTTTCAAGGTTTCGAATTCTCGTAGACCCTTGCTCTCGCATTCCCTGAAGGGTGCTTCTTTCTTCTAGCTAGCTAGGCGTCCTAGACTGCAGGAGAAGGTTCACGGCACCACAGCATAACCTCTTGCTAAACCCTCATGACTCTACCCCCTACATCCAAAACCCTAAACCCCCAAGCCCCTAACCCCCAAGCCCTACACCCTAAACTCCAAACCCCAAACCCTAGACCCTAAACCCTAAAGCACTACAACCCTAAACCCTAGACTAGCCGCCCCCAAGCCCATTCTAAACAGGACTCTAGCGGACTTTTCCATATGAACCAAAGACGGACCCCGAGACGGTTTGTAGGTCCAGCGTCGAAAAAGCTATACATCATTGAATGGAGCCTGAAACCTCGAACGTTCTTGAGGGTTCAAGGGCTTGTATACAGTACGGGTTAAGTGGTCAAGGGCTTTTGGGTTGCTTAAGGCATCATGTGGGGGGAGGGGGGGTTTTGGGTCTATAGGGCTTCAGGCTTGAGGGGTTTAGTGAGCCTTTAGCCCCCTTACCTCACTCAGACCATGCCCCGAAACTCCAAACCCAAAAATGTCAAAGACCCAAAAAACCCCAAACCCTAAAAACCCCTAGAGTCCTACCAGGGCTGTTATACGTACCCTACAAGGGGTTAAAAAGGCCCTTTGTAGGGTTGACTATGGGGATTAATATAAGCTGGTAGAGCCCGAAACAGCCCTCCCATGCCTTCGAGGCGCCTGATGCCGTACGCCGTCCCAAGGAATGTTTGTGGTGCTCCTGCGCCCCTGTGCACAGTCTGCGGCGAGGTGCGGGGAATTCGGGCTATAGGGTTCAGGATTTTGGGTCTGTGGCGCCAGTTCAGGTTATTAAACCTTGAACCCCAAACCCTGAACTTAGGCAGGAACTTAGACAGGCTGATGGAGTTAGATCTAAATTTTTGGGGCCCTTGGGGATCCCTCAAGCTAGGGTTTAAGGCTTTAGGGTGTAGGGTTTAGGGTTTAGGGTTTATTAAAGCTACAAGGTGCTGCTGAAATGGATCCCCCCGTCTTTCTTGCTGCTTTGTGCTTGCTGGGGTTGATCTACATCATTGGCGCTACGGAGAGGGAAGGGACCCCAAAATGCAGATTACCCTCCACCGGGCCCCCCCCCCCCCCCCTAAACCCGAAACTCTAAACCCAACCCTAAACCCTGAACCCTAAACCCTGAACCGTGCAGGAGGGAAAAAAAAAAACCCTGAACCCTAAACCCTGACGCCCCCCCCCCCCCCCCCTTGCCCATCTCAAGAAAAAGCTTCGGGGCGCAGGGTTGAGGGGTTTTGCTCCTTCATCTGCTTAATTATTGGCAGCGCTTTCGTTGCTGCTGGCGTTTAGGCTACAGGGCGCCTGTTCTCAACGCATGTGGTTGTACCTAGCCTTTTAGGGCCCGAATGCCGAAACCCCAAACGCCTACCTCAAGAGCCCTAACCTACTTCTTCGTGGTTTTTATTCTAAAAAGCCTACATGAGTCATTAGACGAACAGCCTGCACAAAAGACTAGGCTTAGGGTCCTTAAGGAAAAAAAGCACAACCAAGCCCCAAACCCAAACCCTAAACAACCAAGCCCTAAACCCTGAGACCCTAAATCCCCCCCAATAAAGGCCCTAAACCCAAGGTGGCCACGGTGCTGCTGCACCCGCCGAGCTGTCCCCAGGCTCACGTTGCTTGCCAGCCTTGCTGGGCGCGTTGGGGCGAGGAGCGGACCGGTCGGGGCAGGGGCGGTCGGGCTTGTAGGCCCGATGCTGGCTATGTGAATATATATATATATATATGTATATATATATGCATATATATATATATATATATATGCATATTATGTATATATATATATATATATATATTTGTATATACATAGGGTTTGGTGGCTACAGCTTTATGGACTCGTGGGTCTGCCATAAGCCCTACCGCAACCCCAAACCCCAAGCCTTACAACCCCTAAACCCCAAAGCCAGTGCACCAAGGGAAGGAGACCCAAACCCCAACAAAAAGCCGCCAAAGCCGAACACCCTAAACCCTGAACCCTAAGCCCTAAACCCTAAACCTTATAAACCCTAAACCCTAAACCCTAAACCCTAAACCCTAAACCCTAAACCCTAAACCCTAAACCCTAAACCCTCCAACAGCCTCCAACATGCCTGCCAGGAGCAGATCGAGGCCTGTCGCCATGGCAGGCACTTCCCGGGACGCTGCCTTTGGCCTGGCTGCGCCTCGTGCTGCATGGGGTTAGGGGTTAGGGATTGGGGTTTAGGGGTTAGGGTTTAGGGTTTAGCAGGGTTTAGGGTTTAGGGCTGGGGCGGCTGGGATTTAGGGTTTAGGGTCAGGCCTAATTAACATTGACTGAGTGCCTGAGAGAGAGAGAGAGAGAGAGAGAGAGGGTTTAGGGTTCAGGGTTCAGGGTTTAGGGTTTGCTGTGATGGGGTGAAGGTTAGGTTTCGGAACAAGCTCGAAAGCTTCGTGAGGTGCGAAGAGCAGCTTGGGCCCGATTGTGGAGGGCCATCTAACACTTTTCTCCCACCCCAAACCTATTCCGTCTAGGGTTTAGGCCTAAGCTCAAGGCAACAGTCCAGGGGGGTCAGGGGTAGTGGGGAACCAGCTTTCCCTGGGCACGCTGCGGCGAGGGTCCGGGACCTGCTGGGCTGGGGCCTAATTACTTTGTTACAAGGGACCAGTACTGGTTTCGAGGAGAACGTGTTCCCCGTACCGGGCCATCGTGGGTGCTACCGACCCCCATGCCGGGCGAGCGACCTGGGTCTATGGCTTAAGGTTTAGGGTTTAGGGTTTGGGGTTTAGTGGGTGTAGGGTTTGCAGGGTTTCTTGGTAGCCCAGCGATACCCTTTACCCTTGTGTTGGTTCCGGGTTCCCTGATAAGGTAACCGACCAGGGACTGGCACTCTTTTTATATTAGTATGGTTACTGGGCTACCAAGGTTAAGTTTAGGGAACTAAGGCATTTCGGGAGGTAGTGAAGGTTTAGGGTTGAGGGCTCGGAGTTGAGGGTTTACGGGTGAGGGTTTCCAGAATCCCTCCCGACCAAATTCCCCAAGCCCGCCCCTGCCGAGCCAATGAACCCGACAAACCCTATAAACCCTATAAACCCCATAAACCCTATAAACCTCAACCCCTAAACCCAAAAACCCTACCCTACAGCCAGAACCCTAGACCCGTCAGCCCGAGCCTCCAGGTGAGACGAACCTGCGGGAAGAGGACTGGCTGCCGCGCGGCTCATACTTGGAGGTTCATGGTTACGGTTTAGGGCTTCGGGCTTAGGGTTTAGGGTCTAGGGTTTGAAGTGTACTTATAACTGTACTTACGGATGTTCCCCCCTGTACTAACAGCTCTTCATCGGGATGATCGTACCCCCTTCAATTAGAATCCCTATTCAGGACTGTTACAATAGGGGGGGGAACATCCCAACCTGCATCTTGCATCGGAATCCTCTAAGCCCCTGATGACTCTCAGGTGGCGTCTGCTGACGTTTTCCCGACCACTCGTCCGTCTTGTGGCGGACCTCGACCGTCGTGGGCGCCTGCAGCGGAACCGCCTCTACCCGCCTGCTCTGCAGGCCACTTTGTTGAGGGCTTATTAGGGTTTAGGGTTTGGGGTTTAGGGTTTAGGGTTTTTAGGGTTTTTAGGGTTTAGGGTTGAAGGTGAGGGCTTAAGACTTCAGGTTTCGCGTCAGCGCTGTGGCTATCGGGCAAATGCGTGTCAGTGCTTACGGCAGTCGAGTGCTCACCTTAAGAAACCCTGGAGGTAGACTGTCCTCAGCCTGGGTGCGTGGGCTTGGGCTACCTGGGCTTCGAGACGGTGATGTGCTTCATGTGCGAGCATCAGTGGGACGCGACCAGCGGAGTTGTTGAAGCGGACACGGAGCTACCAGAAGGAGAGGAGGCGGGCCCTCCGCATACCAACCCTGGGCCCTAAACCCCCCCTAAACCCCCCCTAAACCCCCCCTAAACCCCCCCTAAACCCCCCCTAAACCCTGAATTTGCCCTCCTTGTTGCCTTTTTTGTGTCGTGGCCACAGGTTGCGGAGGTCTCCGTCGCAGGGGTTCGGGTCAAGAGGTGCCCCAAGTGCCGCGAGTACATCGAGAAGAACGGCGGCTGCGATCACATGACCTGCCGCTGTGGCCACCAGTTCTCGTGGTCAACGCTGAAGCCCTGGCCCCCCTAAGTTTCCCCGCGGAAGCTTGGCAAGTGGCCATGCTCAGATCTTGCTCGGAAGACGCTTTGGAATTTCCAAATATCCGAGGGTCGGAATCCGAAACCCTTACGAGCCTTAGACCCGGTAAACCCTATATGGGGGTTTTCGATAATAAGGGACCCCGAATATAGTTTCCCAAATAGTAGGATCCCCTTGTAATCAGGACTCCAACAAGGTACCCCCCAATATCGCAAACCCCTTAAAGAAGACCCTAAGCCCTGAACCCCCGAGCTTACGTGAACCTTCGGGCAAGATCACGCCTTGGGAAAGCCGCGATACTTGGAGGTTCAGGGTACATGAGACTCCAGTTATAACTGTACTTCTAAGACCCCCAGGTCCCCTAGGTCCCCTAAGTGGGTTAAAAGCAGACTTATAGTTGGGGTTATAAGTACCCATGAACCTCCGTAGGGAGGCATCCCTGCTTAGTAAGCGCTCCCAAACCCGCCGACTTTGGTACAGGCAATGCGCAGACGGTCTGGGGGCGCTTTTAAATCACTTCCGGGAGTTTCGCAAACAGGGGTTTAGGGTTTAGGGTTCGGGATTTAGGGTTTAGGGTGTTTTTAGTATAGACTCGCAAATAGTAGGATTCCCTTATAGTCAGGACACCAACAAGGTAGCCGCGATGTCAGAAACCCCCAAATGCTCGTAAGCCGTATGCCCTCAGGATCCTTCCCATGGGTTCGCCTTGAAATTTTCGCGGTCCTGAGCCCTAGGGTTTAGGGTTTAGGGTTTAGGGTTTACGGTTTAGGGTTTAGGGCCCAAACCATGTGGCTCTTAGAATGCCTATAGTGACAACATGGGGAGCCAGAAGCTGCAAGCTGGCAAGCTGGGCCCTTGTGAAAGCGCGGCATGCGAACCCCCCCAGAACAACCCAAGTCCTAAACCCTAAACCCTAAACGCCAAACCCTAAACCCTCAACCCTAAACCCTAAACCCTAAACCCTGAACCCCAAACCCTAAACCCTGAACCCTGAACCCTAAACCCTAAACCCTACACCCTAAACCCTAAACCCTAACCCTAAAACAGCTCCTAAACTCTCAATGGTATGATCATGGGCTGAAGGCAAGCAACCAAATCACATTTTGCGAAGCTCTTGTTAACTGTTCCAAGGGACATCTCCCTTCGGGCATGTACAGGCAAACGGCGAATGGCCAAAAAGCTCAAGGGGGGTTAGAGGGTCTTGGATTTTAGGGCTTAGGGTTTTAGACGCTGTAATTTCAGTCAAGGTCAAGGTTGCAGGGACAAGCACTATAGTCAGCAGTACTGAACATCAATCTGATTGTAGACTAGATTGGTGTCGTCATGAGGTAGTGCATGATTTCCAGTGGAAGACTTAGTTTCCTGATCGCACCCGCTTTCGAATCCTGCACTAAGGGCAGCAAAAGCAGCCCACAACCAAGAACGCTTGTCCTCAACGCATCTAAGGGATGAGCATATCATGAAAGCGCTTCCTTTACATGTTGGACGTGCCTGTGCTCCTTCGCCCAAGTCCCCTAAACCCAAAACCCTAAAGCCTAAACTCCAACATCTCCTGTGGAGGCAGAGCTTCAGTTTCGGGCAGCCGGCCGCCGTCTGCTCCGTTACTTCCGCCCCAGATTCGATGCTTCGCCTATAGGGCTTGAAGGTTTAGGGTTTAGGGTTTACATCGAACAACTTTTGCAGCAGATCCGTTTGCTTGCCCAAAAGTTAAGCCCTAAAAGAAAGAGGGCTTTGCGTTTCACAACCTAAGCCCCAGACCCTACACCAAAAATGGCTTGGGGTTTAGGCTTAGAGATTAACAAAAACAATTGTAAAGCCAAAGGCACTGAACCCTACAGGTCTAGGGTTTAGGCCCAATGTTTAAGGAACTCGTCGAATTCAGACATCACTACCCCAAACCCTCAACCACCAGCCCCTTACAATCTCATTTTGTGTGCCGATTCTACAATGACATGAAGGAACCCTTCCGGGGACGATAAGCTTTGATAATGTCTACATCAGGTTGATTTGCTTGGGCTTCTCAAACCCGAAACCCCTAACCCCTAACCCCTTAAACCCTAAACCCTAAAGGCTTTTCCGAGCGCCGCCGTTTCAGGAGCGCAAGGTTGCTGCTGCGCGCCTGCTGCAGCGGCACTGGCGGAAGCACAGGCGCCGGCGGTGTTGACCTACTCCAGCATTTTGAAGATCTGCCCAAACATCCCGATGTAGATGAAATTAAGTACAGAGGTGAACGATGACCCACTCGAACTGGAACTACATGAGAGTGGGGCCCCTTGCTGCCTGACACCCTTTGAGGATGGCACAGAGACAGAGAGACAGAGAGAGAGAGAGAGACAGGGAGACAGGGAGACAGGGAGACAGAGAGACAAGGAGACAGGGAGACAGGGAGACGGGGAGACAGGGAGACAGAGGGAGAGGGAGAGAGAGAGAGAGACAGAGAGAGAGAGAGAGAGAGTGTGAGAGAGTGAGAGAGAGTGAGAGAGTGAGAGAGACCAAACTGCCCTTCTTTAGGGCTTTAGGGCCTTGGGCGAGGTTTTTGTTTTGGGTTGGGGAGTTGAGCACGTGCGTCTCATCTGGAATCCATCTTCGCTCTGGAGAGGCTTCGCAGCTCGTTTGCCCGCTGCTTCACGAAGCGCCGGAGGGCACGGCAGAAGTTGCAGTCTTGGCCACTGGGCATCTAGGGTTGAGGGCGTAGGATTTAGGGTTTCAGGGCTTCCAGCTGAGCTTGGCACAGAACCTCGGTTCAAAACGAAAGGGTTTCACATAGGGTTGGGGGTTTATGTGGCTGGTTGCGCAGGCTTTAACTTGAATTGTTAGAGTTTATATAAGGTTTATAAGGGTTCAGGAGTTTTCTGGGTCGGCGTCAACGGCTCGTTTCCTCGAAGGATCCCGATTGCATCCCTTCTCACTGCTGACTTACTAGGCCTTGGCTTGGGATACTTTAAGTCTTTCCGTTCTTGGGCTCAGAGGATCATATCTTCAGAGGGTTTTAAATGGCCAACCTATCTTTAAGGACTCCGCAGCCTGCGGAGGGTGCTTCTGGCTAATAAAACGATAGTCTATGGCAACTTCCCAAAATGCGGAGTACCCCGAATGTACCCCAAAGCACTGAAATCCTTGCAACAGGAACGCCCCCCTCTGCTGTGGCCCGTCCCCGAACATCCTAAACCCCAAAACCATGGGCCCATTCTCGTTGCTTTGGGGTGGGGGGGGGGGGGGGGGGGGGGGGGCTTCTGGTTGCGGGGCTTTTGCGTCATCCATCCTTGGGAGCTGCTGTGGCAGGGTGCCACTTTTTGTTTTGGGGCTTTGGGATTTTGGGATTTGCGGTTTACGGTTGAGGGTTTACGGAGCCCTCAATTCCTAACTAACAACCCGTAAGATGTGGCCACCAACCCTAAACCCCAAAATCTAAGGTGGGTGGAACAAATCCCAAGGTGCATCTTTCTAGGCCAAACTTGGTTGTCTACGTGCCGAGGTTTCGTGGTACTGTCGGACGGCAGGCGCACTACAGGACTCCCGTGTTTGTGCTTTGCTCGGGTCTATAGGGTTCATAGGGTTTATAGGGTTAGGGTCCAGGGTTTAGGGTTTAGGGCGGTTTAGGGTTTAGAAGCGCGCTCTTTGGGGGTGCCTGGCAATACGCCCAGCAAAGGCAAGGAGTTGCATGGCAGTTCCGAGAAGGATGCTGAATTCTGTCCTGCTGTCACGCCTTGCTCACAAATTTGATTCATTTCAGTACAGGCAGATGCAGACTCCGAAGGCCAATAACAAGGACCGTTCCACACCTCTCAGCCGTCCCGACCGAAAGGCAAAAGGCAAACTTCACGAATTTGCCAAATGCCACGGCCGGAGATTTGTCCTGGCCAAATCCGTTTGGTTCTGGGTGGACGGAACATGGCCGGAACGGTTGGAAAAGGCAAAGTAGGTGCATGCGCGCAGGCCTTGTTGCCAATCACTACTGCGTGGCTGATGAGGAACTCTTCAAACGATGGGAGCATGGAGATGAATAGCCCGGCTAGAATCAATCACATGAGCAGCTTCAACAGTCTGCGCGGCAAGATCGATGAGCGTTGACTATGGCACAGCTAGAGCTTTTTACGTAGTTTAGCATTAGAATATAGCAGATGAGTGTTCGGTCTCATCTTGCCAGAATACAGACAGAATAAATATAGAAATGTATGCCGCGGTCGTCCTAACATGTCCTAGCGCAGTAGAAGAATGGGTGCTGCGAGGGAGAGGCTGATGCTGACAAGAGTTTTGCCCTTGGGTGGAGCTCCCAATGCAACTTTCGGCCGCATACACACATCAGCCGAGGCTGCACGAGTTTGGCTCTACTCAGTCAAGTATCCATGACAGCTTGAGCACTTAGCAAAATTTGGGGGGCCCACTGAAGCAAGTTTGGGGAGATCCCTCTTGGATCCGTCCTCCATGCGCTACTGGATTGGCTGATGCAGACCGCCAGGCTCCCAGACAAGTAGTCTGGGTTTGTTTCAGCAGAGACTTGAAGCCAGACCTAAAAGTCCCCTACAGATGGCTAGAGGCCTCATGCAATGCCAACAGAATGCCCGTACTGTAGCCGTGGGGTTGCATTAAGCCTGCCTCAACGTAGCTTTGTCGCGCTTGTCGCCATGGGCACAGAGACTGCCATCGTGCCAGTAACTCCTGAGCCGCTGTGGCTTCGATTGCTGCGAGATGAGGACAGTTCACCGCTGGAGCGACTTGACGCGAACATGCGCCAGACGCCAGATTGGGTTCAGCTGCGGGGGATTCTGGAGCAGGGGAGCCCCTGGGTGCGAGACACCATCTGCGGCCTTCTTTTGGATGAGATGTCGCGCTCTTTCCAGAATGTGGTCGGGCAGCTGCGAACTTTCAGAGAAGTGATGGCGGAGATGCAGGCGACTATGGACTCTGAGGATGCGCAGGCCCTGCACCACCTACTCAGGGATATGCAACCATCGGGCATTGCAGCCCTGCAGAGAGAAGCTAATGGCATCAGCGAACACATCAGCTCTGTCAGGTCTCATCTGGAAAGGGGAGACTTCTCTGGTGTGCACAGTCTAGCACAGCGCATTGCTAATAAAGCCAAGCGCTTCAGAGGCAAGTATGAAGAGCTGCGCCCCCAGTTGGACCGGCTGCAGCGCAAGGTTCAAGAGATTGCTGACAAGTGCACGGAAGCAGCGCAAAGATCAGACGAACTGATCGAGGAGACCAAGCAGAGGCGCGACAAATGGTTCGCCCTTCTGTGTTGCATCAATTGCGTACTAGCTGCTGGCGGTCTGCTTGTCTTTGCTGGAGCTGGAGGCACAGTCTTGGTCGCCAAAGGCATGTTACTCTGGAAAGCGTCTGCACTTGCAGAAGCAACAAGCACCCTTGTAACCGCCAAGGCAGCTGCAGCAGCGAAGTTTGCAGCCGCGGCAGATGCAGCAGCTCTATCTAAAGCTGCGGCTGCCGCGGCAACCCCAACTGCCGCGGCTACAGGTAGCTCGGTTGGCACAGCGATTGGCGTGGCTTCCATCGCGGGTCTTCGTGCCGGGGTTGTAGCAGTAAGCGCCGGGGCGCCTGCGGCCACGTTATTCGGCTCCCAAACACTTGGTGGCTTGGCTGTTAAGGCAGGGTTGATGGCAGCACCTGCAGCTCCTTTGGGAGTAGTAGTCGGCGCAGCATCTGCAGCAGCTGCAGCAGCTGGCTGTGTTTACATGCTGTGGAGTGCAGCATCTGCTGCACTTGTCGCACCCGCAGCCGGCGATGCAGCATTTAACGCATTTGCCGCTGCCATGGCTGCATTTGCTGCTAAACAAGCGGCTGCAGAAGAAGCTGCAGCTGCGGCAGCTCAGGTTGCTAGCGCTACACAGAATGTGAATGCTCTCCAACTTACGTTGCAAACATTGCCCACTGTTGTTGGGAACGCATCGCCATTTGTCATCGGTTCGGCCTGCATCTTGGCATTGGCGCTGCTCGGATATTGTGGACGAAGTTACCTGAAAAGCCTGTTGGGGAGGCTTTGGGCAGCAGAGATTCAAGAGCACGAGAGGTCAAAGGCAGCCTTCAGACGTGTGGCGCAGATGCTGCAGGAGACTACACAGAAACTGACGACCATCTGCCAAAAGAGCGAAGCCCTAGAAGACTGCTTGGATGTGGTCGTGGAGGTCGCCGAGGAGCTAGCAGGCACAGCGCAGGATGCGCAGGACGTCGTGGACCCACAGGAGTTGCACGCTGAGACGCTGAAGATGCACGAGCAGGTCAACAAGCTGTGCGCAACATATGCATCACTGCCAACTGCATTCGAGCAGCTTCATGCTTCTGTTCGGGAGCTCGAGGCTCAAGTGATCCAGTCCGATGTCGTCCAACCAACAGAGCTTGGACCTGGACCTCCGCTTGTGATTCGGGAAGGTGATGTCCACATCCCAGAAGTCAATCGGCTGGAGCTGCCCGATCCGGACGGAGAGTGGATCCTCGTAGAATCTCCACCTCCAGCCAGTCCCTCCACTAACGTTGAGCTTCATGATTGTTTGCCTCTCAACACATACCTGCTGGTGGCAGTGGAGTGTGCTGCGAGGCTGGGAGCCCTGCTCGCGGCAGGACCTGGCGGAAATCGCGTTTGCCAGGTGCTCTCTCAAGGACAAGCTCTGCGGCCCATGTCGCATTTCTCTGCTGTGGGTGAGCACCGCCTGACAGCCGGGCATCCCTTGCGGGTGCAAAGGTCAGGCTCCTGGATCCACGAGCGCGCATCTCTGCTCCAAAGCGGCGATGTCGTGCTCACCTTCTCCGGCAGCCAGGTAGTCGAGTCTGTTGCTGGCCAGGTGAGCAATGAGGAGGTCTTTTCGTTGGACATCCAGGGCAACCAGGAGGTGTTCATGTTCACCATCACTCCTGGCAATGATGGCCGGATCAGTCTGGGCAGCGTGGCTGTCTTGAGCAGCATGGCGCAGGAGGACGAGACCGCCCGCAGAAGCACCTCTGCCCCACCCCGGCTGAGAAATGGCTTTCCTTCCATCGGCTCCAAGTTATGCAAGGGCACTTCTCGCTGCACCAACATCTGCAGGAAGTTTCTACGGGGCACCTGCTTGGACGGACAGGAGTGCAAATTCTGCCACCTGCCGCATCCAGAGGAGCCTAAGCGGGCAGTGAGAGGCCAGCGCTTCGAAGCACGAAGCAGCTACAGCGCTTGAGCCAGATGCGGACTGTCTGGATGGAGGCACGGCCTCATTGGCACAGATTCCCAAGGCAAGATGCCTGGTTGAAAGCGTCTGCGTACCTACAAGTCACGTGTAACGGATAAACGTTTGTGCCCGGAAGTCGCATCCGTCCACGGGATTTGTCTAGCTTGCAGTATGATTTTTGATTTGTGGCTGCCTCTAAGCCAAGGTTAGACCAATTTCCTGACTATTATCCTATTCTCCGAAAATAGATTATATAGTTTATCTACATAACTAAGATGCAGCTTATTCGATAAAATAGACTCTGTCCGATATATGATCATAGAACCTAGAAACCTACATACTATTTGAAGCGAAAAAGTCATACATTGCATCATGTTTTCTCGAATAAACCTCTACAGAACCTAAACTCTAAACCCTAAATAGACCTTATAAATCCTAAACTCTAGAATCCAGGCCCTAAACATCTGAAACCCCCACCTGTTTTTGATCTGGAGTTTAAGGTTTAGTCGTTAGGGTATAGGGTTCAGGATTTGCTGTTTAGGTAGGGTTCAGGGTTTAGTGTTTAATGTTTAGGGTTTAGTGTTTTGGGTTTAGGGTCTAGTGTGTAAGTTTTCAGGGTTTTGTGTTTAGGGTTTATCGTTAAGGGTTTAGGGTTTAGTTTTAGGGTTTAGAGCATAGGGTTAAGCGACTGCTTTCCTGAAGTGCGTGCATGTTGCTTGCGTCTTTGAAGCTCAGGCCGGAGCCTAGCTGTCTTGGGTTAGCAAAAGGGTGAAGCGCCTTGAAAAAAATCTAAGCCCCTCAATAAACCTTGTAAATCATAAACTCTAAACTCCACACCCTTAAAACGTGAAACCCTGACGGGTTTTGGTTGGGTGTTTAGGGCTTAGGGTTCAGGATTTGTTGTTTGGGGACTAGGGTTTGGTGTTGAAGGTTCAGGCTTTAGTGTCAATAAGGTTTAGGGTTCAGTGTTGAGCGTTTAGGGTTTAGTGCTTAATGTTTAGGGTTTAGGGTTATGTGTTTAATGTTTAGGGTTTAGGGTTCAGGGTGTAGGGTTTAGTGTTTCGGGTTTAGGGTTTCGTGTTTAATGTTTAGGGGTTTAGTGTTCTGGGTTTCGGGTTTAGTGTGTGGTTGTTTAGGTTTAGCGTTTACATGTTTAGCTTGTCGTGTTTACTGTTTACTCGGCGCTGTGTGGGTTCAGTGCTAAGTGTTTAGGGTTAAGTTTTTCGGGTTTAGTATTCAGGGTTTGGGGTCTTAGTGTTAAGGGTTTCGGGTTTAGTTGTTAGGGTTTCGGGTTTAGTTTTAGGGCTAAGGGACTTGGAGAATATCTATCGGGAACGTCTGGTTTACGTAGTTTTCTGGGCTACTTTATATTACGAATATCTTTGAAAAAGAAGGTCATTCGGCATTCTGGAAATTGTGTTTACAAAGCTTTGTCGCTCGAAATTTATAATTTGCACGTAAAAATGAGAAGTATTCTGAAAAATAGAAGGAAGTCAGTTGTCTTGCAAAAATGCAATATGAACATCTATTTACACAAGAACCGGCTGGTGGCGGTCCAGTTTTGGTCCAGTTTGGTCCAGTTTTCGTCAAGGCTGGTCCAGTTTCATGAAACTGGACCAGAACTGGACCCCCGGCCTGGAATCCCCAAACACCCTAACCCCAGGAAACCCTACACACTAAAAGAAAGGACCCTAAACCCTAAACCCTAAACCCTAAACCCTGAACCCTGAACCCTAAACCCTAAACCCTAAACCCTAAACCCTAAACCCTAAAAACCCTAGACCCGTCACACCCTGACTGCGGCTTAGGGTTTGTTTGGGATCTTCAGGGTTTTGGGTTGGGTTTTTTTTTCCACCCGCACGTGAGAGACAGGTTTGTTTTACAAGGTTTAGGGTTTGAGGATAGGGTTAGAAGGCCTAAACCCGTACACACCCAAACCAGCAAAAGCCCTATATAAGCTCCCAAAGCCCAAAACAATATTCCCGCAGAAGCCAAAAACTCGTAGAAACCCCAAACCCCTCAAAACCCTAAGCCCTCAAAGCCCAAAACACATTTCCCGTGGAAGCCCTAAACCCGTAGAAACACTAAACCCGTAAAAGCCCTATAAGCCCTCACGCCCCAAAACAGTTTTCCTTTACAAGCCATAAACCCATGGAAACCCTAAACCCGTAAAAGCCCTAAGCCCCATCCCGTAGAAGCCCTAAAGCCGTAGAAACTCTAAACTCGTAAAAGCCCTAAACCCTCAAAACCCCCCCCCAAAAAACACACCCGTAGAATCCTAAACCTGTGGAAACTCTCAACCCCTAAAAGTGCTAAACCCTCAAAACCCCAAAGCAATATTATCTCGAAGAAGCCCTAAACACCTTTGAAATCGTAACCTGGTAAACAATATAGCCGTAGAAGCACAACCCACGGAAACCCTAAACCCCTGAAAGCCCTATAAGCCCTCGAAACCCCAAAACAATATACCCGTGGAAGCGCTAAACGCGGAGAAACCACTCTAAACCCGTAGAAACACTAAACCCGTCAAAGCCCTATATAAGCCCTCAAGGCCCAAAACAATATCCCCGTCGAAGCCAGAAATCCGCAGAAACCCTAAAGCCCTAAGCCCTCAATACCCGAAAGCAATATACACATAGAAGCCCTAAACCCGTAGAAACCCTAAACCTGCAAAAGCCCCAACCTAACCCTCAAAAGGCCAAAACAATATAGCCTTGGAAGCCAAAAACCCGCAAAAACCCTAAACCCTAAAAGCCGTCAACCCTCAAACCCCAAAAGAGTATACCCGTAGCACCCCAGTATACCCGTAGCACCCCTAAACCCGTTACAGCCCTAGACTCTAAAGATCCGAAGACCCTAAGCCCGTAGTAGCCCTCAACTCTAAAGACCCTAAATCCTGCAAACGCCAAGGGGAGTTTCATTTATTCGTGTAGGCTTAATGTGCTTTTTTTAAAAGGGTTTTGATGGTTTGGGACTGTCGTAGGGTGTAGGGCATGCAAGGTTTTTAAGGTTTAGGGTTCTGGCTCTTTAGGACCCTATGACCCCCATTGTCCCTGAACCCTAAAGCCAAACCCTTAACTGTAAAGCTTTTAAACTGAAAACAGCCTGAAGAGAAGAAGGAAGCCACACCATTTCAGTTTCTTTTCTAGCATTTGAAAGTGTGTGTGTGTGTGTGTGTGTGTGTTTACTCATTTTGCTGACATGAAGAAAGTCTATTTCTTGGAACAAGCTATGTTCTTCAAAGACTTACTAGATACAGTCTATTTAAGTAGACCGTATCGTCAGGAAATAAGCCAGAATCAACGAGAATAATTGTCAGGAAATAGTCTAACCTTGGCTTAGCGGTGTTTGCCGTGGCTGGACCGAGCGCTGCTCGATGTGCCACATTCGGCCACATGGGAACGGCAAAGGGAATCTCAGTCAACGTCATGCGTAGATTCGGGTGGCAGGCTTCTCAATGTACGTTTTTTTCCACATGACGATGCGTGGTAGGCAGCTTGCGGTGGCTAAATTTGTTGATGACCCGATGTGTGGCTGGCGCCCGGCCGAGAGCTTGGCATGGCTCTGTATAGTTAGAAGTATAGGTTGCGAAGTCGCTGCTGCAATCCGATGCCAGAGAGTTCTCGCGGCTGTTTGACGTGCCGAATAGATCGTGGCAGAGTAGCTTCGCTAAGACTTCTGGCAAATCCTACATGCAAGAGTTCAGTCCGCCATCAATCAAAATGCTGCCGGACTTCACTGCCACCACCTCTTACAGTCCATAGCTTGCTTCTTTCCTCTGTCTGCGGAGGGTGAGCATCCAGGCAGCAAGAACGAGCGTCGCTCGATTGCTGCCATGGCTCCCCTTGGCTGCTTCGCATGCGTTTGGACCATGTGCGGCAGGTGTTAAAATTGTGCGTCGTGTTTGGCACTCTCTGGGTGTGTAAGGCCCTCAGGCTCTGACCTTGCTGCAATTTTCCTGCCTAAACCCTAAACCCTAAACCCTAAACCCTAAACCCTAAACCCTAAACCCTAAACCCTAAACCCCGACTCAGTTCAGGTTCTGCAAAGCCTGCTTGGAAGGGCTGTCGAAGAAACAGGACAGGGTTCTTGTGTTGAGCACTCAACAGTCCTCATACATGTCTGACGCCAGCACTTCAGCAGAGCCAGCTTGCCCAGCTTGTGCCGCGGAAGTGCAGCTTGCGCATCAGAGGCGACAAAGAGTCGGTGGCAAGATGCAAGAGAGGTTCTCTTATAGCGTTAATGGCGTGACGAGACAGGAAAGGACATCCTGAGGAAAAGTGTGGTGCTAGAGTTGTTGGAGTGCGAAGGCCAGAGCAACTTTAGAGGCCCAGTACCGACCTGCATGCAGCACGGAGACAATTCAAGTGGCCAGCGCACTACAGACTACAGACACCCACTTCCTACGCAAGCCCTCGCCCAAACCAAACCCTGAACCCCAAACCACCTCCCAGCGAGGATCCGAATACTCGATGGCCTGAATTTCAGCCTGCATTTGTGAGAACGGACTCATCTGAAGAGTCCTATACTTGAAGGTGCCTTGACAGGTCGTTTCTGGTCTCTAACCCGGGGACGTTTAGGAGCTTAAGAGCTTATATAGGGGTTTAGGAAGGGCACGCTCAGAAGCTTAACAAGGGTAGGCAAGGGTTTAGCAAGCGCACATTTAGGAGCTTCAGCGCTTGGGGGTTTAGAAAGGGCATGATTAGGAGCTTAACCAGGGTCGGGGTTTTGGAAGGCCACGTTTAATTAGGAGCTTAAGAGCTTATGGGTTTAGGAAGGGCGCGTTTAGGAGCTCAACAAGGGTAGGGCTTTAGGCAGGGCACATTTAGGAGCTTAAGAGCTTAGAGGTTTAGGAACCTTAGGAAGAGCACGTTTAGGAGCTGAGCCCTACACCCTTACCTCCCTCCAAACCTGCGAGGGTGACGCCGACAACACAAACTGGCCTTTAAATATACAAAAGCACGCAACGCTACAAAAAAAGACAAGCATTTTGCTATGGCCAATTTATAATCCGGAGAAGTAAATTCCGCTGCATCCCCTATATGCTTCCCGTACCACGCCGGCTGTTAGTTAGCACTTGCGCTTTAAGCTTGGGAACTGGTCGGCGGGGGGAGCGGCTACTAGTGGTAGAAGTGGTGGAAGCAGAAGTAGGAGTAGAAGTCGTCGTCGTCGTCGTAGTACTACTACTACTACTACTACTACTACTACTACTACTACTACTACTACTACTACTACTACTACTACTACTACTACTAACTACACTACTACACTACTACACTACTACACTACTACTACTACTACTACTACTACTACTACTACTACTACTACTACTACTACTACTACTACTACTACTACTAGTACTAGTACTAGTACTAGTACTAGTACTAGTAGTACTAGTAGTACGAGTAGTCCTAGTAGTATTAGTAGTACTAGTAGTACTACTAGTACTTGTAGTACTAGTAGTACTAGTAGTACTAGCACTGAAGTCACAGGTACAGTTTAAGTGTAGTACTAGTAGTACTAGTAGTCGTAGTAGAAGTAGTAGTAGGAGTAGGAGTAGGAGTAGGAGTAGGAGAAACAGCAGCAGTAGCCCTCTGGCCATTTCCTTGTTTTTGTAACTGTTGCCCCTTTTTGTTGTTGTTGTTGTTGTTGTTGTTGTTGTTGTTGTTGTTTTTTTTTTTTTTTTGGGGGGGGGGGGGGGGTCGGTAAGCAGTAGTAGTGACGCAAGCCTGCTGGGCGCAGAAAGCGCCTGATGAACGACACGCTTGTGCAACAATCTCGCCTCTAAGAGTTCCGAGGTTGGCTTGCGGACTGCGGCTTTGAGATTCCGATCTGTCGTGTCATGTTCGCGGCTTGCAGCTGGAAGATTTGCGCGTGCGCTTGACAAAGAGTTTCGGCAAGCACAAGTCTTCTCCAAGACCTAAAATCACTGCTTTCGAATGAAAACATAATTAACGTGGACAAGTTTGGCCTGAGAGATGCAAAAGGATGTGATTGGGGTTGAGTCGCTGCAGACCAGATGCAAAAAAACAAGCTTAGAGCTGCGAATCTTCGCAAAGGTTAGAAAAAAGGCTAGGGATTGGGAGCTTTAGGCGGCGAAAGCTTGTACCCATAGCAGGGTTTGACTCCTTCAAATTGGGCAATCTATAACCCTGTATTAGCATATTGGACCATCTTCCTTTGCAGGGTTCAGCCGCAAGTGTATGTGAGTGTGGTGTGCAGATGTTCTTCGAAGCGAGACTTTCCTTGAAAGGTGTGCCAGGGAAGCTATCTGATCTTCTAGCTTCACTATCTCGAAGCGCTGAACTTCTAAGCTCAAGCAGCCTGCTCGCCGGATTCTGCCCTGCACAATACGACATTCTTATAAGGAACCCCCGATCGGACCCTAAACTAGACAGCACAGCTACATTGCTCCAGCCCCTCTTGCCAAACCTTAAATACCCTATAGTATACCTATAGTATTATAGCTGACTATGACCCCTAAACGCCTTAGACCTTACGCCCAAAGCTTACAACCCTCAACACCACTGAAGACAGGAGGCTGCTGGCACTCAGCTCCGTGCGGCGGGTGGTGCAACTTGTGATGCACAGGGACAACGTCTCCTGTAGTGAGTTTAGGCCTTATCGGAGTTATGGTTTAGGGTTTCAGGGCGAAATCTTTCAAGCTTTGATCGCTGCGAAGTGTTCTGGAGTCTACCTAGAAGTTCTACTTGTTGCCTGTTGCAAAGGAAGTCCTCTTGAGGGGTGTGGGGGCTTAGTATGTGAGAGGGGAAAGTCGCTAGGGGTTGGCATTGCCTGTGAGAGAGAGGGGTTTGCGTTGCCCGGTGATCTACAGAGGCCTGGTTGCAAAAGGGGCTTGCGCCCCTTGTCCCTTCGTATTTTAGCATGTTTAGTAGAAGTCCAAGTAGAATCCAACAGTTTAACCTTTCCTTGGGACACTGGACAAGTATGACATGGAGGACTTGAGGTATTCGGAATCACGGGTGAAGAACGAAAGCCGAACACAGGGACTAATTTTGCCTGCTGACCTGAAGATGCTTCTTCAGGCTCTCAACCCTGATGAGCCCCATAAAGCCGATCAGCCCAGAAAGGCGGCTGCTTGTGTTTTGCTGCGGCCCTGCCTGGCGGGCGCGGCGGCGGCTGGCAGCGGCAAGGCTTCCAGGGCGGCGAAGTGAGTTGAGGGTTTAGGGTACCCAGGGCGTATAATGCTTTATATTTCCCGCAGAAATGGGCATAACAAACAACCATTCCTGGTTCCTCATCCTGAAGGGTCTAGGACTCCCCTGTAGTCACAAGGGCCCTAAGTATGAATCTACCCTATAGAGAACCCAAGCACCCATACGTCAGAACCCTAAAGGGCAGGCATCGTATCATGGGATCATGTAAATGCCTCGAGGGCTTCTCTGCACATCCAGGGGTCGTCTTGATACGCTTGGTTCCAGCTATTTGGGCTGGCTCACACAGCAGCTAGAAGAGTTCTACGGCCACCTGCATCAACTTGCATGCCATGGACTGTAACTCCCATTTGTCATAGGCGCTGTCCTAAACCCTAAACTGTATGTTCAGGTGTGTATCGGCTTTGAGGTTCCGGTTGTTTTCCTTTTGGTTTTGAGCGTTTTGCCCAGTGAGCCGGAGGCGTATCGGGCTCGCCTGGCGCGGTGCGCGTGCACGGCATGAGGCCACGTCTCCTAAGCTTTGCTGACGCCCAAGTTCAAGGGTTTTTGGATTTGGGCAACCCGGAAATAATAGACCCCCAAATAGTAGGATTCCCTTGTAGACTGTAAATACGGACCCCAAAAAGGTACCCCAATGTTCGGAAATCACAATTTGGGGGCACCTGGACCCTGTGTTAGAACAACGCTTCCAAAAAGATTTGTGGTGTGCGCTTGGGAGGGCTTAGCCCCAGTGCACCGAACATTCCAAACCCCAAGCCCTACAATGGCCGATAAGCCTTACAAACCCCAAACCCCATTGTAGCACAATCCCCTTCGACGTTTGCGCTTCCCTTTCCCATATCTCTAAATGAAGGGCCTTCAGGCCCTACAGCCTTACAGACCTTGTTTTTGGTTTGGGGTTGGGGTTTGCGGGATTTCGGGTTTTGGCTTTGGAGGTTTAGGGTTGAGCATAGGGCTTCGGGTTGAGGGTTGACGCCTAGTTCCGGAGCATGCTCAGTAGAGGAAGCAAGTTGAAAATACATATGTTATTTTCACCCTCAGCCCTAAACCCTAAACGCTTTTATACAAGAAGCAACCCCAACTGCCAAGCCCACAGAAACTTTTCAGCCTGAAAAAGCGCCTTTCTCTCCTTCAAAGCCTTATGCCAAGCCCAACCCCAAAGCCCCAAATTCCTGCAATTAGGGTTTAAGCTTGAGGGTCGATGGCTTTAGCGAAGACCCTGGCTCCCCCCGCAGTTGGCCCAGCTTCGCTGGGGTCTGCGAGGTCTTCAGGCCTTGATCACTCCCTTGTCAGGGTTTAACTGTACTTGGAGGTTCATGGGCACTTATAACTCTAACTATAGCTGTACTTATAAACCCCCTAAGTGCCCTAAGTAGGTTATAAGTAGACTTATAATTGGGGTTATAAGTACCCATGAACCTCCAAGTAGGGTTGTGGAGACCTTAGCCCGACACCCAGATCCTTGTTGCCCTGCCGTGTGGCTTGTCTGCTTGGCTTTGCTGGTGGCAAAATAACCCTAGTCCTAGTCCCTATACCCAAAACCTATCAGGGGAGTAAGGTTGAGGGTTGGGAGTCGTTTGTTGCGGGGGCCTGACACCTGCAGCTCGAGTTTGCCCAGTAACTTCCGGAATTAAAGGCTGCCGTGTTGTGTTGAAAGGGGTTGGTACAGCAGTCTCTCGCTCTGCATCCTGCTAGGCTTCTTCCGCTTTGAGGACGAGATCGTCTGTCCCGAAGACCGAATTCCCCAAAATAGAGCAGTCTGAGGGGGCCTCTACTCTACTTGGGGACTCCGGTCTTCGGGATCCAGGCGATCTCGCCTTCAAAGCGGAAGAAGCCTACTAGTGCCCAGAATGACCCCTGTACCAGCCCCTTTTCAACACAAGACGGCATCCTTTCGTTCCGAACTCGAGCTGCAAAGGGGGAGAGTTTTTGTAGGATGTCTTCGGACATGGGCAACAGCGTACGTCTTCTTCCCAGCGTTCCACTCTGCTCCACCACAGCTCGCGAAAGGATGCCGTCTTGTGTTGAAAGGAGCTATACTGTTGGCAGGATTGATGGGATGTCCAGCAGCATCAGGTGACAAAACATCATTTTGCCAAGCTTGCTGCCGCTTTCTGCTCAAGCGGCCCCCACATTCCACGCGACTCCTCTCGTACCTGCTCTGCCAGACGGCAGGAGTCCCAACAGTCGAGACATGAGCGATGGTGAAGATGTACTTGCAGAGGCCAGGAAGGCAATCGAGGCTGCCAAGAAGAACAAGGACTTGGTGGCCCGGTGGTTCCCTTTTACCCTTCTTTTTTTGCTTCAGGGTACCCTTATATAACGGAACCCTAAACCCTAGACCCTAGACCCTAAACCCTAAACCCTAAACCCTAAACCCTAAACCCTAAACCCTCCCAAAAAGGGCACCCCTGATTCTATTGGGTTCCTGGGCCACAGCCAGAGGAGAAAGCCGCGGCTGCCAAAGTGCACGACTACGGCTTTGGCTTCGGGTGCAGCCAAGAGCCCAAGGGCTTGTGGATCCCTTCCAAGCTCCTTGGGGCGGGGGGGGGGGATGGTTTAGGGTTTAGGGCTTGGGGTTTAGGGTTTAGGGTTTAGGGTTTAGGGTTTAGGGTTTATAGGGTCTAGGTTTTAGGGTTTAGGGGCCAACTTCTGAGCCTTAAAAAGGGTGGTTCATAGACCCCCCCCCATTTTTAGGGTGTGTGGCTCATAGACCTTCATAGAAGTTATATAGTAGAATAGGGTATATGACCCTAAACCCTATCCTAAACCCTAAACCCTAAACCCTCATTTGGCCCCCAAGGTTCGTGTCCGAGCGTGAGGAGGTCTGGAAGAACGCAGGGATGACCAGCTTCGAGGAGTACATGCAGAGGACCCTCTTCACTTTATGCCCTCAACCCTGAACCCGAAACACCCTAAACCCTAAACACCCTAAACCCTAAAACCCAAAGCCTTGCACCCTAACCCCCTCCCCGCCTGTCAAGTGCAAACTCAAGTGCCCTGGCGCCTGCCGGGACCGAATCAAGGAACCCTAAGATCGGGATCGTATACTACCTTGTGCTTTGATCACTATAGCAGAGAGCGTATGGGTGGACCAAAAACGACTTGGGTGATTTACTTGGAGGTTCATGGTAATTATTAACCGATTATACCTGGACTTAAACTGTACTTATAACACCTTATATCCATATTAGGGCACTTGAGGGGCTTGTAAGTGGGTTATAAGTACAGTTATACTTGGTTAATAAGTACCATGAATCTCCAAGTAGATTCCTTGAGGACGCACAACGGGGCCTTCTTCAGGCGGTACCAGAAGCGTCACCTCTTCCGTACGAACGGGGTCCACTGGGACACCGATATCCGAGTAACCCGGTATCTTTTCCAGCTTCTAGGTAGGTTACCCTCTTCTGGCTCTCTTATACAGGGACCCTATTCAGAGATTCTATATCCCCAAAGGGTCCCCCTAATCCTATCCCCTACCAGCCTACGAGTTTCGGGAGGCTCTTGCAGTCACTATGCGCGACAGAAAAGAAGCTCAGGTAGCAGGTGCAGGCATCGAGGCCTGCAACGGCCGCTACATCCTAGACCAGAAGCGCCTGTGGCGCAACGCCCCAGTTTCTTACCGGCTCAAGACCCAACTTTTCAACTTTTGGGCTTCTTATAAGGTAGCCTATTCTGAAAGTTTCAACTTTTATTTCCTTGGGTTTTGGGCCAGTAAGGTTTGGCACCACGAGAAGGGGGCCTGTGATGCGCAATGGGATGGTGTGGGTGGTGGTGCCACCATCCTACAGGAGCCCACCTGTCCTGAAAACTAGCTCCCCTGTGTGTGCGATCCTTCTGACAAATGGGCTTATGACCCCTAAGCCTGAAACCCTAAACCCTAAACCCTAAACCCTAAACCCTAAACCGTAGTGACTCCAAACCCTACAACCCTTCAGGACATGAAGGGGCGGGTGGACGGAGACAACGGGGGCCTCAACTGGCTTCTTTTCTACAAGGGTGGGCCGCGATACCTTGCCGGTGATCTGGACACTCCGGCGGGGGTTCCCACATCTCACTGGAAAGTCCTCTACGAGGACTTCCTTGGAGGTTCATGGTACTTACTAACTAATTCTATCTGTACTTATAAGTGTACTTAAAACCATATTAGGGCACTTAAGGGGCTGTAATTGGGTTACAAGTACACGTATAATTGGTTAATAAGTACCATGAACCTACACGTCTGTGGGTTGTAGAGTCCAGAGGGTTGAGGGTCGTCGGAAGAGTTACTAATAATATTCCCTTGTGGTCCCTGTGTAATTATAAAACAACCCACCAAAGCCCTATTAAAATTATTCAGGCCCCTAGATTAGGGTTTAGGGTTTAGGGTTTATAGGGTTGAGGGTTGAACCATTGGGACCCGAAGAGGATCACAGTTGGGATGGGGTTCCCACGGTGGGCCCGCCCCCCGAGAGTCGGCACGCGGACTGGAGCTACACCATGGGCGAGCTGCTGAAAGCCGAGGCGCATGAGGAGCCTGGGAGGTTTAGGGTTTACGGTTTAGGGTTTAGGGTTTAGGGTTTAGGGCTTAGGTGGAGCGACGTCCTAGGGCTCTGGGCCCATAAGGGTGTAGGATTTCGGTGTCACAGCCAGTTTGGTTAAGCTTTCCTAAGCCTTAAGCCCTAAACATTCATCCCTAAACCCTAAACCGCCCACTCTGCAGCAAGAAAGGAGGCCAACTTCAACGAGGCTGCTGGGGATTGCTGGCTGGTGGACTTGCTCGACCGCGAGGCGTGTCGATGCTTTGTGTCGGTAGTTCCGCAGTTCTCGAGGTTGAATTCCTTGGGTTCAGGGTTTGTCGGGTTTGGGGTTTAGGGTTTGGGGTTTAGGGTTTAGGGTTTAGGGAGCTCTAGAGGCCTGTCTTGAAGGAATCCCGTTATCAAAGTTCGAAGGTCCTTATTCTTAAGGGAGGTTAGCAGAAACAAAAATGCAGTCAAGGCAAGCCTGCTGAAATCTTAGGGTTTAGGGTTTAGGGTTTAGGGTTTATATACGATGGAGACCCTGAAAGCCCTACAAGCCCCTTTTGCCCCCCCCCAAACTGCGTCGGTTCTTTGACTGAGGGTGTAGAGGTTTAGGGCTTAGGGCTTTGGGAGTTCGGATTGCCCGTTTGGGGGAGTTCCCTGTGAGACGGACCAGACTCCCTCTCTCTCTAGTTGTGTGATATCTCTCTCTCTCTCTCTCTTTCCCTTCTCCCTTCTCCCTTCTCCCTCTCCCTCTCCCTCTCCCTCCGCCTAAACCTAAATAAACCCTATAAATCCTAACCGTCATCTCGCGAACTCGCCGTGCAGGGTAGTGGGGCTGTAGGAATGATGGATGTTTGTCTTCAAACTACAAGCCGAGCCTGGGGGGCGTCTCGAAAAAGGTTTAGGGTTTAGGGTTTAGGCTTTAGGCTTTAGGCTTTAGGCTTTAGGCTTTAGGGTTTAGGGTTTAAGGTGAGGAGAGAAGAGCCAACCGACAGGACGCCAGCTCCCAGAACTGGGTCATCAAACGCCTTGAGGCCGGCGTCCAACCGCAAGTAGGTAGCTACTATTCCTCTTTTCTCTCAGTTTTAAGAGGATCTTATGTAGGAATGCTCTTACAAGGGCTGTTATAAGTCATAAGGCCTAGGTAAGGTTGTAAAGAGCCGTAGTAACGACGGGGCTGTTTCCAAGCTGATGCCAGCACGGTTCATTCATGATAGTTGAAAGATGCCCCCCCCCCTAAACCCTAAACCCTAAACCCTAAACCCTAAACCCTAAACCCTAAACCCTAACCCTAAACCCTAAACCCTAAACCCTAAACCCTAAACCCTAAACCCTAAACCCTAAACCCTAAACCCTAAACCCTAACCCCTACACCCTAAACCCTAAACCCTAAACCCTAAACCCTAAACCCTAAACCCTAAACCCTAAACCCTAAACCCTAAACCCTAAACCCTAAACCCTAAACCCTAAACCCTAAACCCTAAACCCTAAACCCTAAACCCTAAACCCAAATTAAACCCCCAGAGCAAGCTCCCAAATGCCCTGAAACGTCGAACATGGAAGCGATCCTAAAGCCCCCGAAGCCCCAAAACGGAATCCTAATTAAACCCACGGAGGAACACATATACACATATATATGTGCATATATATGTATGTATATTATGTAATATAATGTAATGTAATGTAAGGTAAGGTAATGTAATGTAATGTAATGTATGTATCGAGCTCAAGTTCCAGGGGGGGACTTCTCATCATCAGCTAACATGTGGGATGGTGGGCTTGGGGTACCCTAAGCCGTCAACCCTCAACCCTAAACCCTAGCCCTAAACCCTAAACACACCACGAGGAGCCGGAATCCGGTGGTCTGTTCTGCTGCTCCGTGCCCCGTCCGAAGATGGACTCCGAGATGGCGCTGTACCGGGATGGAAAGTGGCTTTGACCTGCAGATTAGGGTTTAGTGTTTAGGGTTCAGGGTTTTCAGGTTTAGGTGCAGATGAAACAACTTTGAGTTGTGGGTCGCGAGCTTCATCTTAAGGAGGAGTCGGGCGTCTGGCGTTCAGATTTCTTTTTTCTGTCCAAGGGTTCCTTGTCATCGCCGACCTTTCTTGGGTTTTGCAGTAATATACTTTATTACTTTTTTGGGTTCTGGGTTTCTACTTTTTTCCAGAGTCTACTCCAAACTAGGGTTTCAAGCCTAAACCTAAACCCCTAAACCCCTCTCATCGGTGGCATCTGTCTCAGAGTGCTGTCCCCTCGGTTCGGTGCTTTGCAGAATCAGACGTGGGGACGAACCCCAGGGATGTTGAGGGTCTGGGTTTCGGTGTATAGGACGTTTACGATTTTGGATTTCGGGTGTGTGACGTTTTTGTTGCTTCCGAGCTTTACGCTGTTTGGTTATTGAAAAGATTGTATTGGGACCTTCCTAAACCCTAGACCCTGAACCCTAAACCGTGGCCTCCAATGCAGAGTGTTTTGAGGAAGGTCCTCGATAAGATCTACACCGCCACTCTGGGCAATGGAGCTTTTGGGCCTCTCAGCGTCTGCCTCACGGCGCGGAGGGGGGGGGGGGGAGGGGAGGGAGGAAACGGTTTCCTGGAAGGTACCCTACGAAACCCTACACACCTCCCCACCCCTCCCCCCCTGAACCCCAAATCCTAAACCCTAAACCCTAGAACCCTAAGCCGCCCCCTACAGGGAGGGTTTAGGGGGGACTCGGGGCCTGCTTAGGGTTGAGAGTTTGTCTTGGGTTGGAACCACGGGCACTTGTGGTCCCTTACGCTTCTTTTTAGGGATCAGAAGCATGTGCCCTGATTCCATATAGTGCATATAAGGGATTACAAGGGTTACATAAAAAGGGACCCAACTTACGGGCCCGTACTTGGAACCCTAGAGTTTGGAGATCGAACGCAGGTGAGTGGCTTGGCAGACGGCACCAGGAAGTGCCCTGGGGCTTGTCTTCCCGGTCTTTATCGCCTCGTCTTTAATGGAGCAACATAATTATACATATACACACACCTACACCTGTCACATCTATCTGTGTATGTATGTATGTATACATACATACATACATGCATACATACATACATACATACACACACACACATACACACATACGTGGAACGTTTTTGTGTGTCTGTGTGCTTGTGTATGTGTGTATATATATATATAGGAATGCACATACATATTTACATGTGTGTGTGTTCAGGTATGCATCATTTTTTGCATGTGTGTCTGTATCCGTTTTTGATACACACACATTTGTATATACATATATATATATATGTAGACAGACATACACCGATACACATTCATGATGTCTCTTGGGCTTGAGGTACTATGAGATCATCCTGCAGCGTGGACCGGTACCTGAGCAAGCATTGGAGATGATCAAAATGTGCCGGAGCTGCACTCGGTGTTCGGGTTTGAGATTTAGGGTTTAGGGTTTAGGATCTAGGGCTTTCTTTCCCCCTTCTCTCTTCCTCCCCTCTCTTCCCTTGTAAGTCAAGAGCCTCTTGTGCCCTCCAAAGTCAGCAAGAGCCCGTTTTAGGGTTTCGGGTTCAGGGTTTAGGGGGTTTAGGGTTTAGGCTTTGCACATCGGGCTGGCTTGTTGGGTTTCAGCTGAAGCTTCAGTCTCATGTAGCAAGTCCTGCCCCAAGCCGAAAGAGCTGTACAAGCATGAGGGAGCAGCTGCGTCCAGCAACTCCTTACTTGGCCATTGGCCAGTAGTTGAACTTTAACTTCTTGGGTTTCCTTGCTAAGAAGGAGTGATAACGTCTAGCCTTCATGTTGCCTTGGTTCTGGGAGAAGTAAGACTCCAGCCGCCTCTAAGGAGCCGTGCCTTCGACAGCAAGGCTTCCCGAGCGCCTAACCGCGGCCAGTGAGCGCGAAGGGCCTCTTGCTCGTGGTCTCTGGCATCTGCACGAAATTTGGGACTTTCGAAAATTAGGGGAGAAAAACACTGGGGGGGGGGGGCCTGTGTTTGCAGAAACCTCCATAAGCATGGTCCAACCTGGGCTTTCGAAGTCCTTCAACCCTGTGCCGGAGCTCCTGGGGAGGTACCGGAGATGCCACAGAAACTCCCGAGCCATGTACTTGTCAAGGAAGCCTTACGAAGCAGACGGCGAAGCCGCTGCGAAACACGCTCTTGTTGACGTGTCCAAAACGACCTGCTGGTGTAGGGAAGCGAGTGTTCGGAGATAGTCCGGGATGTATTCGGTGCCTGCGTCGCATGGTGCAAGCGTAAGTGACAGCAGGGATAGGTATGTGATGTTTGGAAGGTCGTTGTGGTAAAAGTGTTTTCGTAGATCTGGGTTGAGGAAGATGCCCATCCGCAGAGCATGAAGGATGGAGGTTTTGGGTTTAGGTGCACCAAAGTTTCATTCAAGCTTAAGGCAATCTGCAGCCCAAATGCGCTCATTGGGCTGCGCTTTAATGAAGGGATTCCTGCCAGCAACCCGAAAGCGTTTGTAGTCGCTGGCGTGAAGCCCTAAACCCTAAACCCTAAACCCTAAACCCTCGGCAAATTGCAGGCAGCGTTTCGAACACTGTTGGTCCGAGCGAGGCTTCAGAGGCGGCGCGCTGCTGCGCAGGACCAGGGGACTGGGGTGGGTTTAGGGTTTGGGGTTTAGTGTTTAGGGTGTAGGGTTTAGGGTTTGGAAGTGGGTTTCAGGGTTTGTGGATGCTACGTTCGGATCATTTCATGTCGCGAGGATTGAGCCAGGTGACGGCTAGGGCAGTGACGCGTGCCAAGTTTTGTGAAGATGGATGAGATTAGCTTGAGGGCACTCGCTTAGATGCGTTGCTGCGTTACGTAGCGATAGCACATCCAGCCGCCAGTTGTTTCCAGAGTGCATACGGAGGTCCAGCGCTACTCCGTGGATAGGTAAGGGGGAACTTTGCCCAGGGCCTTCTTGAATTCCGGGTAAAGTGCCGGCCTCTGGCTGAAAGATAGAGTCTTGAGGACGGGACCCTCTCCCATTCACTCTGCAGAAGCGCCTTTGGGTCTCCTGCTCGGCCCCTTCGAATCTCAGCGCACGTGGAAGGTTTCGGTGTAGACGCAGCCAGGTGATCCAGCACCGGGTACGCAAGTTCCTCCACCTGTGCGCGCTCGACCGCGCCTTGCCGAAGGAGGTAAGATTCAGCAGCACTCTTTGGACACAGAATCCCCCTAACCAACCCTACAAAGGGTCTTTTCAAGAGGTTACAGCATTGGGTATCGAAGCCCTTGCAGGGATTCAGGACACCTTCACAAGAGGGGCCTCAGGAACTCCAAGATGCGAGACCTACGTCAAGACGCGAGCCTTCGCAACCTTCGAAGTTTAGCCGGAGGCCCCTTTTGCAAACTCAAGATGCCCACGCAAGCCCATTCCCCTCAAACACACCTGTTTCACAAAGACCAAAACCAAGGCTCAATGGGCTTCGAAGAACCAAAGGTGATTCATTTGGGCTCCCATAGGCTCCCTAAAAATCATGAACCTCTGCCGTCCCAGGCCTCCGGCGGATGCGCGAGCGCTTGCGAAGGTCGAAGCACCTAAAAAAACACGAAATTTCAAGGGGCTTCGGGTGCATGGTTCCTCTGTGCTGTCACATTTGTGTTATACTTCCTGTACTGGCTCAAGACCCAACTTTTCAACTTTTGGGCCTCTTATAAGGTAGTTTATTCTGAAAGTTTCAACTTTTATTTCTTGGGTCTTTGCTCAAGGGGCCACGTCACCGGAAACACCAAACTACTGCTCATGATGCCGACCTCCCGATCATCAATTGTGCCAACGAATTGGGGCGGTTGGTTTGCAAGTGTCTGGAGCCGAGGGTGGGCCACGTGGAGCAGTACCTTTTATACCCCTTATGTACCCTATACAACCCAAAAACCCCTACCTCAGAACCCTTCAAAGAAGGTAAGGGACCATATCAAGGGCCCATGAACCTACCCTTAGACACCGAGCTGATGCTCATGATGTCACATACCGCCGCGTCAAGTCTGCCAGGTGACTGGAGCAGTTAGGTTCTGCAAGCGTATGGAGGCTTGTGGCAGCCGACGTGACCAACAACTAGCCGAACTGACTCTCATGATGCTCACCTCCTCTGGAGCTCGGGGGCCCTGTGATCAGCAAAGTACCAAGCTGATGCTCCTACCTCGACAACGGTGAGCCCAGGGGACTATGTGATCGGACAAATTCCGAGCCGATGCTCATGATCCTCACCTCCCACCTGAACAGGATCCTAAGTCAGAGACAAGCCCTCCCAATTTGTAAAGCTGGTTTCTCCCGAAAAAACCTCACCCTCCCCAAAAAATTGCAGGAAGCAGGAGAGGGCCTCAGAGACCCTAAACCCTAAACCCTAAACCCTAAACCCTAAACCCTAAACCCTAAACCCTAAACCCTAAACCCCTAAACCCCTAAACCCCTAAACCCCTAAACCCCTAAACCCCTAACCCTAAACCCCAAAAACCCGACCCTCCCCAAATGTCTTGCAGGATGCAGGAGGGAGCCCAGCAGCTGATGATGGGAACTGCCAGCTTCGCCGAGGCTGCGCTCGGATGATGCAGGTGATAGTAGGGTTTAGGGTTTAGGGTTTAGGGTTTAGGGTTTGGCCAGTTGTTGGGCGTGGCCTGTGTTGTGCTATGTTCCAGGGAGATGTCCGCGCGGCCTCAACATTGTCCGACCTTGTCCTCATCCCTATTCTCCATCTCCGCACCTCAGCAGGAAGTGGCGAACCTCGCACGGAGCTGCAGCTCCCTGGAGGCTAGCAGTTGGGGCGTCGGTGTTCAGAAGGTTCCCTAAGGGCCAAGTAGCTCATAACCAAGGCATGTGCACGTGCCGAGGTCAGTAGTTGTAAGTTAATTGCTGGAAGCACTTGGGCTACAGAGCATAGTAGAGCATGCTGCATCGGAAAGTTGAGACTCTCTTGCATCTCAACCCATATGCAAGGAGAATACTTGACACACGCTTTTCTTGAAAAGTGTCGACATTCTGTTATCCTGCGGAAAGCTCTTCTGAAGACTACGAACGCTTTCACTTTCATCATAAGCAGAAGAGAAAGGTTGCTCATTATGCACCTACGTGGGGTATGGACAATAGGTCGTGAAAAAGGCACACTTTTTCTGCAAACGGGCTTCTTCCAAGCTTTGTTTCTGGACCTGTTCCATGGCCCTAAACCCTAAACCCCAAGCCCAGTTTTTTGTTCTTGCTTTTTGTTTTAAACTGGGGCCCAGGAAACCAAGAAGAGCACCTCCTATCACTCTAGACCAGTCATAGTTGGTGGGCCAGAACTCTCATGTTGTGACGCCATGGAGCTTGTCATCTTGAGCCACTCAGGTGGTCTTTGCTTCTGAAACAAGAAAGGGTTTGCAAGATGTATGAAAAAACTGGAGCAAACAGCAGCTGCAGGGCTCTTTACGTCTTCTTTCCTATCTGCAACTCAAGTTTCCAGCTCTCCGGCTGACTCTAGCTAGTACAAGCCTCTTCTTTGATCAGACTCAAACTGTAACCTCTGCAGGCGCCGCGCCTTCCATACGTAGCCATGCAGCATGGCCACCCGTGACCCTATAAGCATGGAACCTTGACCACTAAATCCTCCGCTGCAGCGGACGTACCCCAAGCCCAAAACTCTGCAGCTCTGAGCACAAAACCTGATGCTGATGCCCGAAAATTGGCAAAGGAATCCGAAGATCACCACTGCGCCCAAAAACCCAGAGCTTAGAATCATTCGCGCTGCAGGCTCCGCACAGGTCTTAGGCCTGTTGGCGTCACGACCTTGGATCTGGGCACACAGTGCATTGTCGGAAAGCACTGTAGCCTACGCGCCTGAAACTGTATTCCAGCAACTTCAGTTCCTAGGGCTTAGGGGTCGTCAAAAAACCTAGTAGCTGAATCAGTGCAGTTTACACTTTTTTGGGATACTATAATCGCCTATAGAAATAAAGGTGTACATTTTTTGGGCTTATGAACTCAGCAATTCAGAAAACGAGTACGAGGGTTTTTTTTCGGGTAAGGAGGGAGGATGGTGGTTTGACAGCAGCACAAGCAGTCGAAGAGCCTCTGCTGGTTTCTTAAGTGTTCGAAAGCTTCTTTTCGATTTGGGGTGCCCGAAAATAGCGGTACCTTATTCGGGTCCTTATCATAAGGGAATCCTACTATTTGGGGATCTAAATTGCGGTCCCCTTTTATCGTAAACTTCCATTTGAGTCAAGGGCGGGAGAACAATACTTTCAAAAACATGTAGGAACTCCAGTCCGGGCCAGTTTACTAAGAGTTCTTATGCAAGTTTTCGTCAAGGGCGAAACTTATAGCACAGCGTTGATCATGCCCCAGCGTGTTCTGATGTCACCTGCATTGGTCCAAGACATGCGACTTGTGTAGTTTTTTTGCGCCCAGTGTGCAGGGATGTTGGATCAGGAAGAGGGTGCCCAACAAGTTCTGCCGCAATGCGGTGACCTTCGCTTTTGGTTAGATCAAATCCTTAAGGACGTCGAGAACAAGAGCGTCCCAGCCGACCAAATCTGTTTGGAATTTTCAGAATGTTTAAAAATGTGCCACATGACGGAGCAGTCTGTGCTTGCCTGTCAGGCCAGGTGGCTGCGTGAGAAGCTGGCTCAACCCTGCAATGCTGACTATGGTCAGCTACACCACGACCTCACAAAGTTCGTCAAAACCGTAGACTTTACAAGCCGGACGAAGCAGTCACTACCGCCATTTCCGACGGCTGTGCCGGAGGAAGTCTCGGAGGAAGTGGCGACATTGCGCAGAGAATGCCGCGACTTGAGGTCGACCCTTCAGCAGCTGACCGATGCAGTTTGTCAGCTGACAGCGCAGACGCAGCGCCAGCATGACGGTACTCTGAATGACAAACACGTACAAGTTCATGGGTGCCAGATTGGTAAGATTGACCTCTATGCCGGCAATGACAAGCATGTTCAACTTCATGGATGCCGGATTGGTAAGGTAGACCTCTACGGCGGCAAGTTGGGGGAAGAAGTGAACGTGCAGGGTCTTGTCGGCATCTCTTGCCCAGGCATGGCAAGCAATGATTCTTCAAGCGTGGCATCCTGGGTGCAAGTCACGGACCCGTCCTCGAGTGTGAGCAGCACTTCCGGCTCTGGAATTTCGGTCGCGTGCTTCGTGGCAGACTGTTTCTTCCGGGCAGCTCTTCTTTTTCAGAGTTGCTTTGCCAAAAATGTTCATAAAGTACTGAGACCTGGCGAGGGTTCAGGGTGTGTAGAGCCGAAGCCTGACCTTCCCGAAGACATGGTTCGCGCAGTTCCTCAGGCACCGAATGGCGATTGGATGAGAGGACGGGCTTTGCAAAGGGGATCTTGGATCGTGGCAGCGGACGGGACTTTCCTGGAAGTGGTCGCGGATCCCGAGGAGCATGAAGCTGTGGCTGATTTGTACACGATGTTTGGGTTTAATTGAAAGCAGAAGCTATTCAAAGCCATTGTGTTGCCGATTATGCTTGGAATGGTATTCACACCTCATCCACAGGAAGCTTCCGCGACAGTTGTGATCCGCACGGACAACAGCGAACCACTTGAGGTGACCAGCGATCACCGTGTCGTGCTATGCGGTGGCCAAACAGCGCCTGAGCTCAGTTGAAAGAGTTGAGGGTGAACAGCCTGTACACAGGGATTTCTTACATTCCCCATTTGGTCGGGCTGCTGGAAGTACTAGTCGGAATAATTACTATAATCGTCTTCCCTTGAGTCCCCTTTATACTTGTACTTTCATAAAAAACCCTATTCTAATGAGTCCAGGTGGCCGCGAAGGATCTGAAAGTGGGCGATTTTGTGATGGTGGCAGGTCGGCCCACTGAGTTGAAGAGCGTGGACGTGAAGCTTGAGCGGGCGAGAGTTCTGAGGGTGACCCTCTCGCCCGACCACCCAGTAGAAGTCATCACCCCTGGACCCTCCATTTTGAGCCACGCCCACAAGCCCAGGAAGGTTGCTGGGCGATGATTAGCAAGGATAGGAGGTGGTCTTGAAGGAAGAACAAAAATCACGAACCATATTGAACAGACGTCATGCTGTACCTTGCTTTTCTGGCCGCACGAATGACCGAGGTCAGGCGCGGCGGAAGAGCGCGTAGAGCAGCGCCTGAGGATGAGTTGGTCACGATTCCGGACACCCTCGGCTACCTTACCGATTGATTTCGCCATCAGCAAACTGCGCATGTCCAATTGGAGCCAGAATGGAGAGAGGGTGAGGATATGACCAGTCACTCCTGCTTTCCACTCCTGCCACAGTATCGCTCGAGGAAGTAGGCTGCATGTTGTGCATTCTCCACTCTACACAGTTCCATTGATGCCTGTTTTCTTCGTTTGGGCGATTTTGCTGTCTCGGGATGTAAGCGACATGATAGGCATGAAGCTACAGAGTGGCCAGGTAGTATGAGCGTTCGTTCCGTGTAGTGCGCATAGCTGTTGTTCTCGCGTTGAAATCCTGGCTGAGAAATGGGTAGTGCACAACTATTGACGTTGCAGAGGCCTTGAGGGAAAGCAAGTTACTTCGCTGTCAGGCAGGGCTTCACCTAGCCCGGAACCCCATTGGTATTTGCCGCCGCCCTCCTCACACATGCACAACTCCAACCGCAAGTCCACAGCACTGCACCTTCCACTGCAAGGGTGGGGGGCTCAGCGCGCACGGTTCGACCGAAAAGTTGACTGGTGCCCTGAAGAGTGACTGGTCGCAGTTTTGATCCGAGTGCACTGTGCACACAGCTCTGCATTGAGTGGTTCGCCTGCGATGAAGCAGATGAAAAGTCTAAAGTCATCCGCGTAGTTGCAGATTATGGGGGTTTCCGAAAACAGGGGATACCTTGTTGGGGTCCTTATTGTAAAGCCATATTGGTGTTTGCAGCATGCGGACAATCTTATGCTGAGATTGTGGTGCCGTGCGTCGGAGCTCCGAAGCAGAAAGCCCATCATGATGCTCCCCTGCATAGCATTGTACAGAGGTCTAAGATGCAAAGAGCCCGCAGCGCGTTGGTTTGCTTCTCCAAGCCTCTAGCTCTATTCGTAGGAAGAGCTCTCTTGCAGAGTGCGGCGCGCGAGATTCGTTAGGCAGAGAAGCTGCCAGCGCGCTTGCCAGAGACGGCGTTGCTGGCTTGACATGCCTAGAAAGAACTCCTCCGCAGTGCCGCAGTGCGAGCTAGAACTTGCAGCATCAGGTCTGTCAGGCAGGCAGCTAGACCTGGACTTGATAAGCCCACTGGCTGATGGACATTCGTCAGTCAGTTCTAAACCCTAAACCCTAATCGCCAAACCCTAAACCCTAAAACAGAGTTGTCAGATGCAGCCATCTTCTAGCCCAGGCTTGACGCTGCTGGCGGCAGACTGCTTGGCCTTAGCGAGGCGTTTGCGCATTCTGCTTCAAATGGCTCCTATAGCAGGAAACTAGCTGTCTGGATATCTGGTTTCGGGTGACAATGTTCATTTTCCACACAAGCTCTGATACTTACAGGCTTGCACCCTCCCTTTTTCAAGTAAGACGTTCGGTGGTGGCTGTTGTTGACAACCAGGTTTTGCGAAAGGGTGGGCCATGAGCTTCGCATGTCAGATTGGGGCGAGGTCCCTTCTCTTGAGCTTTCAGATGCAGCGCAATTATATGGACACTTTGTTCTGGCTTCGAACGACATGACAGCTATTGGATTTCAACGTGTCAGTCGTTGGTCTGCCGAAAGCTCACATATTATATGTACATGTATATTTATATGTATATATGTATATGTACATGTATATGTATACGTATATGTGTATGTATATGTATATGTATATGTATATGTATATGTATATGTATATAAGGATCCCAGCAGTACTGGGTTTGCATGGGGGGGCCCAACATAGTATGGGCCTCCAGTCTGGGTCATCATGCACGCTAATGCACGTTAAGGACGCCTAAATGAAGGGTTTAGGGTTTAGGGTTTAGGGTTTAGGGTTTAGGGTTTAGGGTTTAGGGTTTAGGGTTTAGGGTTTAGGGTTTAGGGTTTAGGGTTTAGGGTTTAGGGTTTGGGGGCCTAATCCAAAAGCCCTCAACCGCGCGTGTTTCATTCGGGGCCCGTATCAAAGTGCATTCTTTGCTTCGGACAGCGAGACATTGAGTTGCATTGCAGCAAGGACTGAAGCTTAAGCTCCCAAACTTCCCCCAAAACTCCGCACCCTTCACCCGGAATCAGTTTTCCCCTCCTTCAACCCGAAATGGACCCTTTGTGAACCCTGCTTGCCCCTACAGAAAAGTTTGCCCTGGGGCCCAGGTGCGCGAAGTTCGCCAAGCTCCGCAGTTTCAGCTGCTGGGAAGCTCGGGCTGGACGGGCACTCGGTAAGCGGGCTCAGCGGCTTCGGAAATTAGGGGGTTTCCGAAAGTAGGGGTAGCCTTATTGGGGTCCTTATTTTTAGGGAATCCTGCTATTTGGGAGTCAAAAATATTGGGGCCTTATTGGGGTTCCCTATTCTCGTAAACTCCCAATACATGAAAGCAGGCGCATATTCCTTTGGACACGAAGTATCGTAATGGCAATAAGATGTACATCCTGACCGCAAGTGCTGGATGTATCGAGTGAGTGTAGCTGCAAAGGCCCAACTCCTCGAAGAGGTACGTGGAGCTAGTGAGCTTCCGGACTTCTACCGTAGCTAGGTTGCGCCTGCGTTGTCAGAGAAATGGCAACTTGGGGACGAACAATCGGGAACAAGCTTACGTCTATGTCATGTCACGAAGGAAGTTAGAGCTTGCGAAGCATCAGTGCCAAATACGATGTTCGGGGTCCACGATGGGGTTGCTTGCAATGACGGCATCTTCTTGCCGGGGAGCTGAGGGGCTTCCAAGTAGCAATGCTGCACAGTGGTTCCGGTTTCCAATACAAGTGGGTTTTCAGAGCTGGCGATTTGAAGGTAAAAGTGCCCGTAGCCCGTAGCTGATTTGATGCACGTTGCACCTCTTCTTGGGTTCCGTGCGGCACAGGAATGCCTTGCGTTTGGAGCACAGAGCTCTGTCAATATTCTTACAGAAAGCCTCCTCACCATAGTCCCTGTACGCAATATTGAAGTACCCAACTCGAGACCTTGCATGCAGTGTGGAAGGGATAGACACGAATTCTAGCTCTCATGCGCCATGGACGTATGATTTGCCCTAGAGTTGTAGTTCTCTTTCAGGCCCATGTGCACGTTTGAGCGCAACCTGTCCCAGGCCCGGACTCACCTTTGCCGGGCTTTGTCATTGGGCGCTCCGGCAGGCAGACCTGTCGAAGGTGCGTCTTGTTGGGATGCTTAGGATTCAGGTTTATACCTTGTAGGGTTTAGGGTGTAGGGTTTATAGGGTATATGACGGGATTTCCTCACCTTATATGACGGGATTACCTCAGCATGTTTGCAGAAGGGCCGGGCCAAAGGCACCTAAGCCCGAACTCCTAAACCCTCCCATTCTTGTGGCTCCAGAATCTGAGCTCCACCTCCGAGCACGCGCCGGCGCCCGCGCACGAGTCAGAAGTGGAGGCCATGTGGGGGACCCTAACTCGTCAGAATAGGGTTTAGGGTTTGGGGTTTGCGTAGGGTTTGGGGTTTGGGGTTTTAGGGCTCTTGGATGTGCAGCTTGCATAGCTGGATGGGGGTCATAGTGTATGATATCGGGACGCCAGCTTTGGCCTTTACAATACCCTAAGGCCTAGTTCTGGCAGATTTCGGCTGAAAGATCTTAAAGCATCTGTGGAGTGTTTTTTTTGCTCTAGGGGCTGTTCTATTTTGGTTCCTTTTTTTTGGGGGGCATCTTTGAAACTGACCCTGAACCCTAAACCCTAAACCCTAAACCCTAAACCCACCGGCGCCACTGCGTCGGTGGACGAGATTCGGAGGTTACCTCAGCTGCCCAAGGCCTTGTGCTCACGGGCTCCGAAGTTCAGAATCTTACCTTGGACCCTCTTTACCTACAGTTTTATAGGTTATAACTACTAATTAAGGGCAGTTACTATTAAACTGTAGGTAAATCGAGTCCCAGGTAGTTCCCTGGGATTTGCGGGCGGGACAGATGGGCTTTGGATTTAACGCGTCTGTTAGGGTCTCTGGCTTTGCTTTGGGGCGCAGGTCAAGGCTGCTTCCATGCTGTTCGTAGCAAGGAGCGATCCATAAATGGGGCTTACGAAATAGAAGACCCCTAAATAGTAGGATCCCCTTATAATAAGGACCCCAATAAGGTACCCCTAGTAACGTAACCCCAAATGTTTCGACCTCCTCCGGGCATCGAGGAGAGGGCCGAAGAACTGCGAACCTCTCGGAAGTTTGGGGGTTTCCGAGAAATCGGGGTACCCCTTTGGGGTTCCCCTTCTTAGGGATTCTATAGTATCTTGGGGTATAATAAGGGGTGCCCCTGGTTTCGGAACTCCCCAAACCACGAAGCTCCCCTAACCCTAAACCCTAAACCCTAAAGTTTTGGCATGGGAGGACAGGAGCCGGCGTCAGCCCCCAAAGAGACGCCCCAGTGCTCCGCGGTGATTCAGGACAGGGGCCCCAAGAATCTGAAGTTTGAGGGTCAGAAGTAAGGTCTGTTGTGAAAGGCAAAGGTCGAGCTTTGCAAAGATACAGGAAGCCCTAGAGCCGCATGTAGAGCACCACGCTCTCTGTGGAGAATAACTGCGAGCTATTGGTATTTATTCAGGTTGCACACCCATCTGAAGTTGCAAGCCACAGGAGCCGCGCCTGGGTGGATCATGGGCACAGTGTGGTGAGCAGCTTGTGCCCATGTTCCCTGCAGTACCACATGAAGTCAGCACACAATTCCACCTTCGAGACAGGTCTATTTGCCATGCTGTCCCGCCATTGCAAACGTGTAGCTGGATGCAGACTCACTGGATCGAGGGCATACTTCTGACTGAAGTGGCCAAATTGCTTGGGCTGCCCTACGGATATGGATAGAAGCACATTTTTGCTTTGCCCGAGGAGCCTGAAAATGAATGTTGTGTCAGTGCAAGCGATGGCAGCTGAGACGGCGCTGTCGGGGCGGATCCGGGCAAAAAGAAGGATTCGTTCGAGAAGTTGCCTCCACAGGGGAAGGGTGGGCGTTTCAAACTTATGGACTAGTGACTGGAGCGAAGCCCTCAACCTCAAAACCCAAACCCTAAACCTCAAACCGTAACCCTAAACCCCAAACCTCAAACCCTAAACCCTAAACCCTGCTCAGGAAACAGCCGTGCCACCTTTGGATGCAACCTTCTGCTCAAACCTTGGGAACACACCGCAATGCTTTAGGGGCCAAGCCTTGTTCGGGCTATCCTACCTTATTGGGCTTCACTAGAAGGGCCCTAAACCCTAAACCCTAAACCCTAAACCCGAAACCCAGGGGTTTATATGGGGTATCCCTACCCTAGTTGTTGCTTTTTTTTTTTTTTTTGGGGGGGGGGGGGGGCCTAGACTTGTATGCACAATACCGGCACTCCAAGCCTTCAGGAGTTGAATGCGTCGGGATATTCTCCCAACCTTTGCTAGGGTTTAGGGTTTAGGGTTTAGGGTTCAGGGTTCAGGGTTTAGGGTTTAGGGTTGAGGGGCCTCAAAGCGTTCTCACCTGGCAGCTCCAAGGAATCGATCCATCTCAACAATGTGGCCGCCATCCAGAGACCCCCGGCCTGACCCAGTGCGGGCAGTTGCCGTGGTTTAGGGTTTAGGGTTTCGGGTTTAGGGTTTAGGGTTTTGGCTTGGGCTATAGGGTGTAGGGTTTGGGCTACAGGATTCGGGATTCGGGTTTAGAGTTTAGGGTTTAGGGTTTAGGGTTTAGGGTTCAGGGTTCAGGGTTTAGGGCTATAGGGTATAGGGTTTCGGGTTTAGGGCCTGCTTCCCGCGCTGCTCTCAAAAGAAAATACCCCCCCCCCCCCGCCCCCCAGAGCGGCCCATGGGCTCCCGCATCGCCGCATCGCCCAGAACCGATTTGGGGTTGACATTGAAATACGAAAACCAGGGTTTTATATAGCTGTGATTGGAGAGTGTATGTAAGGTTCCTTTTTTAAAATATTAGAAGCAGGGTTTTATCTTGCTGTTATTGGTGAGTGTGTGTAAGATTCCTTTTTTAAAAATATTGGTGAGTGTACATATTGGGTGTCCTTTTTGGGAATAACCAGGAATATGAACCCTGCCGTGCCAGCTGGCATCCAGACTTCGGGTCCAATCAAGACTTTTGTCAAGGCCTCAACGCCACGCAGCTCTTTGCTGCAGCTTCCTTCAAGCACATCTTGGACCGGGGAACCCCTAAACCCTAAACCCTAAACCCTGAACCGTAAACCCTAAACCCTACACTATGGCTTGAAGCCCTAAACCCTAAACCCTAAACCCTAAAAGTTCTTGGGGATGCTCTTGGTGTTCAAATTGGAGGTCCCACGTGACCCTTTTATCATCTCAAAAGAAAGAAGCCGCGACAAAGGAGTGACCGTATATGGTTTAGGGTTTAGGGTTTAGGGTTTCCTAAACCCCCTCAATGCAGGAATATCGGGCACTCATTGTTTTTCAGGTATGAACCGTACTTCAAGGGTATGAAGCTCTATCAAAGTTATGCCCTTGGATACTGGGGCTGATCTACGTTGTTTCGTGTTTGGAGCCCTTGAAGATGTTAATTGGCAGGGCGCTGCTTGGCGAGTGGCATGAGAACCCTAAATCCTGAACCCTAAATATCTGAACCCTAAACCCTAAACCCGAAACCCTAAACCCTAAACCCTAAACCCTAAACCCTAAACCCATAACCTAACCCCATATGTTCAACCCCTGGACCCTAAATGTGGACATTGAATCCTTGCCTGCCTTGTGCAAGTGTGAGGATCGAGCCCTAAATGCGCCAACTCGACTCCAACTTCCCTCAACCCTAAACAGACCCCGAAATACCCTAAATGATAACCTAAATAATTCTGAAATATTACCCCTAAATACACAACAAAACAATACCCTAAATACCCTAAGTAATACCCTGAATACCCTAAAATCTATCCTAAATAATACCCTAAATACGCTATAAACCCTAAACTCGAAAAAATACCCAAAAGTGGCACGTCTTGGGTTTTGCTTTGTCGGAAGTTCGGGGAAGCTTCAGCCAAACCTCTAAATCCTAAACCCTACACCCTATAAACCCTACAAACCCTATCAACCCTATAAACCCTGTGAACCCTATAAAACCTATAAACCCTATAAACCCTATAAACCTACAAACCCGATAAACCCTACAAACCCTAAACCCTAACCCCTCTAAACCCTAAACCCTATAAACCCTAACATGTTCCGAGGCCCCGGAAGCCCAAAGTCCCTAAACCCTAAACCCTAAACCCTAACCCCTAAACCCTAAACCCTGAACCCTGAACCTTGAACCCTCAACCCTGAACCCTAAACCCTAAACCCTAAACCAGGCCCCGGAAGTCCCAAGTCCTGCAGCCGTTAGCAGCTCCCTCCCTCCCTGCGGCTTCCGTCGCGCGGCTGAGTCGGCAACCATGAAGCGTGCCTGAGCCTCAGGGGATTTTGGGTATTTGGGGGTATTTATTTGGGGCGTTCAAGGGATTTTAGGGGATTTTTTGTGTGTCTAGGTGCATTTAGAGTATGTGGAGTATTTAGGGGATTTTTTCGGGTATTTAGAGCGTTTAGGACGTTTAGGGTGTTTAGGGCATTTAGGGTATTTGGGGTCGTGCTTAGAATGTTTATGATATCCATCTAGGGTATTTACGATATTGGGTCAAGGGTACAACGATTTTAGGGTCAAATGTGTGTTCGCATTTTTTGGTCAGAGTCAAGGGGCCTGCTTGAGACCTGCTAAAATTTGTTCTTGGAAGGCCCATGCAGGGCCACGACTTTTGTGGTAACCTTTGCAACGCACGGAAATGTGCAGATTATGGTTGCGTTTCTTTAGGCTCCTTTTATCGGAGTTTGAGCCTGGCCTACTAGCAGCCCTTGCATGTATGAAAAAAACACTGGAAGCAGCGGCTTCGCTGAGAGCATGCGTGGCCCCCTGGCTTTCCGACAGTCCGGCACTTGCCTTGCCTGCCTTGTGCCAGCATGAGCCTGGGTGTCGAAACCCTCCTGGCCCTAAACCCCAAACCCTAAACCCTATACAAACCCCGAACCCTAAACCCCAAACCACAAACCCCAAACCCCAAACCCTAAACCCTATACAAACCCCAAACCCTAGGCCCTAAACTGCCCTAATCCCTAAACCCTAAACCCCAAACCCTAAACCCCAAACCCCAAACCCTAAACCCCCAACCCCTAAACCCCGAACCCCCCCGCGTGGTGCTTTGCATGCTGAAGGTTGCGATCATCATGGAGGGCTCCCGAGGCTTGCTCCGGGCCTTGGGCCATGACTTCCTCCGTGCATTTTATAACCTCGACTTAGGGTTTGTTTAGGGTTTAGGGTTTAGGGTTTAGGGTTTAGGGTTTAGGGTGCTGTGCTACAGTTATATGGTGACTAATGGTCCATTTGCCTAAGTAGTACGCCTTTGGTCCCTGAAGTTGCGATGCAGCAAGCCGTTTACTAAGACACTGGTTCTTATAGTAGAGACTTCGGGGGGGGGGGGGGGGGGGGGGGGCACTATAGACGACCTAATAAGTTTCAGGCATCGAAGTATAAGAGTTCGCATGGACCCCTCCATGGCATTGCGAGTGAACCGGAGAACACATAAATATGGTCCTGAAGGGAGGGTGGGTCGGGGTCCCTAGGGAAGCTTTGGGAGCCTTCGGGAGTAGAAACCTTGAACCTTCCCTTTTAATTTAAGGATGTGGGTCCTGTCCTGGGAGGGTCTTTCTGGTTTTAGGAAATTCCAATTCACCAAAACCTCACCGTGAACATGGCTGAAATCCGAGCCCAAGTACAAGTATTTGCTGCAAACCCAGTCGCACCGGTGGGACTCCCTGTCTTCAGCCTTGGCTACCTCCAAACCCAAAATCCTGGAGTCAACCTTAAACCCTAAACCCTCAAGAAAAAAAAAACCCAAACCCTGAAGCGTGAACCCTGAACCCTGAACCCTAAACCCTAAACCCTGAACCCTGAACCCTAAACCCTAAACCCTAAACCCTAAACCCTGAACCCTGAACCCTGAACCCTAAACCCTAACCCAATGCCAGAAATGGCCCTGAACCCTGACCCTTCAGGGGACGTTCAGCCGTATCTCGTGGCGGCTCTGGCACTGAAGGAGGCAATCTCGGGGCTCCCAGATGCCTGAAGTGTTGAGAACCCTGCTTAGTTTGAAATAGTTTAGGGTTTAGGGTTTAGGGTTTAGGGCTTAGAGGTCCATTTCACCAGATTGGGTATTTGGGGGGGCCGAGAGGGTTTTTGTCGAGAGACCTTTAGGGTCGATTTGACGGCTGTCTTGGCTTCAATCTTTTTCAAAAGGAAAAGTTTACACGCGTTCTACAAGCTTCAAGCTAGGGTTTAGGGTCAGGGTTTAGGGTTAGGCTTTAGGGTTCAGGGTTTTGACGGGGAAAGCTTGAACGTATTTTATTTGCGAAGGTGAATCTCGCGTGTTCAGCCTTTCAAGCTTGTTGGCCTCCCGTTGTGACTTTTCGTAACATGTCCAACGTTAGCCTCTATCAACAAAGCTTGGAAAAGTTTAGGAAGATTTAGGCACACTTTAGATTTTTGAACTTTGTTCGCCTCCCCTTCACAGTTTAAAGCTCTATGTGTCTCGAATTGTTCACACATCTCAAGCTCACTATTTGCAGTTATCGAGAGAAGTGCGAGCACTTCGAAAAGTTTGAAAAATGTGTTGATCAACCTTTCCCATCCGTTTAAACTTCTTTGCTTGACGGCAAAATACGGCAAACTTTGAAAGGTGTGACAAAACGATTTGTCAACTCGTTCAAACTTTTAGTTGTGTCTGACTTCTGAAAACGTTTCAAATCAAAACTGTCGCCTCCCCTCAGGCTCAATGGCATTGTTCATTTCCTAACTTGTTTTGGGCTGATGTAGGGAGTAGTCAGACGAGCTTGCTACCCTTGACCCTGAACCTTTCAATAGAGCATGCAGTTCTGTTGCAGCATGGACTTAGCTTAGCAGTTGAACGCGCCCCCGTTTGGGTTTAGACCCTAAGCCCTAAACCCTCAACCCTAAACCCTGTAGGGTTTAGGGTTTGACTCCCCGCAATCTTGTGCGAGTCTGGGTTCAAGAAAGTTGTGGGGGGTTGGGGTTTAGGGTTTCGGTGAAGGGTTGAGAGTTTAGGGTTTAGGGTTTAGGGGAGCAGCCCACATGAGGCTGGCTACTCAGTCTTGGTTCTCGGCCCTACCGACTGTGCCACTGGGCTTCTGAAGCGTCTGCGGGTGTTGGGGGGGGGGGGGGGGGGTGTGCTCAGGTAAACTACTGCGTGGCAATTGATTTGCAATAAACCATTGGTGTACTTTGCACATGCAAATGAAACCGAATGAATCTCAAATGTTGTCATATGTTCATTCATGCCAACAACCCTAAACCCCAAGCTACACCGAAGAGCCGGGCCCAGGATACAGACAAATTTCTTGGTAGGTACATGGTCCCTTAACATAGGTCTTTAATTGGGAAACCCTTTAGATACCCCTGTTCTACTCTTTAAAAACACAAGGGCCCTTGATAAAACGTTTTAGGGAACATGTGGAAGTCTCGGCCCCTCAAGCCTCCTCTGTAGTACCTTGTCGTATACTCGAACCCCCTACAACTAGCCCAAAACAGGAACAAACTGTGTATATATAAACATATGTATATATATATGTTTATTTATATATTTATTCATTTATTCATTTGCATCTTTTTATTTGTCCACATTCCGGTAACATCCGGTAAGGTTCTTGACCGCAACCCAGTAGGCCCTTTAGTGTTTAGGGTTTAGGGTTTAGGGTTTTGGGTTTCGAGTTTAGGGTTGAGGGTCTGCATCGGCAGAGGCCCCCTTCGCGGCACAGTTCGGGCTCGACTACTTCGACCACTACACGATCAACACCAAGGAAAGGGTTCAGGGTTTAGGGTTTAGGGTTTAGGGTTTAGGGTTTAGGGTTTAGGGTTTAGGGTTTAGGGTTTAGGGTTTAGGGTTTAGGGTTTAGGGTTTAGGGTTGAGGGTTTAGGGTTTAGGGTTTAGGGGCTTGGGGTTTAGGGTTTCGGGTTTAGGGTTTGGGGTTTAGGGTTCAGGGTTCAGGGTTTAGGGTGTTGTTGTGCACGATCAACACTAAGGCCAAGGCTTGGGATGTTCCCACTGATAGGGATTATCATAGGAGGCATCAACACCCAGGCCATGGAGTTTCTTGGAGTTGAGGTTTTCGGGTTTAGGCTCCAAGGTTACTGCGCGCCTGTGTGAGAGTCAGAGAGAGAGGCTGCGAGGTTAAGGTCAGGGTTTAGGGTTCCTCGGCTTTAGGGTTAAGGGTTTAGGGTTTAGGATGTTCTTGTCTTCACCCTGGCCCGCCCGGCCCGCCCATCCTCAAAAGCCCCATCTACCGTCACGTCCAAAACCAAGTCGCAAACCCCCAGCCTCGGAATTTTTTTTCCAGCGGATGTCGGGTAGAGTTTAGGGTTTAGGGTTTAGGGTTTAGGGTTTAGGGTTTAGGGTTTAGGGTTTAGGGTTTAGGGTTTAGGGTTTAGGGTTTAGGGTTTAGGGTTTAGGGTTTAGGGTTCAGGGTTCAGGGTTCAGGGTTTAGGGTTTAGGGATAGGCCTCCCCCACCGCTTCCTAGAAGCTCAAGAGCCCCGATGCTGAAGAAAGTCGCTTAGAAGCCTTGCATCTGGAGCCCCAAGGCTGTGCCGAAAGGCTCCTATGTGGTACCTATTTTGGGGGGTTTAGGGTTTAGGGTTTAGGGTTTAGGGTTTAGGGTTTAGGGTTTAGGGTTTAGGGTTTAGGGTTTAGGGTTTAGGGTTACTAGAACCCCCTTTCACTAACCCAAAAGAGACCTACATGGGCGCCTTCATACTAACAGTCCTTCATCGGGATTGCAGTGCCCCTATTATGATCCCCATGAAGGACTTGTTAGTATAAGGGGGAGCATCCCTGAACCCTAAACCCTAAACCCTGTACTCTGAACCCTAAACCCTAAACCCTAAACCCTAAACCCCAAGAGTTGAAGCCCTAAAGGCTACAGCCCCCCCAAGGCTGAGACCCAAAGCCTCCAGCCTTCAAGGTGGCAGCCCAAAGCTCTGAAACCTTAAGGTTGCAGGTTTAGGGTTTAGGGTTTAGGGTTTAGGGTTTAGGGTTTAGGGTTTAGGGTTTAGGGTTTAGGGTCTAGGGTTTAGGGTTTAGGGTTTAGGGTTTAGGGTTTAGGGTTTAGGGTTTAGGGTTTAGGGTTTAGGGTTTATTTAGATTCTTGGGGCTTAGGAAGTTTGATAGTGTTCTTCTGTTTGTGGGTCTGCTGGTCTCTGATGACTAAGCGCAGGCCTCAGACCGAAGCAGCTTCCAGGTTCAAAAAGTTTCACACAAGTTGAAGTCTTGAACTAAACCCTAAACCCTAAACCCTAAACCCTAAACCCTAAACCCTAAACCCTAAACCTGAAAGCACTGACTTGCCCAGAAGAGACCCTGGAGAGGTAGTAGAGGCCGTCCCGATACAGACAACCTCGACCCCATTACCTTCTCATTCAGGTTTAGGGTTCAGGGTTCAGGGTTCAGGGTTTAGGGTTTAGGGTTTAGGGTTTAGGGTTTAGGGTATACCTTCTCATTCAAGTCTAAGATGTTTGGGGGGGGGGGCTAATCAGAACTCCACATTATGCCCTAAGTCCTAAGCCGCTTAGAGTCTTGTTGCGCTTTCGGGTAGGGTTTACCTACAGGCTCCTCCGTAGTACCTTCTTGTGGTGGCATCCTCGAATCCCCAAAATGGACCCTAAACCCTAAACCCTAAACCCTAAACCCTAAACCCTAAACCCTAAACCCTTCATCGGAGCCTCAAGGTAGCTTGTTCCGCAGTGTCTGGAGCTTGGGGCGTCTTCCTTGCGTCCAGGCCGTGGTCACATCTCCCTCATTCGTCGAGGCCCACTTGCAGAGCTTTTGCACCCTAAACACTAAACCCTAATCCCTAAACCCTAAACCCTAAACCCTTTGACCTTTGAGGCCTTGAGCTTAGAGTTGAAAGAGGCGCTTTTTGCGAAAGGAGTCTAGGCCTATTTCCCATAGGTTCCCCCCCCTAAATATATCCTGAATCAGGCTTAATGCTCCCTACATCGCCTTAATTCTGAAGGGGAATCTAGGGGGGGGGGGGGGGGGTAGAACACAGAGGGGTAGTCGGGAACCCATGGCCTATGTTCAGTTCCTCCAGCCTCCCCCCCCTACTGTTGGAAGACAGCCCTTGCAATTCAGGGTACCCAACAGGGGAAGCTGATATAGAGCTTGACCATGTGGGAGTTCAGGGGTAGGGTTTGTTTGGTGTTTAGGAGTTGAGGGGTTTAGGGTTTAGGGTTTAGGGTTTAGGGTTTAGGGTTTAGGGTTTAGGGTTTAGGGTTTAGGGGGTATAAGTCCCATCCGCTGTGTCAGGCATACACCACCAACAACTTCTTCAAGCTCACGAAGAGCCCCTGGGCAACGATGGGGTTCATGGGGGGGGGGGGGGGGTGTCAGGGTTCAACCTCGACTCAGACCCTAGGGAGTCCCAGTCAAGAAACAAATTCGAAGAAGTAAACAAATAAATAAATAAGTAAATATAAATAAATACATATATACATATACGTATATATATATATGTAGTTTGTATAGATGAATATATATATATATATAGTTTGTATATGTGTATACGTACATTTTAGGTTCAGGAACGCAGGAACAGCACAGCCTTGAACCGGTTAGACCCCAAAAGGATTCAAACGGCCGTGAAGTCTAAACCAGCTTTGGATTGAGGGGCCGCAGGAACAAGGATGCAACTCTTGTCGTTCCCTTTGCCCGCGCCATCCTGTGTCGTCCTGTTCAGCCCATATTCTGAACCCAAGAAAGCGAGTTTCCTCTGCGTAGCTAAATATGCTAAATGAGTACACTTTACACTTTTTGCGATACTTCACCTATAGAACTGAAACTGTACACTTTAAGGGGGGGGGGGCTTTTGAACTCAGCAAGCAAGTCCTTGGAGAACCGATCTTCAGGCATGACGGAGTGCAAGGATAAGCACCGAGAAGATTTCGTTGGCAGGTCCCGGGCTTAAGTTGATCGGTTTGAGGGTTTAGGGCTCATCCTAATTATGGGTTTAGTGGTTTGGGGTTTAGGGCTTAGGGCTTAGGGCGTACGGTTTAGGGGTTAGGGCTTGCTGAGCTTAGCTTCCCCCTGCGTCGCACCAGAGCCCTGGGTCAAAAGGGTTTTGGGTTACCCCAAACCCCAAACCCTAAACCCTAAACCCTAGACCCTAAACCAGTGCAGGGTGCGAAGGGATGCGTTTTCAGGTGCCTGCTGTGTCTGAGGGGGTTTCACGAAAATGTGGGACCCAATAAGGACCCCCAAGAAGGTACCGCTAACATCGGAAACCCCCACGTCCTGTGCAGTTTACCCCGGACTCCTGGGATGAATCAGCGCGTGTACAAACAAACCCCTTCGGGTTTAGGGTTTAGGGTTTAGGGTTTAAGGTTTAGGGTTTAGGGTCCAAGCTCGCGCAACCTCAGGCAAAGGGGCCACCTCTACAGTGACCGTCCCTCAGGAAAACACGACAAGCAACATGAAACCCTCGAAGCCTCACTTAACCCTACAAAGGGTTTAGGGCTTGGGGCTTTAGGTTTTAGGGTTTGGGGTTTGGGGTTTGGGGTTTGGGGTTTAGGGTTTACCCGATGATCATTCCTAAAACCCCTATGAAACCTAAATCTGCTGTCGATGTTCTTAAATGCTGAGGCCTTTCTTAAGTCGTACCTTGATTCCCTAAACCCTAAACCCTATTTAGGGGTTGGGATCCCTTATCTTCAAAAACATAAAGCACAGGAATGTGCATGTTATCTCAGTTTACCGGGAACGTAGCCCTCAAAGCATGAAACTGCCGCTCGCATCTTTGGGTTTTTCTGGGAGGTTCCAAACCCTAAACCCTAAACCCTAGAAGTAGAACCCCCAAGTAGTACCCTAGACTAGTATTGGGTCATGTTAAGGAATCCCTTCAAGAGGGGGATCTACTGTGTACTTTTGGGATCCTCTCAGGGGTCTGGGGAGTCCATCCGTACCCTCAACCCTAAGCCCTAAACCCTAAGCCCTAAGCCCTAAGCCCTAAGCCCTGAGCCCTAAGCCCTAAACCCTAAACTTGACAGTCCGGATGCAGGATGATCACTGTTTTGAAGAACTTCCAGCCGGATCTCATCATTGGCTGCTACCTGGTCATCTGCGATCCTTTGTTGCGGCAGGGGATTGGGTGTGGTTTATGGTTTAAGGTTTCGGGTTAGGGTTTAGGGTTTAGGGTTCAGGGCAGGGTTTAGGGTTTAGGGTTTAGGGTTTAGGGTTTAGGGTTTAGGGTTTAGGGTTTAGGGTTTAGGGTTTAGGGTTTAGGGTTTAGGGTTTAGGGTTTAGGGTTAGGGTTTAGGGTTCAGGGTTTAGGGTTCAGGGTTTAGGGTTTAGGGTTTACAGTTTAGAGTTTAGGGTTTAGGGACAGGGTTTAGGCTAGTCGGGCTTCAGCTCCCCGAGTCAAAAAGGCTAGTAGGGATGCCACATGCCACACTTCTGGAATCAAGAGTCTTGCCTGCGGCCGCCACCATCGCCTTAATGCTGAGGTCGCCTTTATTATATTGGGGGGATGTTAATATTCGACCGTGGTTTTTCCCAAAAGCTTGTATCATGAACGACGTTCATTCTGTGGGGTTGTCTAGAGCCTGGCATCCCATTTCTCGGAATACAGGTGTGTTAATACCGGGAGAAGTTCCCAAAATATGGTTTTGAGAACCCAGAACCCTAAACCTAAACCCTTAATATACTCCGAATATGGGCCCAAATGTTCTCTTAGAATGTATTGACAAAGGGTCCCCAAACCCAAGGGACTAAAGGAGGGACCCTTATAAGCGACCTTAGGGTTCAGGTACATCGGGACTCTCTAAGGTATAAGAGCACTTAGGTAGGGGAATGAGATTAAGGGTCCCTTCTGGGTCCCTCCTTATACCCCTTAGTTTGAGGAAGAAGCCAGAAGAGGCCCAGAATAGCCACCAGTTCGTTCTCCCTGCTACCATCGGGTAAATGCCAAAGGTTCCCTCAAAAAGAGCGAAAGAACGACATAAAGAAAGGCTGAAAGAAGCAATGAATCAAGAACAGAAGAAAGAGAGATGTGCGCAAAGAAAGAAATTAAACAAGGAAGAAAGACACAAGAAAAAAAGCACAAGGGAAGAGCGACAGAAAGAAAGCAAGAAAGATCGAATTACTGAAAGACAGAATAGACAAATAATCAAAACCAAGGAATATGAAAGGCAAGGATCTACATAAGAAACAAAGAAAGCCAATAAAGAAATCATTGTGCGCATGAAGAAAGAACAAAAGAAGCACTGCAAACATAGACACAACGCAATAAGCAGATACATAGAACAACGCAAGAAGAAATGACATACATAAAGACAGTACACCATGTATTTCATAAGCAGCACAGCAGTACAAATACTGCACATACAGTGTGTGTACATGTATATATATATACATATATGTATATTCACGCTATACATACTCTATATATGCAATGCTATATAGATACAAGAAATGAATACATATGTGTATATGTATGTATGTATGTATGTATGTATGTATGTATGTATGTATGTATGTATGTATGTATGTATGTATGTGCACAGACTAGGAATACCATATCTCTAGTGTGTGTGTATACGGATATAGTATGTCTGTATGTGTATATACATATATATATATATATACATACATACATACATAGAGACAGTATGCATACATGTAAATATAGACTTGTAGTACATGGATATAGTATATATAGATATATACAGATACATACTACGGGCAACCCGTCGCCGGAACCCCTAGCCCCAAAGGCCCTACATAAATATATATATATATATATATAACTATATATATATATATATACATATTTGGGGGGGTATTTAGGGGAATAAGATGAAGGATCCCTTCTAGGGGTCCCTCTTTATGCACCTAACCCTAGACCCTAAACCCTAAAGTGTAAGGACTGCCTCACTATGGGTCTCGCCTTGCAGAAGCCGGTGCTCTTCTTGGGCCTGCAGGTCCCTGGCTTGCAGGGTGTGGGTTCAGGGTTTAGGGTTTAGGGTTTAGGGTTTAGGGTTTAGGGTTTAGGGTTTAGGGTTTAGGGTTTAGGGTTTAGGGCAGGTGGCTATTACTCAACCCTAAGGCCTACACCCCAGGAAAATTCATCTTTCTGGCCGCGTAGGCATGAAGCAGCATCTTCTCCTCGGCAGCTTAGTTTAAATCGCCCATTTTTTTTTGCCTTTCGGCATGTGCGCGGGTAGATTGGGATGCTCCCCCTTATGCTAACAGTCCCTAATAGGGATTACAGTGCCCCCCCCCTCCCAACCCTAAACCCTAAAATGCCTATTACAGGTGATGATTGCCAGCAACTACCTGGCACCTTTCGGCATGTTCCCGAAGTTGCCAGCGCAGCTCGGCAAGGTGTTCGTTCGTTTCAGGGTTCAGGGTTCAGGGTTCAGGGTTCAGGGTTCAGGGTTCAGGGTTCAGGGTTCAGGGTTTAGGGTTTAGGGTTTAGGGTTTAGGGTCTATCTGAGCATCTCTGTTGCCTACAGCTCTGGCTCAAAGCGCAACTTTTCAACTTTTGGGCTTCGCTTCTTATAAGGTAGTTTCTTCTGAAAGTTTCAACTTTTACTTCCTTGGGTTTTGGGCCAGTAAGTAAAGTCGTAGTTACCCCTGAATTGAGTAGGTATGGCCCAGAAAACTGCACGCAAATAAAGTCCCAGGTGAGGTTAGGCTCAAAAGCGTGGAGGGCTTCTTGGGTGGAGGTCGAAAACAGGGGAATCTCTAGCCTTGGACCCGGAGTAGGCCCTTGTTCACCTGTTTTGGGGGGTTTAGGTTCCCTTACAAGCCCCCTTAACCCAAGAAAGGGCACCCCCCCGCCCAATTTTTTCCTAGGTTATTCTTGGGAACAGCGGCTGTTTATGTAGATTCTACAGTTCTCTGGTTCCCTTTTGGCGGTCCTATATATATATATTTATATATTATTGATAACGACCCCCGAAAAGGGACCCTATAATTCATTGAACTACCCATATAGTTTGATCGCAACGTCATTAGATTTTGGTTGTCAGCTACCTGCTGGACAGGGGAGGGTGCGGGGGAGGGGGGGGCATGGGACAAGCGGAGGTGGTTGGCACCCTGAACCCTAAACCCCAAGCCCCATATCGTAAAGTTGGGCTCTGAAGTGATTTGTACACAGCACTCCCTCTTCAGTTGCCCCGTGGAGCATGGCTAGACGGGTGGCAAAAAACCCCAAGCCCCAAACCCCAAACCCCAACCCCCAACCCCCAAACCCCAAACCCCGAAACCCCAAACCCTAAACCCCAAACCCAACCCCAAACCCTAAACCCTAAACCCTAAACCCTAAAACCTAAACCCTAAACCCTAAACCCTAAACCCTAAAACCCTAAACCCTAAACCCTAAACCCTAAACCCTAAACCCTAAACCCTGACTGCTCCCAGGTTCATGAACATGAACTATCGCTTATGGTACTGGCTCTGCGAGCACTTCGCCGAGGAGCTCAACAGGCAAGCCTGCCACGATGCGCTGCGGTTGAGGGTTTGGGGTTTGGGGTGTAGGGTTTAGGGCTTAGGGCTTAGGGCCCAGGGGGTTAGGGTTTAGGGTTTAGGGCTTAGGGCTTAGGGCTTAGGGCTTAGGGCTTAGGGTTTAGGCTATTAGGGCTTCAAGCCTTCTGCTGGAGCACAGGTGTGCCCTTTAATCCAGGGGACTCTCCCGTTTTGCGGTTCAGATCCTAGAACATCAGGGCTTGCAACCAAGGGGGCCTTGATCTTGGAAACATACCTTATTTAGTGAAGCTTGCCTGCTTCGGAACGAAACAAAGCCATCCATGATTGAGGGAATTTAGGGTTTAGGGTTTAGGGTTTAGGGTTTTAGGGTTTAGGGTTTAGGGTTTCTTCCATGATGATTGTGCCATCCTTTCCTTCTTCACTTGCGGTATGAGCCTAGACCAACGCAGAGACGTCGTTCAGAACCCCAAACCCTAAACCCCCGACACGAAAAGAAGCTCTAAGCGATGAAGCAGCATACCCTAAACCCTAAACCCTAAACCCTAAACCCTAAACCCTAAACCCTAAACCCTAAGCCCTAAGCCCTAAGCCCTAAGCGCTTGTGCGGAGGAGTTCAGCCCCCATCATTGAGCCGCGCGACTGTTAGTGCAGGGCCGGGCTGGGTCTGGGATATCGGTTGCCGAGCACTCCCCCCTCTCCCTGGTCTGAGCCTCCCCACACCCTTAGGGTTGAGGGTGTTTAGGGTTTAGGGTTTAGGATTTAGGGTTTAGGGTTTAGGGTTTAGGGGCCCTAAGGGTAAATATTCCGATGGCAGAATACTCATGGAGTGACTTCTTGCGAGCTACCTAATGGGTGGAGTTCCAGTTGAGCTCCCCCTTTGCCTGACACTAAGCAAGTTCACCGTGAGACGCCTCCAACTCGACTCAAGGGCGCTTAGGGTTGAGGGTTTATCTAGGGTCAAGGGACTAAAGCAGGGACCCTTACAAGGGACCTTAGGGGTTACTTGGGGGGGAGTTTTAGAAGCTACTTGGTTAAATAGGAAATACAAGTAAGGTATATAAGGGGATAAGATTAAGGGTCCCTTGTGAAGGTCCCTCCTTACACCTCTTAATACGGCTTTTGGGGCTTTTGGGGTTTGAAAGTTTCAGGGTGGGTTCGGAGTCCCGGGGCTGCCGGTTGAGGGTTTAGGGTTGAGGGTTTAGGGTTGAGGGTTTAGGGTTTAGGGTTGAGGGTTCGTCCCTCTGCATCATTCTGCATGGACCCCATGTTGTCAGCCTGGACAGTTTCCCGAAGTCCTATACCTCAAGGCCCTTTGCATGGGTTTGGGGGCCTCTTTTTTCAACATACTTTGGGTACTCCAGGTAAGCCGAAAACCCTGAACCCTAAACCCTAAACCCTAAACCCTAAACTCTAAACCCTAAACCCTAAACCCTAAACCCTGAACCCTGAACCCTGAACCCTAAACGATCCCTGAACCCTGTAACCCTGTAACCCTGTAACCCTGTAACCCTGTAACCCTGTAACCCTAAGCCCGCACTCTGGCTGTGAGGACTAAGGCTTCGCGAAGCCCTGAGTAGGCCATGTTTTCCTTGTTTTATGGTTGGGGGGTTCCCTTATAATCCCCTTAAAGCCAGAAAGGGTGCCCTTGTTACTCCTGGGTGACTCCCGGGTCTAGGTTAGCAGGGAATGAGGGAATTCGGGCCCTATATATACCGTGTAAGGGATCATAGAGGGTGCCTCATTCCCCCATTCCCTACTAACCAACAGTAAGGAACTGCACATGACCGCACTAGGGCCTTCACATACCTAAACCCTAAACCCTAAACCCTAAACCCTAAACCCTAAACCCTAAACCCTAAACCCTAAACCCTAAACGATCCGGCCCAGGAAGCTTATGCACATGCCGCGCGAGGATTTCAAGCCCACGATGGAGGACCGGCAAACGCCGGCGGAACCATCCGAGACCCTCAAACCTCCGGATGCAGAAGACACTGGTGCAGCCGACCCTAAACCCTCAACCCTCAACCCTAAACCTGCAACCCTAAACCCTAAACCCCTCCCTAATTGTTCAAGACCCTGAGATGCCGGATCGCCCTCACGTGTAGCCGTGGTAGTCCTGTCGAGTTCTGAGCTCTTAAGCTGTGTGAATCCGCTTAGCAGGATTTTTGCTATTTAGGGTTTAGGGTTTAGGGTTTAGGGTTTAGGGTTTAGGGTTTCAAGTTTCGGGTTTAGGGTTTAGGGTAGCTCTTGAAAGTTTCAGAGGCGGGAGGGCGAGAGACGCTACGCAGAACCGGACAGGAGTTCCTGAATATCTGCAGCTGCTCTGCCAAGTACCCTGCGCCTGGGCTTCATAGTGCCTGGGCTTTTGCTTCGCAGAAGCTCTAAGGGTTTAGGGTTTAGGGTTTAGGGTTTAGGGTTTAGGGTTTAGGGTTTAGGGTTTAGGGTTTAGGGTTTAGGGTTTAGGGTTTAGGGTAGTTATCTGGTCCCTTAAAATGGTCCCTTGCCTTCTTGAAAGGGGTTCTGATGTATGGGCCCTTGGGTTGTATAGGGTATAGAAGGGGTATAGAGGGGGCCCCTCTTTAAGGACCCATATGAAGGGACCATGTACCAACAGTAAGAGAATCCAAAGGGCCCCCTACCTCAGCCGTGGTGCTTGAGACTTCGGCTTGCCAGGTCCACAAAGCTGCTTCATGCCAGGAACTTGGTTTAGGGGCTTAGGGGCTTGGGTTCCTGCCCCCCGGCCTTTAAAGGCAAGGAAAGACCCGAAACCACGAACCTAAACCCTAAGCCCTAAACCCTAAACCCTAAACCCCCGAAGTCTCAACCCCGGAGGTCCTCCTGGCCGCCAGCCCCACGTTGCACGCGCCCCTGCCTCCGGATTTCAACAGCAACGTCCATGCCCTTGGCCCCTTGCTACTGGACACCAAGGAGCACCTCGCCTGCCACGAGAAGAGGGTTCAGGGTTTAGGGTTTAGGGTTTAGGGTTTAGGGTTTAGGGTTTAGGGTTTAGGGTTTAGGGTTTAGGGTTTAGGGTTGAGGGTGCGGAGCTGCAATTGGTATTGTAGAAAAGAGTTAGTGTTGAGAGTTGGAAGGGTTAATGAACCCGGAAATCATGTTTGGCTCAAGATGGGCTTGAACAGAAAGCCACAAGTTCAAAAAGTAGTGCCTGGGTTCTTAGGGTTTGGTAAGGGTGTGGATTCCTTCCCCCTTTCCTTCCCCCCTGGGTTGCTCTTATCCGTGTTCTTGTTTGTTTCTTGGTTCGATCTGGGAAATATAAGTTCAGGGCGATTAGGGGAGTTGATTTCCTTCCTTGGTTGTTCCCCCCGTAGGTTATGAGCCCAAATTAGGTTCCCTGCGGTTGAGTGTTGTCTTAAGATCTTTGGGATCAAGAAGCAATGCCTTCTCCGAAGCGATGGCTCCAACCTGCCTCGGATGGTGGACAAAATGGTGGAGCTGGAAATGGTGCAGCTGAGTCTCTGGGTGAAAGAACGGTGTTGGAAGAGGTGATTCCCGGCGCTGAAGAACATCTGGAAGAAGCCTTGGTTGCAGAAAGCCCCAATGTGGGTATGAATCCCAATGTGGATATGGTTAGCAATACTGAAGCTGAAGGACGTGCTGTCTCTGTATCGCCAAAGCCTGGTGAGAAAAGGAACTGGGACGCGACTGGTGGTATAGATGGTGAAATGGAGGTGACTGTTTTACGAGTGTTGCACAAACACGGGTATCAGCCGTCGACTTCGACTTCGGGTCGAATGGTAGACCAAGAGTCTCAGACCGATCTGATTGGAGAAGTGCTGCAAGCGGCCAGGAGGCCTCTGAACAAGATCAAAAGGGATCCATCTTCGAGTTCCCAAGGTGGTGGAAGCGGTCACGAACAGAAGGGTGCGGACAGCTTTGAAGCTGCACCTGCTGCTGAATACGCCATGGGGGAGGAGGAGATCCTACAGTGCGAGGCTGAGAGGTTGCGACAGTTGTCAGAAGAAGAGGACGAGATGCGTCAGGTCTCTGAAAGGGATGGTTTTCGGAAAGATGAGCATCTGATCAAAGCGTGCGATGGGACAACGTGGGAATGGCACCTCCATGAAGATGGGAGACAATATTATTACTGCCTGGATACGCAGGAAAGCAAGTGGACATTGCCGGTGGTAGGTGAAAAGATGAAGAGTGACGAGGTGGTTGGGTCTCCTTCGGGCAATGAGCTGGAAATGGAGGCGGCACTGGATTCTTCATCCTCTACTCCGAAGACTGAGTCTACGAGGGCATTCCAGGGTAGTGTAAATAGTTTAGGTGAAAAAGATTTTTCCTCTACTATCAGGGATAGCGGTCCTAGGGCTGGTGGTGACGCCCCGACCTCGGGTTCTCCTGATGAGGAGGAGATTCCTGGAAACCGAGCAGACATCGCTGGAGCTCAACATCTGGATCGGGAAGGAATGGGAGCACTTTCTGAGGGTGTGGCAGCGGTGGAATCGGTAGGTCCAGAAGAAAAAATTCCCAATGTGGAGATCGGAACTGTGTCGGCTGCAGAAGAGCGAGTGGTGGATGTGGTACCTGTCGTTCAGGAATGTGGTCCTGGAGATTCGGAAGACGGAGGGAAAAGGTCGTGTGTTGCGACTGAGGAGGTCTCTTCGTTTGGTGCCAAGATTCCTGCCATTCAAGGGGAAAAAGAAGCTTCTGGAATAGCTGGAGACACGGAAGATCTGAAAAATGAGGCCTGGAGCGCCAATGATGCGCGGGTCGATGCGCCAGATATTACCTGGAGTGCGAAGGAAGCACGGGTTGAGGTGCATATGGTGTTACGTTCCACGGGCGACTGCAGCAATGGGGCGCAGGTCTCCGCAGCAGCTGATGATGGAGGTTCACAGGTGGACGCACTGGTGCAACCTGAAGTTAGCCGCGAGGAACAGAATAGCAAGGGCTACACCGGAGCCGATGAGGCAGCTGTGGTCAACGATGGTGGAAATTCTCCTTTGGAGGCCATGGAACCAAAGGAGCCTGCGGTGGAAGAAAGCGTGCCTGCCGTGGATGATCGACTCAATCGCCCTGCAGTGGAAGAAGATTTGCCTGCTGCAGAAGGTGTGACAAAGGACTCCAATGATGGGTCCACTCCCATGAAGGGAGAAGTGTTGCCGTCTGGAAGTTCGCCGGAAGTCGACACCGAGCGAACTACAGCAGATGAGGCAAAGCCTTTGGCGGAGAAAAAGGGAGGTCCTGAAATCCAGGAGCACAAAAAAGATGAGCTTGTGGGACTCGTGGAGCAGGACGAGCAGTGTGACCCAAAGGTGAAGACAAAGGATGCGCCAGGAGCCGATGATACAGAGGTGGTTTCTGAAGAGCATGCAAAGAAAGTGCCCCGAGCGGGAGCCTTGGAATCACCTGGGACACATTGCTATCAAGAGGGAGATGAGATCATGGGTCTAGTGCGCTGCATCAATGGGTATGGAGCCTTTTTGGACCATGGTGATATGAATGTATTGGTTCCTGCAGAAGGGAACAATGCATATCAGTTCAAATTTGGTGATACTGTCAATGGAACAGTGAAACGAGTGGAAGATGATGGTACCATAATCTTGGACACCTTTCTGGTTTTGGAAGAGGACGTGGAGGACTCTTCTTCGACGCTGCGGAAATGGAAACCCAGCGGCTGGAGTACGTGGTGGACGGATTCATGGTATGCTGGTCAATGGTACCAAGATTCCAACGGTCAATGGGACTGGAAACAGGAGGAAGAGCAATCCGATGAAGAGCTTGTGGTACAGGAGTTATCCTCTGAAGAACGAGAAGAAAGGCAACTTTATGGAGAAAAGATCTACAAAGCTCTTCTGGAGAATGGAAACGAAGAGGAAGCCTATGTTGGCAAAATTACTGGGATGCTGTTGGGTCGCCCGATGGAAGATTTACAGGAGTGTGTTGCAGATCAGGCATTCCTCAATGCGGAAGCTCGGCGCGCGTATGGCATCTTGCAAAATGATGGTTGGAAGCCTGATGGTACAGAAAGCACAGGCTTGGGGAAGTTAACCACTTTTTCCCGAAAACAGTACCACAACGCGCTTTTCGAACTGGCATGCAGAAAAAAGGAGATTTACTCGACCAGTTGTGGGTGAAGCGGTGGCAACGGTGCTGAATCAAGGGGAAGATGAGTTTTGGAACGCGCTTTGGTTGGACACCAAGCTATTTTTGCAGGAGCTTGATGGTGCAGTGCAATCCATGAGCAAAAGGGAGAACAAGCCAATGGAAGCCTACATGGAGCCTGACCAGTACAAAAAGGCTCACATGACTCCACAGACTGTGTCACCTGGATACAGCAAACTGTGCAAGTTCTTCAATAAGGGAAGGTGTCGCAACGGTGATGGTTGTCCCTATGAGCATCGTCGTTATGGTGAAGGTTGGCCAGGAGGAGGGTCAACTGATCCAAAGAATAGCCAAGAAGCTGATGATGAGGATGGGAACATCGGTGACCCTCCCACAGAGGAAGGTACAGTGGATGAGGCACAGCAGGAGCGGGAGGATTTGGCCTTCCGGGCCAAGTACAATTTTGGCAAAGGTGCATCAAAGGGTGAACCTACGTCGGGTGAGCCAAAAGGTCGTCTGTGTCTGTATTACAATCAAGGTGGTTGTAAATATGGGACTACATGCAGGTATCTTCACAACGATGACATAGCATTGGAAGGGACTTGGGAGCCCGGCAAATCTTGGGACAATGCTTCCAGGAAGGCACTAAGGGACGCAGGGTTCCACCATTGCTGTTTTGATTATTACCTCAGAGGACGTTGCCGGAAAGGGTCAAATTTCTGCAAGTACTCCCACGACGAGATGTCAGAGGAGCGGCTGACGCTCCTGAAACACTTGGTACAGGTGGCCAATCAGGTCCGGTTTGAAAAAGAGAGAGGATGGGAGATTACGGATAGAAGCACTTTTCAGCCACCTGCGAGTGGGGGAGCTGAATCTTCCTCATCCTCGGCACCAAAAGCGCTGCAAATGACCAATGTGTCACAAAAAGAAGGTGAAAAAGGTATTCTGGATGAAGCAGAAGCTGATGAACAAAAGAATTCGGTGGCTGCATCCACTGGTACTCGGCTTCAAAATCCGGAGGAGCCAATTGAAAATTGGATGGCTCGCAACGAACACCTGTGGGTGTATACCCCTCATGTAAGTGAGGTGATGATTACGCTTGGTGTGACCAATGTGTCGGACTTGCAAGAGTTCATCTTTGTGGAAGATTTGGTTGACAAAGGGATCAACAAAGTGACCGCATGCAAAATTCTGCAATTGGTTGGTGATGTCCGATATCGCCCGGGAGGACCGGAAAAAGCAGTTCCTTCTGATGCATCCGTATGGGTACAACAATCTTCTGGGAACAAAGGAACTGGAAGAGCGGCGGTGCGAACCCTCACTCAGGTGCGTGAAGCTGAAGACTCCGGTGCAAAAACCATGCCGAGAGGCTCCTATCGGGAGCTTTTTGATAAGGTCAGGTACCGTGATGGTTGGACGCTTGCGCAGAGGTCTCCGTTGTGCGTACAGAAGCTGCGGTTGGTGGGAGTTGGAATGCCGCCGGTGAATCCACCAACAAAAAAATATCGGTCAAGATCAAACCCTGTGAGGAGGGGAAGGCCCTTGCTGGACAAAAAACAAGTGCGACAGGTGCCACGCTCTCGGTCACAACGACGAGTGCAGCCGGCGGAAGTGGTGGAAAAGCCGAAGCCACTGGAACTGAAGCCTCGTGGTGGGTTGTCGTATCGGTTCAGCAGAGCGTGGGCAGATGTGGTGGATGATGATGAACAGGCGGAGGCCTTGGTCTCGTATGCCGCTTCCTCAAGCGATTCAAGCGAAGAGGAGACCAATGCCGTACAACGCCTGAAGGAAATGTTTTTGCAAGAAAGGGATTCACAGAGAACTGCGAATCGTGGCAATGTTCCGCAAAGTGGTTCTTCAGGCTCCAATGACGGGCCGAAAAAATCGGTTCACCTTGGCGAAGGGCGCGACAAAGCGTCGCGGGGGGAGACCCGCCAAGAAGTGACTTCACAAGTTTTTTCGCTACCACAACCTTCTCGTCGAGCTGAACGGTCTCAAAAAAGAGCAAGGGATGGTTCAGTTATGGTTGGTTCGCTGGCGGTGGGCTCCACGGATGAGGTTTTACCTGGGCAAGGTGTTGCTGGACAGGTGAATGTATCTGAAAGCGCTCAAGTTCTTCCTGGGCAAGAAGTGGCTGGACAGGAGACGGCGCTGGAAGGAGCAGTACAAATTTCTGGCGAGGAGACTGACCAAAAAGAAGGAGAAGGTGGGAGCAATGAACTCCGTGGTGATGGTGCGAAGATATTGGATGTTTGTCCGGTGAGGAATGACCTTCAGCAATTGCTGGTTAAAGGTCTTCTGACTCGGATTTATTGGAAGGTTGCAGTTGGCAAGTTGCCGGTGGGGCAAAGAGACTGCCAAAAAGGGTCCAATAAGATGGATCGAAATTTGGTTATTAGCATGTCATCCGAGGGTGCAAGCGAACAGGATGAGAACCTGGCACTGGAGGACGATGCTGATCAGTCAATGGGTGACGGTGCGATGGTAGTTCTGGTGTATGATCCAAGGACGCTGATTCAGTCGCCAACAACTGATTGGGTTATGCGTCGCGGTCTTACCGATCGTTCCGTCTGGCCAGCAATGGCGTACATGGCACAGAGGATATGTGCTGAAATGGTTCAAGTGGATGAAATGAATGCCCAGCTAGGGACTGGAGCACTCCTTTTTCAAAGGAGAGATCAAGGACATTATAGTGACCTGCATCATTCGTTCCATGACAACCCGTGCTTGCCGGCGGTGGGAAATTACCCTCTTTCGGTGATGGGTGCCTTGTTGTCTCCTGGTCTGGAAGGGGAATTCAAGAATACTGACAAGTTTGGAACTGCTATGGAGGCAATTGCCTATGATTGGAGTCGCAGTCCAGGCATGGAAGTTCACATTGAACTTATGGCGAGGGTAGCCAAAATGGTTCACCCGTTCCTGAATCTTGGAGCCCAGGGGTCGGCGATGGTTTCGGAATTTCTCTGGCAGCGCGGGAGGGCCCGGTTGATGGAGTTCCTTCAAGCGGCGACTTGTGCGGACCAATTGGAGGCTCTCTGGAAAAGGATGGACGACGATGCTGATGAAGAGGTGGATCCTTCGACAGCGGTGCTGGAAGTTCTTGGACCAGAGGATGCGGTGCTTGATCAAGGGAACAATGAATCCCTTATTCCCATTGAAGATGCTGGAGGTGAGACAAGTGGTGACACTGGAGGGGATGGCAAAGCGCCAGAAGTTTCTCCGGAAGAGGAGACATCCAGTGGGTCATCAAGACTGGCGGACACAAGGATTTTCTTGTGGTCAGTGTACTCCCGCGTGGCTTCGAATTTCTCTATGCAGGACCGCACTACTGGCAAGATCTTTGACAGCACAAAAGGGTATCCTGGTGAAGGACCAAACAATGATGACAATCCTTCCTCTAAGGGGAACTTACCCTGGATCTCGGAAGACTACCTCGACGAAGTGGTGTCAAAAAAGATGGAAAGGTCTTCAGATATGGATGGGTTTGTTCCGGGAAGTGAGGGACCATTGGAAAAGGTAGAGGTGGAGAATGTTACTGCCTCTAAAATTCTTATGGCTCTTTGGAAGAAGGGACATAGAGTTGGTTATAGGAGGTTGTGTCGTTTGAACGCATCTGGATGCAAGGTTGGAGCAATGAAACGTCCAATCAAAAGGGTGCAGAAGATTGGCACTAGAAAGGCCTTCACGAAGATGTTCAATGTTTTTGGATCGTCTCAGCATGGCTCAGGAGTTGGCGGAAAACCGATCATGAAGGTGGTAGGACCAAGGCCAGGTTTTCCAGCTGTACTCCAAGCACCAAATACTGATAGCACGTCGGGTGAAGGGAGCAGTCCCCAGGTACATGGCAATGTTCATGTAGAGCACAATCGCCCTATGGACCGGTATGAGGCAGAGCGCTTGGAGAAGAGGAAGAAGGGCTTCTGCTATTGGTTCGGCAAGGGGAAAGATCGCTGCAAATTTGGTGACGACTGCAAATTCATCCATTCCGAAGATGATGTGGTGCTACATTCGTATTGGTGTAAATACTATGTGGCAGGGAGAGAATGTTTCGCTGGAAAGGATTGTGGGTTCTCGCATGATGCAACTGGTGTGAGGTGCGTCCAGTTTGCTCGGTCTGGGAAGTGTCGGTTTGGTGACAGGTGTGTCTTCGAGCATGGTGTTCCGCTGGAAGAACAGAGGCCAAGGTCTCCAAGGACGCCCCCAAGGGATGGTCCAAGGAGAAAGTCTGGTGCAAATGGTGGTGAAAAGGAGATCTCTCCTGAACAGTTCGATGATGATGAGGAGGATTTTATGGTTTATGACGAAGAGACCAAGATGACGGAACTGTTGATGGAGGCGATTTCATTTCTGTCCGGTGGCAAGCCAGATTTGGCTCGAGCAGAGGCGGACCCATTGTTCAAACTCCTGAAGTTCACTGGAGATGCTGACCAAATGGATCAAGAATGGGTTTCGTGGACCACTGAAATGTTGACCGTGCTGGAACTTCTCGAAGTAGTGAAGTCGTATGAGGTTTCGCTCGCGGAGGTGGAAGAATGGGTCAATGACCTGAGGATATGGTATGAGCGAGCCAATTTGGGAGAGGAAAAGGATTCCAAAAGAGGTAAAAAGAGGTCCCTAGAAAGGGAGTCCAGCAAGGATATTCCTGCCGAAAAAGGAGTGGTTGAGACTTCGGAGACGGAGGTTGCCGTTGAAGAAGAGAAGAAAAAGGTAAAAAAGAAGAGGAAAGCTGCAGCTATCGAAGATCCTTACACTCTCATGGTTCCAAAGCCGAAGAAGATGCCGACGATCATTGAGAAGGGTGGATCAACATCCAATGTGGTGGCTTCTGCAGTGGAAAAATCCTCGAAGACGCGCACAAAGTCAAATGTCGGTGGAAAGACAAAGAAGAGGGAGAAAAGTCAGAGTCCCAAATAAGAAGAGGTGGTAATGGTGCAAGATCCTGAGGAAAAGGATCGTCCATCTGATGCGGATGCACCAGGGTCTGCCACTGCGAATGCAGAGCTGGGTCAATCTTGCCAGGCGATTGAGGACGCAAAGAGAGAAGGATTGGTATCCTCAATTCAAAGGGGCGTACAGGATCCTGTTCTTACAGTTTCGGACCTGGAGTATATTCTGCTGCAACTTCACCTCAAGATTGCCAACAATCGGAAAAAGAAGTGATTGGATGGTATGGATGAAGGGATGGTTTTTCTCTTTCTGGAGACAGGTGCGCTGGAACAGCCAATGTGCTGACAATGTGGTGGTTACTATTAAGGGTATGGAAATCCCTGATAGTAGAAGTCAGTAGCTTTTCGCGTAGCGAAGACCACGGTTTGTGGTGAAGAAGGCCAAGGAGTCTTCAGTGATGAGAGGATCATGGTGAAAAGAGATTCTCTGTGGGTAGTAGGTTAGCCAATGTGCTATAATTCCGTCCTGGAAGACGTTAAACCATAACATGCATTTCAAGCAGCTGGCTGCTGCCTTAATGGCAGTTTTTGGCCAAAAGATCTGCATCTCCAATGTGTCCTAGGAAATCCTAGGACAGGGGGAGTGCGGAGCTGCAATTGGTATTGTAGAAAAGAGTTAGTGTTGAGAGTTGGAAGGGTTAATGAACCCGGAAATCATGTTTGGCTCAAGATGGGCTTGAACAGAAAGCCACAAGTTCAAAAAGTAGTGCCTGGGTTCTTAGGGTTTGGTAAGGGTGTGGATTCCTTCCCCCTTTCCTTCCCCCCTGGGTTGCTCTTATCCGTGTTCTTGTTTGTTTCTTGGTTCGATCTGGGAAATATAAGTTCAGGGCGATTAGGGGAGTTGATTTCCTTCCTTGGTTGTTCCCCCCGTAGAGGGGTTACTTGGTAGCCCAGTGGTGCCCTTTTCCCTTCTGTTGGTTCAAGGCTCCCCCAGCCTTTTTTGCTAAATCCCTCAAGCCCCCTGGAGACGTCTCGGAGGATCCAAAAAATAGAGCCCCCAAATGATGACCCTATACTATTATCGCATCATTCCTAGGAACATCCTAAACCCTACCTATTGCATCATACCTAGGAACACCCTAAATTAAACCCTACAACCCTAAACCCTGCAAAGGGATCTACTTTTCGGGATCCTCCCAAGGGGTCTGCCCCCCCGCGCAGTGCAACCCGAGGCAATGCGGTCCGGAGTTTGGAGGGGACCTGAAGGTGCCCAGAAGGGATCTGTTTTTTTTTTTTTTTTTTGGTCCGGGGTGTTGGGGTTTAGGGTTTCGGGTTTGGGATTTAGGGTTTAGGGTTTTCACACAAGCAGCTGGCGAGATTGCCTGGAGCCCAGTATTCAAAAGGGTTTAGTGTTTAGGCACCAAGGCAGCTTGGCATCGTCCCATTGCGCCTCTGTCTTGGGGCCATGCCACTCCCAATCTTGACCTAAACCCTAAACCCTAAACCCTAAACCTTAAACCCTTAGGGACCTCCGAGCCCCTCAGCATTTCCCCTGCATGGGGACGGTCCCCCGACACAGTCGGGATTGCTTCCAGAGGGCAGCGAAACCCCCAACGCTCAAAACGAAACGCCACTGGCATGCGCGGCGCGTTCAAGAATCCCCGAAACCTTAAACTCTGAACCCCAAAACCCTTTGTTGGTGTTATTGGTTGATTGTGCAGGGCTTAGGTCTAGGAGCTTAACAAGCCCCATTTTCACCCGAAGGACAACTTTTCACCCCAGAAAACTCGTGCAATAAGAGGAAGGGGTGGAGGATTCTAGGTTCCCCCAAAAATGCTCTTGGGTGCGGAGAGGGGGGAGGGAGGGGAGTTGAGGTTCTTCCAAACCCTAAACTAACCCCTAAACCCTGAAACCCAAATTCAATCTTCAGTCCTAACAGGGGTACCACTGGGCTACCAAGTAAACATTCTCCCTCAACCCTAAACCCTAAACCTTAAACCCTTAATTATTTTTTCGGAGGGTGACCGGGGCCAGGCTTCCGTGAACACTGGGGGCACAAGTTTGCGCAATTCGAAGGGTTTAGGGTTTGGGGTTTAGGGTGTCGAGTTTCGGGTGTAGGGCTTAGAGCTTATAGAGTTTAGGGGCTTGTGCCAAGGCCATGGACGACTTCCTGGCTGCTGGCGATGCGCCAGTCTATGTGGGCTATGGCCTCTTGCTCCTTCAGATAAGCCCTGTAACACCCTGTAACCCTAAACCTTGTAAGCTTACACCCTAAACCCTGAACCCTACCTACACCATAAACCCTGAGGCTCGGGAGGGGGGGGGGTGGGGGAGGAGATGTTGGCAAGTCGATGCACGTAATGCAGGAGACATGCTTCCCAACATAGGGTTTAGGCTTTGGGGTTTATAGAGCTGTTCCCCTTACAGCCCCGACAACTTCTAAACTATTTAGAGGACTTAGGAGGCTTTAATATGTACGTGCAGTTATATTGTGGGGCTCAGAGTCCCCCGAACCTCCAAGCATAGCAGCGCCACGGATATTGGGAGCGAGCTGTGCTGAGGATCCATGACTTGCCATACTGGCAACTTGCTTGCACCAGCCGAAGAAGCCCTATAGCCCCCTGAGGTTTTATACACTTTTTTCTTTTTTAACCCACACATATCACAAGTCTTGTTTGTTTTTTGAAGGTTCGAAGAGGAGTACAGAGCTAGGAAGATCTCCTACATCTCGCCAAGCAGTGTACTCAGGGCTTCCAATCTACACACACCTGAATCCAATCTACCTCACACAGACCCTATACCCTAAATCCTAAATCCAGCGGGGAGGGGAAAGATATATATATATATATATTTATTTATTTATATTTAATTATTTGTTTATTTATTTATGTATTTATGTATTTATTTGTAAAATGATCTGTCCCTACACCTCTCTCCGTTTTCCAACTTCACTTGGTTAATGTGCGTGTCTGTGTGTGCAGTTCTATGTGCAGATCTGTATATTCCCCACACAGTATGCCAGAACTGAGGGGATCCTACGTGAAGGGTCGGCAGGAAGGGCACATCAAGGGTCGCGCAGCCTGGACCGCGCGTTTAGGGTTTAGGGTTTCGGGTTTAGGGTTTAGGGTTTAGGGTTTAGGGTTCACTTTGAAGCTTACTGGCAGCGCTCGATGCCCGGCCGCGCTCGGCCGTCCTCGAAACTGTCATGGCTTTCTGGCGTCCTTGTTCGCCGAATGCGACAAGGTCGTGGCTTTTGGATGTTTGGCCCTAAACTCTGGACCCTAAACCGCGCCAAATGCGAAACCTGTCGTCGCTTTTGGACGTGTGGGCTCTCGGTGTATTTTGCGTGTCCTCTTGGAGCATCGGCATGCGCTGACATGATGCACATATATATATATATATGTGGTACCCCCCCCCCAGTGACCTACCCTTTTTCGCCTTGTTTCAAGTCACCCAGCTGCACTGCAAGCAAACTCGGTGTGCAATATAGCGTATTTCCTAGGGCGTAGACTAAAATACAATTAAAATCGCATACACGGGACAGTAGAAAAACCAAAAAACCAAAACCAAAAAAACCAAAAAACCAAAACCAAAAAAAACCAAAAAAAACAAAAAAAACAAAACCAAAAAAACCAAAAAAACCAAAACCAAAAAAACCAAAAATACCAAAAAAACCAATTTTCCGGGACTCTCAGGAAATCCTATGAGGCTTCTCCAAGAGTCCCGGAAAATTGGTTTTTTTGGTATTTTTGGTTTTTTTTGTTTTGGTTTTTTTGGTTTTTTTGGTTTTGGTATTTTTGGTTTTTTGGTTTTGGTATTTTGGCTTTTTGGTTCGCCTTCACGGGCACGAGGCAACAACTACGCATTTTTAAGTGTGCTTATGCTAATTGTGCTTTTCAGAAATAGTATACAAGTGGTCTTTCTAGTGCTTCAGAACTATTTGTTTCGTTATTATGTAAATAGAGCCGCTAGTGTTTAGTGCATCTTTTGGTTGTACTCAAGTGTAGTAGACCTTATTCAGCCATTACTTGGTGCTCTGGTAGCTCAATTCGCATGGATAATATTTGCCTGGTAAATGCGATTAATTATCTAGAATCAGCATTTGCAATACTTGTCTTGAGAAAAAGCATTTATTGCTTAGAATTGTTTGCTTAAAAAGTGACTCCTACTCGTCCAGGAATAACCCAAAACCCTATAATCCAAACTTTACCAGAGATTCTCCTGAAAAGCTTGCGCTTTTGGATGTTTTTATGTATTTGTGAATTTGCTTGTGTATGGCCTTCACTAAGTACTTTTCTAGGATTCTTGTGCATTTTTAAAGCCTGATTGTGCAAGTTGCGTTTTTCAGGCATAGTATATATGTGGTCTTTATTGAATACTTCAGACATCTTTGTTTCATCGTTATGTAAGTAGAACCGCTTCTATTTCCATTATTGTGCATTTTTAAGCTTGCTCATGCAAATTGTGCTTTTCAGACATAGTATATAAGTGGTCTTTAGTGAATACTTCAGCAATCTTTGTCTCATTGTTATGTAGGTAGAACCGTTTCCATTTCCGCAAGTGTTTATTTCGTATTTGGTTAAGTATGGTCCTTTAAATAGTATTCACTTGAGTCAAATTGGGCTATTTGCTTAAGAATTCCTCTAATAGTTAAATTCGCATAGAATGAATACTTCAAAAAAATTGTTTCAAGAATATGTAAACATAAGGTGTTTCATTTGACTTTGCAGATAGTACTTCAAGAATACTTTGCCTGGTATAAACACAACTGTTTCAATGCAGTTGCTCAACAAAGCACTATTTGCCCTTTAAACCACACTTTGCCATATGTTGGTTGAATATGGTGCTTCTTTCGTATTTTGGTTGAGTATGGTCCTTTAAATGGTATTCACTTGAGTCACATTGGGCTATTTGCTTAATAATTACTCTAGTAGCTAAATTCGCATAAAATGCTTATTTCAAAAATAAAAACGATTCAATGAATATGTAAACATAAGGTATTTCAGTGGACTTTTCAGAGAGCATACTTTGCCTAGTACAAACACAATTGTATAAATACAGTATTTGCACTTTAAACGCACACTTTGCCATTTTTTGGTTGAGAATGGTGTTTATTTCGTATCTTGGTTGAGTATGCTCCTTTAAATAGTATTCACTTGAGTCAAATTGGGCTCTTTGCTTAATAATTGCTGTTGTTGCTAAATTCGCATAGAACCAAGAAAAATGTTTCACTATTTGGTTAATACTTTGCCTCGTACAAACACAACTGTATAAATAAATTAGTTGCTCAACAAAACATTAATTGCCCTTGAAACGCACAATTTGCATAGAAAAACACTGATCTAAACATCTAAAAACAGCATTGTCCGCTTCAGATTCAAAATGTAGATTCTTCCAATGCTGGCTTATCGGGGTCTGTGAGGTGGGTGTCCCAGTAACTGTCCTTACCTACCGACTTTTGGGCCTTCTTTGTTACTTTTTGTTAAAAAGGCCGAAAAAGGCCTAAAAAGGGTAGGTCGCTGGGGGGGGGGGGGGGGGTAGCATATATGTATATGTATATATATGTATGTATATATAAATAGTCATTTTTGGTTTGTAATTATTTCTTTATAGTTGTTAATGCTGATGTATGTACATGTATGTACATGTATGCACATGTATTTACATGTATGTACATGTATGTGTATGTACGTACATGTACGTACATGTACGTACATGTACGTACATGTACGTACATGTACGTACATGTACGTACATGTACGTACATGTACGTATATGTATGTATATGTAGGTCTTTGTTTTGCGGTTCAGACCCCAAGCGCCCGGGATCTGAGGGAAGTTCATGGCCCTGCTGAGCATCCGCGCGCTCAAGGCCACGGGCGAGCGGGCCATTGTGCTTGGCCCCCCTGACAGCACTCAGCCCGCTATGCCTCCAGGTATATCGATCTATTTATATACATATACATATACATATACATAAACATATACATATACATATACATATATATATATATATGTATACATATATATATGTATATATGTTTATATGTTTATATGTATATCTGTATATATGTATATGTGTATATCTGTGCATATGTATATATGTCTATATGCATATATGTATATATGTATACATGTATATATGTATATATGTAATGTATATATGTATATATGTATATATGTATATATGTATATACGTATATATGTATGTATGTATGTATGTACGTATGTATGTCTGTATGTCTGTATGTATGTTTGTATGTATGCATGTATGTATGTATGTATGTATGTATATTATTTATTCATGCATATGTGTATATCCATATATATATATATGTATATGTATATACATGTTATATGAACCCTAGTTAAACCCAGTGAACCCTACAAGTGGCCCGCGCCGTCAGGACCTCCCACAAGCAAGACCCTATCTGTGAATAAGTTCGCGTCCCAAAGTGCCATGAAAGAGCCGGAAGGGTATTCTGGGCATCCCTTCATGCCGTGCTGATCTCGCCGCAGTGCTAGACACATTCACATTCACGTTTTTCAGGGGTTCACTTCTGGCCTCAAAGTCCGTCCTCAACCTTCATACATGCCAAGTCTCCTGGCCTGAAGCAAAGAGTCCAAACCCGGATCTCCCGAACGCCACAACCTTCACGCTTTAAGGGTTTTGGGATATTTAGGGACTTGAGGGTTTCGGGATGTATGGTTTTAGAGTTTAAAGGTGTCCCTAAAACCTTACCAACCTCCCACCCCTCGCCCTCAAAGAAAAAAAGAAGAGAGAACACAAAACCAAAAACACGCAGCACGAAAAAATGAGGTGGCTGGTCCAAAATGTCTGCGGACTTCGAGGGCGAGGCGGATTGTGCTGAACTGGAGGCGGGCGCGGCACGGTTTCAGGGTTTAGGGTTTAGGGCTTGGGTTTAGGGTTTCAGTGTTTCAGCTCAAAGAGTCCCAGATGCAAAAAAGGGGGTTCAGGACGTTTAGGGTTTAGAGAGTGTAGGGTTTATAGGGTTTAGGGTTCATAGGGTTTAGGATTTTGAAGGGGGAGTTTAGACGTTTTCGGGTTCAGTCAAGTTTTCGGGCTCAGGGCCGAGCTTTTTTTCCAGGGGTTGCCTTTCAATCGCTTGCCGAGTAGTCTCCACCCGTTGTGCGTCTGCTTCCAGTTGGGTTTAGGGTTTAAGGTTTAGGGTTTGGGGTTTAGGGTTTATGTTCAGGGTAGCTACAGGAGTTGCATGATATTGTACAAAGAGAAGGCAAAGAGAACCCAATCACTAAGCTGCCCTACACTCAAAATGTCAACGAGACCTCAGCCTAAGCCCTTAAAGCTTGTGCCGGGTTCGCGGGCAAGAGATCCCCAGGGATTCCTGACAGGAAACACCCTCTTCCATCTCCTAAGAAAAGCCCGCAATGCCAGGCCTACTGCAAGGAGAAAGTGCTTTTCATGGACACAGCCCCCCACGGCATCCTTTTCCCACGGTGCAAAGTCATCGTCCACCATGGCCGGGGGGGGGGGGGGATACGTCTGGGACTAAACCCTAAACCCTAAACCCTAAGCCCTAAATTTTATATTTGCAGAGGGTCACTTTAGGGCAGCAGGGAGGGGTGGGGTTCTGTGTCAGGGAGTTTTTGTCGGTCGGGTCTGCCTTATGCTGGTTTTCGCTGCAGCCCAGCCACCGGCTTTCTTTGCCCCCTTCCTTGCACCCTTCAGGGTTTAGGGTTTAGGGTTTAGGGTTTAGGGTTTATGGTTTATGCTTTAGGGTTTAGGGTTTATGGTAGGGAACTCGATCCTAAACTTTAGGCATGTTGTCTCATCCGGCCCTGTCCTACCGAAGGTTCCAACGAAATTGGTACAGCCCGACGCCTCCCACAGGTCCTCCATTCTTGTGTGCCAACGTTCCGAGTGTTCCTAACCCCTGAAATCTGAACCCTGCTTGGGAAGGTCTGTTGACTTAGTAAGTCTATTTAGCATCCCCTAAACGCTCTATCTCTATCTCTATAGCCCACCTTACTTACCCTAAACTCTAAACCCGAAACCGATGTTCTGCAACAGCCAGGCAGGTGGCAAAAAAGAACATGAAACCCTAAACCCTACTTACTGAGTCAAACGGGCTCCCAAGCCAAGCAAGGCGGGGCTGGGACGTTCAACACCTCGGTCCTCAGCGGCGTGCCCACAGTGGTGGTGCCGATTTTCCTGGAGCTTCGACCGGGATGCCCTCAACCCTCAACCCTAAACCCTAAACCCTAAACCCTAAACCCCAAACCCTAAACCCTAAACCCTAGGCAGCGAGGGGAGATCCAGGGGCAGGAGGTAGCAGCTTTCGGGTTCCGGGGTTTAGGGTTAGGGGTTTAGGGTTTAGGGTTTAGGGTTTAGGGTTTAGGGGTGAAGAAGAAAAACAAGTTCTAAACCCTGAGCTTTCCAACAGCCCCATCTTTCACAAAGGCATCTCCCAGAATATGTAGGATTGACAGCTTGGTGTGCCCAGTCACTGGGCTGTTGTGTTTCCAGGCGCCTGGAGCGACCAGCAAAACACCGAGCTGATGCTCATGATCCTCATCGTCCATTGTGCCCAATCACTGGGGCATGTGCAAGTGTCTGGAGCTGAGGGCACCACGGTACTGAGTGCCGACCGTGCTCATGATGCTCGGTGGTCGCTGGCAACGCGATGGGACGGGCAGCGGCTGATGCTTGTGATGCTTGGCTTGGCGGCCGGCCACACCGTGGGACGGGCAGCGGCTGATGCTCATGATGTCCGGCGGCGGCCGGCCACACGGTGGCAAGGGCGGCGGCTGATGCTCATGATGCTCGGCGTCGGCCGGCCATCGCGTTGCCAGCGGCTGATGCTCATGATGCTTGGCGGCCGACGGCCAGGCAGGATGTTCGGCGGAGGCCGGCCACACGGTGGGACGGGCAGCGGCTAATGCTCATGATGCTCGGCGGCTGCCGGCCATGCGGTAAGACGGGCAGCGGCTGATGCTCATGATGTTCGGCGGCTGCCGGCCACACGGTGGGACAGGCAGCAGCTGATGCTCATGATGTTCGGCGGTGGCCCGCCACACAGTTGGGACGGGCAGCGCTTCGTGCACTGCGGCAGTCGTCTTTACACGCGCCTACGTGAGCAGCAAGTCATTCGCACGACCAGAACAGTACCGAGCTGATGCTAATGCAACCCCAATGTCCTGACCCCGCACTAAGCCTTAAACACCGACTCCTAAATCATTCTGAACGTGCCTAGGCCGAAAGTATGCAAAGAAATAGCTCATAACCCCAAAGAACGGACCATTATTCTGCATAATTTGGGGGGTTTGGGCAGGGTTGTGAGGGTTTTCAGGCTTACTTTCTCAGTTTCTTTGCATTTCTGGTTGTGGGATGTGCCCTAAACCCTAAACCCTAAACCCTAAACCCTAAACCCTAAACCCTAAACCCTAAACCCTAAACCCTAAACCCTAAACCGCAATGGGATGTGCCAAAAACAAACCCCGCCCGAGGACCAGTTCCAGCATTCCGACATGGTGAACGAAAAGGGCTTCGGAGTCGGCCTCAAGGCGGTGAACCCTGAAAACCCTTTATATATATATATATATCTACTCGCATATATAGAGGGTTTAGGGTTTACAGGTTGGGATGTTACCTCCCCCCCTATACTAGCAGTCCTGAATAGGGACTATAGTACCCCGCCCCCCCCATCATAATCCGATTTAAGGACTGTTGTTAAAAAGGGAGCATCCCAATCTATGGGATTTTTCGGGTTTGTGGGGTTTATATGCTTTATGCAGGGTTTTTTTACAGGACTTGTATAGGGTTTATATGGGGTTGTTATAGGGTTGAGGGTTTTATAGTTGTTTTATTCCCCCCCGACTTTGTGGATGCTTTTAGACATCAGTTGTCGATATGCAGGATGCTTGCATGCAATCACGCTCTGTTGTCTTTCTGTACGAAGAAGGTCCTGAAACATATTGAAACATGGGGGGTGTCAGAAAAGAGGGGACCCCTAATATGGACCCCCAAATAGTAGGATTCGCCGGATTTGGAAATCTCCACATGGACTCCCTAAACCCTAAACCCTAAACCCTAAACCCTAAACCCTAAACCCTAAACCCTAAACCCTAAACCCTAAACCCTAAACCCCTAAAACCCTAAAACCCTAAAACCCTAAAACCCTTAACCCTAAAGCCCTAAAGCCCTAAACCCTAAACCCTAAACTGCAAGGCTTATTTCGGTCGTAGACACGAGTGTTAGGTGTGAGAGTTTTGTTGAGAATTTCCGGGCAGGACATCATAGCCCGGATGCAGAAAAGAGTTCAGGGTCTTAAGCAGTAAACCTTGGGATGTTCCCCCTTATACTAGCGGTCCTTAAATGGGGGATACTATAATCTAAATCAAGGACGGTTAGTATCAGGGGGAACATCCCAACCTAAACCCTGTAAACCCCAGAACAACTAAACTCGAACAAGGATCACGGGGGCTCCCGTGAGCCCTTAGCTCAAAGGTCTGGTTTTGGCTTTAGAGCTTCGGGGTTTTAGGGTTTGGTTTTACGTTAGGGGCTTAGATTGGTTGCGAGGGCCTATAAGGGACAATTTTCCAATGCGCTGCGCGTTGGCGCACGCTTGCAACGGAATCATTTCTTGCGTTGGATGTGCAGCCCTAAACTCTGGACCCTAAACCCTAAACCCTAAACCCTAAACCCTAAACCCTAAACCCTAAACCCTAAACCCTAAACCCTAAACCCTAAACCCTAAACCCTAAACCCTAAACCCTGAGTTTATGAAGGTACAAAACCATCCCCAACCTGGCTTTGCGCGAGCTTATCTGAAGCCGGATTGTCTAGATCAGGGTCCCTTTTCTGTCCCCGAAAGAGTACGGCACCCTTATTACCAAAAAAAGGACCCCAATTTAGAGAACTACCCATATTTTCTGCGCTTTTCGAGAAGGGTAGCTATTGGGGTAACCAGATCGCTTCAGACATGATCTTTAGGGTTTGGGTGCTACAAAATCCGTTTTCCTTTTTGCCCGAACCCCGTACTTCCAGGACCCTGATATTTGTCCCAAGGACGGCAGTATTGGTTTCTGGAAGGATAGGGAAAGGCGAACCAGCAACTTCAACTCTAGAATCGCCAGCTTATGTGCTGGCAAAAAAGCCATGGAAACGACTTTGTCCACACAGTATCCTAAGACAAGGGTCCACCATGTGTTCGGGTCCGTTTCAAGAGTTTAGCGAATTAGAACAGGGTTTTGGGGCATAAGTCTATAGGAGCCATAAGGGAATACTAGTAGTAATCGTTCCGACCCCTGGACTTAGTCATAGTTGGGTATCATGTTACATGTTTAAGGGTACTTTAAAGCCCCAATAGGGAATATCAACTTAATTTTCAATACGATCCCAACCATAGACCCTAAACCCTAAACCCTAAACCCTAAACCCTATAAACTAAGTAGAGTTATGTCTCGTCACAGGCCATGGCCTCCGCCACTCCGGCCGAGCTGGCGGCTGCCATCCGCAAGTGCATTGACACACCGGAGATCCGTCGCGCGTCTTCCACTTCTTACTACCGGAGCTTAGGGTTTAGGGTTTGGGGTTTGGGGTTTGGGGTTTAGGGTTTAGGGTTTACCATTTGCTTAAGGACCCCCACCCCCAAAAAATAGAAATGTTCTTGCTTACAAGGGTACTGTAGGGATCATTATTTCGATGTTTCTTTTGGGGGAAATAGTTGTAGCTGGGGCCCGATATGATGTTAAAAACACAAACACCCAACATACCCATTCAAATCGCCTAGGCACCCACATAATCCTGTTGTTCAGATATTTCTTGGACTTCGGGCTTAGAATACAGATTGTGTGCAATCGCCTCTGACGCCCTTGATGTTATTGTTAACGTACACAAACCAAACAGATTAGGCGTACCTTTGTTTGTCAGAGGATTGCCTTTTTGGTTTACAGAAGCCCCAAAGGAACATTCGAACTAGTTGGATTTTTGGCTTTTTGGTTAATACGCTACTATTAGGCACTCCCCCAAGCTATTCTTTGCGTATCCAATGGTGCCATTGAGATTGCGTGGGGCAGCCTGAACGAGTTCCAAAACGATCTTCTCGTAACCCGAGTTTAATAGCAACTATCCAGGACACCATGTTTGTTAGTAGGCTCTAACTCCCACACGCTGAGCTGCTAAACCCTACCTTGACTTCCGTTGGGGGTACGAATTTATGGAAACTCTGACCCCTAAAGCCGAAAACCCTTAAACCCCTAACCCCCCTAAGCCCTTAAACCCTTAAACCCTTAAACCCCTAAACCCCTAAACCCTAAAACCCTAAAACCCTAACCCCTAAACCCTAAACCCTAAACCCTAAACCCCGCAAAACCCCTAAACCCTAAACCCCCCAAACCCCTAAACCCTCTCAAATCCAGGTCAGAAGGCTGCGGCCATGGCCGAAGGCATGGCCAAGGACCCTTGGAATGCCAGCAGTTTAGGGTTTAGGGTTTATTGTTTAGGGTTTGGGGTGCAGCTGCTGAGTCGATCCCTTCTCTGATCCCCCCCCATCCCGCCCACAATATTGGGGGGTTTAGGGGTTTTAGGGTTTAGGGTTTAGGGTTTTAGGGTTTAGGGTTTAGGGTTTAGGGTCTATGACCTGCCTGTTTGCTGAGATCCCGTGTCGTTTCGCCACGTACCAAATATGCCACATGCCCTGCGAGGCAGAAAGAAACCTGAACCCTAAACCCTAAAGCCTAAACCCTAAACCCTAAACCCTAGCATCGTAACGTCCAAGGGCCCTTGGCCACAACGGTACGAGGGTCGCTCCGGGCTTCGCGCGGTCCTGAGTGCCCAAGGCCCCCAAGTGAGAAACCACCGTAATTCAGCCCGGTAGGGTTTAGGGTTTAGGGTTTAGGGTTTAGGGTTTAGGGCTTAGGGTTTAGGGTTTAGGGTTTAGGGTTTAGGGTTTAGGGCTTAGGGTTTAGGGTTTAGGGTTTAGGAAGCTTACACCGATTGACACGTCCGAGTCTGATTCCCGAACTCGCTTAGAAGCCTGAATGATCTCGACCCGCAGCCCCTCCAACGCAGGGTTTAGGCTTCAAGTGCCTAGAGCGATGGGAGGCGAGGACCCAGAGTAGGCCCTTATTCCCTTTGCTTAAGGCTTTCGGTTCCCTTGTAAGCCCCTTTTGAACCAAAAAGGGCACCCTTTTTATTCCTAGGCTACTCTTGGGTCTAGTAGGAGAATGGCGCTGCGGCCTTCGTGCAGCAGATCAATCGCTTCATGGAGGAATACGTGGACACAGGCCAGGGCTTTCCGTGTTGAGGAAGCCAGGTTGGGCTTAGGGTTTCGGGTTTTGGGCTTTAGGTTTAGGGTTTAGGGTTTAGGGTTTAGGAGGTTCATGGGTGCTTATAACCCCAATCATAACCGTACTTATTGAGCGCCCTAAGTCCTCCAAGCAAGATATAGGTAGATTTATAGCTGGGGTTATAGATACCCATGAACCTCCAAATAGAACCTGAACAAGTTTCGATGCCCTATGGGGTATTATGCTACCTTCTTGCGAAGCCACTTTCAAGCAGGCTCCAGGGCTTCTAGGTGCTAGCTTGGTCTTGTTGCACATACCCCTGCAGTTGCTCTCGAAGCCCTGGCATGCGCCTACACTACATCTGGTGGCCGTTGTCCTCCCCATCAGGAAACACGAAACCTCTTGCCCAAGTACCCTAAAACCCGAATCCCCAAGTCCGAATTCCACCCAAACCCTAAACCCCAAGCCCTATACAACACGCCCCTAAACTCCGGCTTCCGCCTCGTCGCCACCCTAAACCCTAAACCCTAAACCCTCAACCCCAAACCCCAAACCCCAAACCCTAAACCCTAAACCCTAAACCCTAACTCTGCGGCTCCGCAGGGCGCTACCTGAAGGAGCGCGCCGAGCTCCGCGCGGAGATCAAGGCCAAGAGCTGGAGAAACCAGGCTGCGGCCCGAGGAAGCTTCAGAGGAATGCGACAAAAAACTACCAATCATTAATATTAATCATCATTGTTGTTGTTATTATTATTGTTTGAATTATTCTTATTATATTTATTATTATTATTAATAATATTATCATTATTGTTGTTATTATGATTTGTTGGGTTTTTATGCTTTTGATAAAGATGGTCATTATTAGTATTATTACTATTGTTATTGTTAATGTAGAACTGTAGAAGTATATATCTATATACTAAGAATAGTATGTATATATATATATAGATGTATGTATGTATCGGCAGCTTCTACAACATGTCTGTCCCGATACTGGCGCACCCTAAACCCTAAACCCTAAACCCTAAACCCTAAACCCTGAACCCTGAACCCTGAACCCTGAACCCTGAACCCTGAACCCTGAACCCTGAACCCTGAACCCTGAACCCTGAACCCTGAACCCTGAACCTAAGCACGGTAGGTTCCCTTATGAGCATGGAGTCCCCGGCTAAGGGATTCTTGACTCCAATGGTCCATCCCTTAAAAGGGCCTAGGTTTAGGGCTTCGGGTTCAGGGCTTAGGGTTTAGGGTTTAGGGTTTAGGGAATAGGCCAGAGCCCAGGCAGCCCTTCAATACCCTTTTGGTTGCATCTTCGACTATGTAGGGTCCGAATGATGAGTTGAGGTATCTCATCTTGGACCTTGGGATATTTACCTGAAGGCTCCAATGTAGTTCCTTTTTGGGTGAGTTATGGGGGGTTCTGGTATACTAGCCCCCCCAAAAGGTACTACATAGGAGCCTTCGGGTACTGTCTAGATTCGGAGCATTTTGAGGAATCTGACGTTGCAGGTGAGAGCTTGGATTCTTGTCGCTTCTTTTCCTTTTATGTCTGGATTGCACCCGTTTCCTATTTCAGACAAGTCCACGGCGCGTCAAGATTTGCTGCGAGTACCATGGTGCGGAGACGTTGCAAATAGACGTCAGAAGCCTGACTGGTCCCGACGCAGAGTGCAACCCGCAAGGGTCCATGAATCTGGACTACTTGGACCGGCAAGGGGTTCCTATATATATATATATGCATATATATATATATACACATGTGTTTCTATATATGGTACTCCCCACTGTGGAGCCTACCTCCCCATGTATATATATATATATATATATATATATATTATATAACATTTTATATAGATACATACAAAGAATATATGCACATAGATGTATATAAATATCTGTATGTATGTATGTATGTAGGTATGTATGTATGTCTGTTTTATGGCCCAAGTACATTTGCTAACGTTAAGCCAGCAGAGTACAGACAGACATTCAGCCGCTTACCCACACCGCAGAAAACGTGTTCTACAACTTCTTTGTAGGAACTGAACTAAAACTAAGCCCTAATCTAAACAGTGTTAGCTTGAAGAAACTTAATTTCACGTCACGCATAGTGGAACAATATAGTGTCCATGCTCTAGGCCCTTACACGGCAACATATACAGGGTACGCTCCGTAACACGAACCCAGCGAACCCTAAACCATGAACCCCAAACCCCAAACCCCAAACCCCAAACCCTAAACCCTAAACCCTAAACCCCTCCCGATTTTTTCCCTTGGGGCAGGCTTTGAAGCTCCTCGCGCGCTGCTGCCCTTGTGCCCAGGGCAAGTCTAACTTTACGGGCTTGGTGGGTTTGGGTTTCAGTCTTGGGGGTGTAGCCTTTAGGGCCTCAACTCTTCGGGTTTAGGGCTTAGGGTTTAGGGTTTAGGGTTTGGGGATGTTCCCCCTTATACTAACCGTCCTTAAGGGTTAACATCCTAAGGTTTGGGTTTTGAGGTTTAGGGTTCAGCGAACAAAGGGCTTAGGGGGTTTTGGGGTCTGGGCGATAAGGGTTTAGAGCTGCTTAGGGTTTGGGCAAGCAGTTTCAGGGTTTGGGGGGCTTTTCGGGTTTGGGCAAAAAAGGGTCTAGGGTTGGATGCATGTCGGGAGGGGGGGGGGGGGGGGGGGAGGGCACAAGGCGGGGTGAACCGAAAAGGGCGGGAATCTCAGAGCAGCTCTCTAATTTATTTTCGTTGTTTGAAGTCGTTGAACTACTATCATCATACGGAGCCTTGTATTCAGGGCGCCCCACAAGGAACCACCTTTTCGCTAAAACCTCAACTGCATTTGAAGTCTTGGCTGCTGCACTAGGGAGGCTCTCCTGAAACAGGGCATTTCCCAAAAAGGGGGTACCCCTTTTATACCCTCAAATGGAATAGAATCCCCTTTCAAAGGGACCCCCCTAAAAGGATACCCCTATTTTCGGATACCACCCAAATGTTTGACCTTCGGGCCCAAGGGTTTAGGGTTTAGGGTTTAGGGTTTAGGGTTTAGGGTTTAGGGTCTAGGGTCTAGGGTTTAGGGTTTAGGGTTTAGGGTTTAGGGTTTAGGGTTTAGGGTGACCCTGGCGACTTCGCTGCCCTGCACTGCCTAAAGCCGGCTGAAAGCCTCAAAGCCCGAGAGCTGCGGAGGATCCTAAACTACGTGGCCATGGCAGGGTTTAGGGTTCAGGGTTTAGGGTTTAGGGTCTAGGGCTGCCTCGCAAATAGCACAGCGCCTTAGTCTGTGAACTTAATTTAAGGTCCTGAACCAAGATCTACCTGGCCAGGTGGCGAGACGGAGCAGAGCCGGTAGCCCTCCAGAGCTTCCCTCGAACTTGAGGGGCAGGAGGTTGATTGTTCTTCGGGATTATTTTCGAGTTCTCTTTGTCCGCTCTAAGCGAACCCATTCATATAAGGTCATTCCTTTTCTTTACACAGCGGCCTGTGACCGAAAGAGGTCATAGCGAGCCACAAGGGATGCCAAGTCTGGAGCGACAGGGTTTAGGGCTTAGGGCTTAGGGTTTAGGGCTTAGGGCTTAGGGCTTAGGGCTTAGGGCTTGGGGGAGTTGATCTCCATTCTTGGGCCCCTGGCGTGTTTTCCAATGAGGACCGAGGCTGCGAAGGCAGCTCGGGACCCCAGGTCCGGGTTAGTAGCGGTGTTGCGACTTTCAAGGGGCGAGAGGACGGAGTCTAGGGTTTAGGGTTTAGGGTTTAGGGTTTAGGGTTTAGGGTTTAGGGTTTAGGGTTTAGGGTTTAGGGTTTAGGGTTTAGGGTTTAGGGTTTAGGGTTTAGGGTTTAGGGTTTAGGGTTTCCCAGCTGACTTCAGGAGTCAGGGTCCAGAAAAAGGGTTTAGGGTTTAGGGCTAAAGGAGGGACCTTTCGAAGGGACCTTAGGGGTCATTTTTGGGGGGGTTATTTAGGGGTTGCTTAGGTATATAGGGACTATATATGGTATGTATAGGGGTTATATAGGGAAGGTTAAGGGTCCCTTCTGGGGGTCCCTCCTTATACCCCTTAAGACTTCACGTTATAGGGTGACTTCAAAGGGAATCCTGACCAGGGAACCCTAAGAAGTATGGTACGGAATAGGGTTTAGGGTTTAGGGTTCAGGGTTTAGGGTTCCTACCAGGGTCCTTATGTTCCCCTGGCATTCCTACCATACTCCTGGGGTTCCCCCCGCGTGGGGTTCCGGTTGAAACGAACAACCTAAACCCGAAACCTTCAACCCTGAACCCTAAACCCTAAACCCCTAATCCCCTAATCCCCTAATCCCCTAATCCCCTAAACCCTAAAGTAAGCCCTAAGCCCTAAACCCTCAAGCCTTCATAGCGCATGCTGGGGGCAACTCTAGGTCACTAGGTGCCTGGGCGGCTTAGGGTTTAGGGCTTAGGGTCTAGGGTTTAGGGTTTAGGGCTTAGGGCTTAGGGTTTAGGGTTTAGGGTTGAGGGACACTGTGGTTTTCCCTTATTGGGTTTAAGAGCCTCATATTTCGGAATATGTTCAGCCCTAGCTTTGAGACACTTGGAGTGATACTTAGGGTCTAGGCTTTAGGGGTTTAGGGGTTTAGGGGCTAGGGTGTAGGCTTTAGGGGTTTAGGGCTTAGCAAGAAGGGTGTAGAGGACTTGTTGTTGACCAAGACGGCTGTTGCGCACCTGCACTTGCCCGGGGCCATGGCAGGAAAGAGGGCGCTAGCTGTGAGCTCCCACACTCAAAAGAGTCCGCGGGACGTCGCGCAATCAGGTCCCAGAGCGGCTTTCTGCGAGCGGAGACAAAGAGGTTTGAGAACTCAGAGGTTCTTCTCCTTTGTTTTCGCAGACAGAATGTAGATAATGTATACCGCGCAGTGTATCTTTATTTTGTTGATGAAAAATACTTTATACTTGTGCACACGCTGTATCGTATACATTACGTTGAACCTCAAGATGACCTGGCTGAGTTTCAGGGGTCCCACTTTAGATCTTAGGGCATTTAGACAATGACCTAACGGTGTGTAAGGGTGGGACTCCTCTTTTTTTTTCAAGTTAGGGCTTGGGTCTTGAAAAGGGTTCGCAGCTCAAGCAAAAATCGACGGCTGCGAGGACGTCTTCGGGGGAGATGCCGACAAGTTGCTGAAGTACATGAAGGCCTGCGAAGCCCTTAACCCGACACCCTAAGCCTGGACCCTAAACCCTAAACCCTAACCCCTAACCCCTAACCCCTAAACCCTAAACCCTAAACCCTAAACCCTCAACCCTCAACCCTCAACCCTCAACCCTCAACCCTCAACCCTCAACCCTAAACCCTAAACCCTAAACCCTAGACCCTAGACCCTAAACCCTAAACCCTAAACCCTAAACCCTAAACCCTAAACCCAGCCTTCTAAGGCGGGTTCTGGGCGTCCACAAGAGTATCTGCAAGTAATCATGGTAAGTATATGGTCTAGAGCACGGACTGCTTCTGAGCCCACAGCCAAAGTTACCTGAAGGCTCCAATGTAGTTCCTGGGTTTAGGGTCTAGGGTCTAGGGTTTAGGGTTTAGGGTTTAGGGGGGGAGGGGGGGTCCTAGAAGAAAAGGTACTACATTGGGAGCCTTTGGGTACCCGAAGGGTCCATGTAGCCAGATAGTACCTGGGCCTTACAGGGGTTAAGCATATAGTAGCTTCAGGGCCCCCTGTGTATGCTATACAGGAACATGGACTCTTAGCGGCATAGAGGAGACTTCAGAGACTTGACTGCAGCTCCTTTTTTGGGTTAGCTACTTGTAAGTTGTAGGGGCACCGTAGCGTACAACACCAAAGAAGGTACTACATCAGGGGCCTTTAGGGAACCCTAAACGCTAAGCCCTAAACCCTAAACCGCAAACCCTGAACCCTATAAGCCCTAAACCCGAACCCGAACCCTAAACCCTAAACCCTAAACCCTAAACCCTAAACCCTAAACCCTAAACGCCAAAGACTTCAGAGACTTGACCGGGGGCACGAACACGCCAGGTCCGCGCCATGCGCGATCACCCTTCAGAGCGCAGCGTGCTTGGCATCCGAGACGTTGCTCGCTGGCAGGTTAGGGTTTGTTAGGGTTTAGGGTTTAGGGTTTAGGGTTTAGGGTTTAGGGTTTAGGGTTTAGGGTTTAGGGTTTAGGGTTTAGGGTTTAGAGTTTAGGGTTTAGGGTTTAGGGTTTAGGGTTTAGGGTTTGCGGTTTAGGGTTTAGGGTTTAGGGTATAGGGTTTAGGGTTTAGGGTTTAGGGTTCAGAGTCTGGGTTCAAAAAAGGGTTTAGGGTTCAAAAGGGTTTAGGGTTTATCTTACGCAAAACAGTGGCGCCCTTTTACCTCTTAGGAAACTGGGCAACCTGGAGCCCACTAAAGTCCCCAACCCGTACAGTCCCAAATAAGCCGTAAACCCCTTCCAACTCGTACAGACCCTAAACCCTAAACCCTAAACCCTAAACCCTAAACCCGAAACCCTAAACCCTAGACCCTAAATTAGGGGTGGGAGGAAGCATATAAACCGCATCAGTGGCGGGCGCGCCCGGGGAGCCCGCTGCACCCCAAATCAGAAATCGCGTTGCATTGTAATAGGGGTTTGGCTCGTTAGGGCTTGGGATATGAATCGAGGTAACCCTAAACCCTGAGAACTCAAAGTTAATTGGACATTCCTTCAAACAATGGATATTTAGCTTCCTGTCGAACCCCTAAGCCCGCGACACTTGCAGCTCTACTCTAAACCCTCGACCCTAAACCCTAAACCCTCAACCCTGTCAACCCTCAACCCTAAACCCTAAACCCTACACTCTCCGGCTTTAAGGTTCTGGAGGTCCCGAAGCCACTTTAGTTGACGGTGAAGTTGCGCTCGTAGCTGAAGAGTTGTGTCCTTATTGGGGGATTGTAGGGTTTCGCCTTTCTGGAGTGCTACAAGAGGGTGACATAATCCTTCTCTCCCCTAGAAGGTCGCAGCTAGCCCAGGGTTGATAAGACCTTCTCAGCCTTTAAGCAGGGGGTGCCGGGGGGGGGTTATGGTTATGGGGCAACCTGGGTTGGACCCAAATTTCCCGACGCTCAGGACATCAGCGTGGGCGGGCCGCCCGCGGAGTCGGGTTTGCAGGTGAAGCACGTCGCAGGGCAAGCCGTGGAGCCGCGCTTGCCGGCGAAGCACATCGGCCCGCCCATCACTGGGCCACCCGTAGAATAAGTGAGCGAGCGGTGTGTGTTCCCCTGAAGTTCTGAACGCTCCAATGCAGGTGCCTTTTTGGGGGTTTGGTTCTAGAGGGGATAATAGTCTGCTGCCCCAGAGAGGTGCTGCTTGGGATGTTCCCCCTAATACTAGCAGTCCTTAAAGGGGATTATAATTAGGGGTACAAAAATCCCTATTAAGGACTGTTGGCATAAGGGGGAACATCGAAAGGTGCTGCGTAAGAGCCTGTAGGTAGACCCTGAGACGCAGGGAAGCATGCTGCAGTCTCCTGGTCAGGGCATATCTTATTGGCCCGAGATGCCCCAAGAGATGCTGCCAGACGGAGTTTAGGGTTCAGGGCTCACCTGGGACCCTCTTTGCCTGGGTTGTACCGGCTATTTAGAAGGGTAGCTACTGCTAAATTCACCTGGGACCCTCTTTACCTGCAGTTTTATGAGCTCCACCTGCTATATTTACTTACTGTCTCAAAACCCAACTTTTCAACTTTTGGGCTTCTTATAAGGTAGTTTCTCCTGAAAGTTTCAACTTATATTTCCTTGGGTTTTGGGCCAGTAAGTTTAAGGGTAGGTACTACTAAACTGTAGGGTTTAGGGTTTAGGGTTTAGGGTTTAGGGTTTAGGGTTTAGGGTTTAGGGTTTAGGGTTTAGGGTTTAGGGTTTAGGGTTTAGGGGGATGAGTCCCAGGCAGAGGTAGAAAGGAAGGCGAAGCCATTGGCTCGAAGCATCGGTTGCCAGGAAAAGATGCCCCGGGTTTGGGGTTTAGAAGGGTTTAGTAGGGTTTTTGTAGGGTTTGGTAGGGTTTTTGTAGGGTTTTGTAGGGCTTGGTGGGGTTTAGCAGGGTTTTGTAGGGTTTGGTGGGGTTTTGTAGGGTTTGGTGGGGTTTTGTAGGGTTCAGTAGGGTTTGGTGGGGTTTTGTAGGGTTTAGTAGGGTTTAGTGGGGTTTAGTAGGGTTTAGTAGAGTTTGGTGGGGTTTAGTAGGGTTTAGTAGGGTTTAGTAGGGTTGTGTAGTGTTTGGTGGGGTTTAGTAGGGTTTAAGTGGGGTTTAGGGTTTAGGGTGTAAAAGGAGGGACCCCTAGAAGGGACCCTTAATCTTATTCCCCAATTAACTCCTATAGTTATACCTAAGTAGCGTAGCCCCTATATGCCTACGTAGCCCCCAAAGTAGTCCCTTGAGAAGCCTTGCACAGTGTTTCTGGGCCTTTGGCACCGCACGTATCAATATAGCATTATGTCATTTTTCGTTAAATCATTATACTACTTGTTATGGTTGTATTGTATATGTTTGTATTCTTGTATTGTGATGCTACTATATTTGTTGCGCGAGAGCTTCGAGCATACATTTTAGACAATATCAGACTAATATACTAATGTACTAATACCCGAATATGCTAGTATACGAATATACTATTATACAAACATGCCAATATACTGACATACTAATATACTTATATACTAATGTACGAATACACGACTAGACAAATAACATACTCCTAGTTGTCCAGTACCACAAGGAGCTAAAGGTTAAACTTTGGGATTATATAGGGACTCAAATACCCCAAAAAGGTTAAAGGTTACCTACTCTGTTTAGGGTTTAGGGTTTAGGGTACAGTATTTAGGGTTTAGGGTTTAGGGTTTAGGGTTTAGGGGTTGTCCCCAGATCATGGCCTGTGTGCTGCGTTTTTTGCGGACGTTCGACTCCACCTGCGGCTCAAGGCAACTGCAAGGTGAGGTGTGTACTACATTCTTGTACTCTAGGACCGGGAGTAGGCCCTTTTTTCCTTTCTCTAGGGTTGGGGTTCCCTTATCATCCCCTTAAAACCCAAAAGGGTGCCCTTTTTATATTCCTAGGTTACTCCCGGGTCTAGTACTGTGGTATGGGCCACATTCTTCTATGATCATGTGATTAGATGTCATTTTACAGCCCAGCTGCACGCTGGCCCCCTTTTTAGGGCCAAGCCAGGGATGCCCCGAAACCCTAAACCCTAAACCCTAAACCCTAAACCCCCCTGATACCCCAGGCTCGAGTCCACTCCGCCTCCTTTCAGCCAACCCGAAGCCTGTATCGCTTAGGGTTTAGCGTTTAGGGTTTCGGGTTTAGGGTTTGGGGTTTAGGGTTTAGGGTTTAGGGTTTAGGGGGTATCCCGAGCCCTCCTTCAACTCCCCATGGACACACTCCTGGAGCAAAGTACCGGGCCGGGGCCCATTTTCACGGCCGTGCCGGTGGGCTTGGAGCAGCAAGGCCAGGAATCCTTGTGAGCTTGGGGTTTAGGGTTTAGGGTTTAGGGTTCAGGGTTTAGGGTTTAGGGTTTAGGGTGCCTTGTTTCAGTTTCAGGGGGCTTATACGGGAACCCAAACCCGAAGAAAAGTGGAAGGAGAAAGGCTAACTCTGGGTTCTAGTAAAGGATCCACATGTAGTACCTTTTCTGCTATTTGCTTAAGAACCACTCCCCAAAAACCAGTTTTCCTTACAAAGGGCAATATAAGGATTGTTATCTTGTGTTTTGGCGTGGGGACCATTATTCTTATTCTTTGGAACTCTTTCAGTCCCTTGGTTTTTGCGTTACTCTTCTTCGGGGGCCTCCAACTACTTGGGCTTTTTTTGGTGTTCGCCTCAAGACTGGGAACTGCAGAGCTGAAAAGTTCCTCTTGTGGAGTTTGGATTGGCATTCTTTGGTTCAAAAAGGCATGTTTTTTGGTGAATTTGGGACCTTTTTTTTCGGGGGGGGGGGGGGGGGGGGTGTTGTTTTACTTGGAAGCAAGAACCCCGTGTAAGCTCCTTAAAAGCGAGAAACGCTAAAACCCTAAAACCCTAAAAACCTCAAACCCTCAAACCCTCAAACCCTCAAACCCCCAAACCCTAAAACCGTAAAACCCTAAAACCGTAAAACCGTAAAACCCTGAAACCCTAAAACCCTAAAACCCTAAAACCCTAAAATCCTAAAACCCTAAAACCCTAAAACCCTAAAACCCTAAAACCCTAAAACCCTAAAACCCAAAAACCCTAAAACCCTAAAACCCTAAAACCCTAAACCCTAAAACCCCAAAACCCTAAAACCCTAAAACCCTAAAACCCAAAAACCCTAAAACCCTAAAACTCTAAACCCCTAAACCCCTAAACCCCTAAACCCCTAAACCCCTAAAACCCTAAAACCCTAAAACCCTAAAACCCTACAACCCTACAAGCCTACAACCCTAAACCCTAAACCCTAAACCCCAAACCCCCAAGCGAGAGAGGCTTGAAGAGCGGGCAGCGGCGCCTCTCCCATCTTTCGGCGGCCTCGGGCAGTGTGCTGGCTGCGTTTCACGGTGGCGAGGCCCGCCCGGGCCGTGCTTTTGACATTTTTCAGGGTTTAGGGTTTAGGGTTTAGGGCTTAGGGTTTAGGGTTTAGGGTTAGGGTTTCAGGGAGTTTGAGGTCCGGGGTTCGGGATTCGGAGCAAAAAGGGGGTGCTGTACTTGCTGTACTAGCTGTAGGGTTCTCGTTGTCTTGGTGTACGTGAAGAGCTGAGAAGTCGGGTTTAGGGTTTAGGGTTTAGGGCTTAGGGTTTAGGGTTTAGGGTTAGCTTGGCGACTTTGGGGGTTGGCTGTTGCCAGGTTGCTCGGTGGTATCCGGACGAAGATGAGTTTGCTCTCATCGACTTCGGCCGAGACAGGATCGGTGACTTGGTAGCCCAGTGGTACCTGGGGTTTAGGGTTTAGGGTTTAGGGTTTAGGGTTTAGGGTTTAGGGTTTAGGGTTTAGGGTTTAGGGTTTAGGGTTTAGGGTTTAGGGTTTAGGGTTTAGGGTTTAGTTCCCTTATAGAGTAGCCACCCCAAAAGAAGGGTGCCCTTATCATACTATGGCTACTGGGCTACTAAGGTGATGTCAGCCGCCTGTTGCTGGACCCCACTGGCTTTCACGCCTTGCTGACAAACAGCGGTGGGGAGACGTGGTACCTGAATTTCCAAAGCAACTTGGTAGCTGAACGGGTACACTTTATGCTGCTTCGGGATACTTACAATCCTTTATAGAACTTAAAAGTGCACACTTTTTTTTCTTTTTTTTTGGGGGGGGGGGGGCTTCTGAACCCTAAACCCTAAACTCTAAACCCTAAACCCTAAACCCTAAACCCTAAACCCTAAACCCTAAACCCTAAACCCTAAACCCTAAACCCTAAACCCTAAACCCTAAACCCGCAGCTGAGGTAACCAGGCCAAGCCCCTGCCGAAGCTGAAGGGCCACGTCTTGGAGGCCGCAGCCTGGGATCCGGAGGCGACGACGACCAGCACCAGAGACCTCCTCCTCGGGACTCTCTTGTAGGGTTTAGGGTTTAGGGTTTAGGGTTTAGGGTTTAGGGTTTAGGGTTTAGGGTTTAGGGTTTAGGGTTTAGGGTTTAGGGTTTAGGGTTTAGGGTTTAGGAGTCTTGGGTACTTTAATTCCTCAGAAACAGCAAAAAGATTGGGCACTTTTGATTCCTAGGAAACAGCAGAAGTTGCAATTGTTGCTAGGGTTCCAGGTTCAGTGTAGGACTCGGGCGGCACAGATCTTGCACGTGGTCATTGAGGGAAAGGAGCGGACGGTGAAGTCGGTGTTCGAGTTCGAGCGGCCTGCCCCAGTTGTGGGTGTCCATTGTGAGCGGGTCTTCTCATCTGCAGATGGACTGGAGCGGCTACTGCTCTTTGCCGTGTGCGGTTGCCGCCTCTTAGTAGCTGAGTGAGTACACTTTACACTGTTGGGGTACGAGAATCCCTTATAGAACTGAAAGTGTACACTTGGGGCCTATGAGCTCAGCAACTAAGGCCTTTATGCCTTCATTGGCACATCCCTGGAAACCTTGTTTCAACGGCAAGGTGAAGCTTCGAGAGCCGTTTTCGAAGTGCCCCGGGAGTCGCCGTATGGAGATCCTTAGTAGAAGAGTTGTCGGGTTTAGGGTTTGGGGTTTAGGGTTTAGGGTTTAGGGTTTAGGGTTTAGGGAAACCTTTAACCTTGTTGGGGCAACAGATAATCCCCTGTAGAATCCGAAAGGTGAACCTACTCAGTTCCCCCAAAAGAGAATGGGCAACGAAGGATCTACAGGTGGACGATGCTTGCGTGGGCCCTCCGGGCACGAAAGTCCTTTTTTGGATGACCGGCGTCGGGGTTCTTGCTGCAAAGATCCAGCCAACCATCGATGAGGAGGCAAGCGTCGGCTCAGTGTTGGCATCTTACTTCGTAGCTGAGTCAGTACACTTTACACTTTTTGGGGTACTCTAACCTCTACAAAACTAAAGGAAGTGCACAGGGGGGGGGGGGGGGGGGGGGGGGGGCCTTATGAACTCAGCAACAAAGGAATCTCCACCTGGGTTGATTGCATTCCCTGCTGCCAACAAGATCGCGCCGCGCGCCGATGCGGGAAGCCTGGTGGCCTCGCTCCTTCCAGCTCCGCCAGCAGCACCGCGCTCAATGGCCCTAACGAAGCTTGGTAGCCCAGTGCTACCCTTTTCCCCTTTTTTTGGTTCAAGGTTCGCTACCCCATAAACCCTAAACCCTAAACCCTAAACCCTAAACCCTAAACCCTAAACCCTAAACCCTAAACCCTAAACCCTAAACCCTAAACATGATATGGTTGCTGGGCTAAGAAGGAAGTACCACATCCTCTTTGCCTTCGAAGATCGGTGGGTGGCCGTCAGCCGGATCACTCACGAAGTGGTTCAGCAGCAAGCCTCTTGGATGTGAAGCAGGGTTTATATTACTGTAATTGGTGAGTGTATTTAAGGCTCCCTTTTATTTTTGGTGAGTGTATGTACCTGGTGTCCTTTTGGGGGTATAAGAAATATATACCCTACCTCATGTCACAAATGGCTAGGTTCATCGTTCTGGCCCATGAGGCTTGATCACCTTCCGGTAAAGGCAGAGCATAGAGAACACTACCTTAGTAGTAGAGTAGGTAGCCTTCAACCTTTTCGGGGTATTCGAGTCCCTATATAGTCCCAAAGGTTAACCTTTGGCTCCTCATGGTACTGGACAACTAGGCTACACCGCAACGACTTTGCAAAAGTGCCACAGAAAGGTCTCCAGAACCCAAGCGGAAGTGTAAAGAACACCCAGAAAGAGCATCTAGAATTGAGGGGGTTTAGGGTTTAGGGTTTAGGGTTTAGGGTTTTAGGGTTTTAGGGTTGAGGGTTGAGGGTTGAGGGTTGAGGGTTGAGGGCTCTTCTGCCAAGGACTGGGCCATGTCAACGTATGGACCGCTCAGAAGCCTTGCTAGGGACCAGCATGGCGAGAGGCTCTGGATCTGTTCCGAGCGGCATGCTTCTTGGTAGCCCACTTAGGGTTTAGGGATTTAGGGTTTAGGGTTTAGAGTTTAGGGTTTAGGGTTTAGGGTTAGTGTTACCTTGTGATGTGCCCCCTAATACTAACAGCCCTTAATAGGGATTCTCGTACCCCCCGTTATAATCATCCCAAAGTGTTACCCTCTTCCCTTTCGTTTTTGGTTCAAAATCCCCTTATTAAGTAACCAACCCCAAAACGGGTACCCTTACCCTAAACCCTAGCCCTAAACCCTAAACCCTAAGTGGCCGCTGGGCTACCTAGGCTTTCGAGCTGCTCATTGAAAAGGAGGACAGAAGCTCCGTCATGCTCAGCAACCTTTTATTGCGGGGATCGGCAGAGCCCTCTCTCTCTCTCTCTCTCTCTCTCTCTTTTTGGTTTGAGATATGGGCAGGCTTTTACATTTTGGGATCCCTTTTTAAAGGGTGCCGCCTTACAACGGGTACCCAAAAGGGACGCTAATTGAGGAAATTGCGTGTCCAGCTGTTGTTAAGTCTTGACGAGTCATGTGAGCGGCCCAGGAAATGTGTGGGCATTGCTTTTGAGGCTTCAGCAATTCGACGATGCCTTGGGGGCTTGCAAGAAGCAATCTCATCGGATGCGGGTCCTTGCAGCCCATGCAGATTGGCTGTTCCGAGAAGGGGAGAGCATCCAAGCAGCCAGGAAGTTTGCTGAAGCCACTGCTGTTCCCTTTGAACATGTGGCCCTGCGATTCCTTGGTGCAGGTATGATGGCAGGGCTTGTGGAGTATCTCCGCTGTCGACTCAAGCGCGCAGACGACCAGGTCACGCGGGCGTTGCTGTATGTTTGGGCTGTGGAGATTTCCCTTGCAAGTCTCAACGCCGCGGGCTTCACGGGCAATTCCGAGCCCAGGGGTGAAGAGCGGCATATACTGCTGGACCTCCTGAAAGAGAGCCGTGACCTAGATGTCCATGCGACCATTTACCACCTTTTGCAAAGCCACGGCTGGTTAGATGAGCTGGCCCAGTTTGCCGAAATGAGGCGGGATTTCACGACAGTGATCCTGCATCACGTCAGCCGACGAGACTGCGGCAACGCCATCCAGAAGCTCGCGGACTTCAAGGGCTCTAGTGCTTCAGAGCTGGCGTGTCGCTTTGCTCCAGTTCTTTTCGGTGCTGAGCCCAAAGCCTTTGTCTCGCTGCTGTTGCGGCCACAGCTTTCAAGCGTTGATCCGCTGCTCGTCCTGCCGGGCATCTACTCACCCACTGCCTCAGCAACGCACAGGTTGGAGGCCATGCGCTATCTGGAGCACGCGGCCCGCCACACGATGGAGCTCTCTGGCCATGCAGACGTGCGGGCGAGCTCCTTCCGCACAGGAAGCCTGTTACATAATCTAGCGAGCTGCGTGGATGATGAGGGCGCCGGTGTGGCATGTCAGCGTTATGGTTGGGCTACGGGCACTGCCATACTCAACACGCTCGTACTTTGTTCTGCCCAACACCTGGAAGACAGCCCTCAGGAAGGGGAGGCAATCTCCCCCGCCGACGCCGTTTTGATGGGGGGAAGCGATGGGGAGGGTTCCTTGCTAAGCCTTCTGAGAGTCGAGGAGTCCAATCCGTTTCTGGATCCCCATTTTGCCCTTCGAGTCTGCCGCCAGAGGGACTTGGTCAAGGCTCAGGTCTTCCTATACGGGCTTATGGGCATGCACGAGGAGGCCGTGGGCGTGGCGCTTCAACATGAGGATGTCGCGCTAGCAAAGCAGAGTGCCTGCAAACCTTCGTCCCAGAAGACACGTCGAAAGCTGCTTACTTCTCGAACAGCTGCTGTTGGGGTTTCCTCATTCAGTAGGACTCATAGTTAATGTGTAATCTCTTTTTTTTGCCCTTGGTTATTGGAGAAGTAATATAAGGCTGTGGCTGCACATCGTCGAGCATGAGGCCTTAACCTGCGATGTCCAAAAGATCATTGGCCTGATCCGGGAATCCCAGGAGCCTTGGTAGCCCCTAAACCCTAAACCCTAAACCCTAAACCCTAAACCCTAAAGCCCAGTGGTACCCTTTACCCCTTTGTTTTTTTTTTTTAGGTTCCAAGTTCTGGGTTCCCTTTATACAGTAGCCAAGCAAAAAATGGGGGGTGCCCTGAGTATGATATGATGACTGGGCTTCCGAGGAGCTCACCATCCGAGATGTACTGCCCTACCTCCCGGACTCTATGACCATCGACGCATTCAAGGCCGAGATCTGCGAGTGCCTGGACACCTATGAGGGTCACTTTGTCATAGCTGGGCAACATTTTACATTTTTAAGGGCACTTAAACCCAATAAGGAATAGAAATTTAGTTTTTTTATTATCCCAACCATGGACTAGGTCAGATCGTCACATTGCGTCAAGAGATGGACGACCACCGACGGGCCTTGCAGGGCTTCAAGGAAGACTTGAAGCAGGCAGAAGAGCGATGCCCCTTGCATGATGTTCTGCTGAGCGTGCTGTTTTTTTCATTGTTGTTTTCAAGCTGTCTTGAGTCTTGTTCCTCCCAACACAACATCCCAGAAAGCCGAAGAAGTTAGTTGCCAGAAGTTTCAAGAACGCGGTATGGGTTGGGATGTTCCCCCTCGTACTAACAGTCCTCAGTCGGGATTATAATCGGGGGTACAAGAAGCCTTATTAAGGACTGTTCGTATAAAGGGGGAACATCCCAATGTATACTTGAAGGTTCATGGTACTTGCTAACCACTTATAACTGTACTTATAACCCTACGTATAATACCAAAGGGCCTTATAGGGGTTATCCCAATTATAAGTAGGGTTATAAGCCCAGTTATAAGTGGTTTAGGGTTCAGGGTTCAGGGTTTAGGGTTTAGGGTTTAGGGTTTGGGGTTTAGGGTTCTTCAGTCCCATGAACCTCCAAGTAGGTATTGTGGTGGCCCAAGATCAAGCCTGCGAGCTGTGCGGAGGGGAGGTGATCCGGGAACGCTTCTTGGTAGCCCAGCGGTACCCTTTACCCCTTTTTGTTTTGTTTAGGGTTTAGGGTTTAGGGTTTAGGGTTTAGGGTTTAGGGTTTAGGGTTTAGGGTTTAGGGTTTAGGGTTTAGGGTTTAGGGTTTAGGGTTTAGGGTTAGTAGCTAACCCAAAAACGGGTGCCCTTATTGTGCGATGGTTCCTGGGCTACCAAGGCTTCTATGCCTTTGCGTGCAGCCACTGCTGCCATGAGGCCTGCCTGCGCGCGCTGACCCTTGGTCGTCATTTAAAGGTTTGGGGTTTAGGGTTTAGGGTTTAGGGTTTAGGGTTTAGATGGGTCGGATAGAGTTCGCTTCCATGAGTTCATTTGCAAGAACGATCCAGGATTCTCCCATCGCTCTCCGCGCAGACGCGTGAGCAGGTATCTTAGTAGCTGAGTGAGTACGCTTTACACTTTTTGGGCTACTACAATCCCCTATAGAAGTGAAAGTTTATGAACCCCGCACCCCAAACCCCAAACCCCAAACCCCAAACCCCAAACCCCAAACCCCAAACCCCAAACCCCAAACTCCAAACCCCAAACCCCAAACCCCAAACCCCAAACCCCAAACCCCAAACCCCAAACCCCAAACCCCAAACCCCAAACCCCAAACCCTAAACCCTAAACCCTAAACCCTAAACCCTAAACCCTAAACCCTAACCCTAAACCCTAAACCCTAAACCTAAACCAGCAACTAAGGTGTTGAAGCTCGAGGCGGCGAGGCTGCAGCATCAGGCAGCTGCCGCTGGCGCGCAGCCAGCCGCGCAAGTGCTGCCCTCCCTGGCAGAGGTGTGGTAATTAGGGTGTAGGGTTTAGGGTTTAGGGTTTAGGGTTTAGGGTTTAGGCCCCCAGGTAGTAGGATCCTTTAAAATAAGGTACCCCCCCCTAACAAGAACCCCCAAATAGCAGGATCCCTGAAATCAGGTACCCCCAAATAAGAACCCCCAAATACTAGGATCCCTTGAAAGAAGGACCCCAATAAGGTACCCCCTAGATAGAACCCCCAAATAGTAGGATCCCTTATAAGAAGGACCCCAATAAGGCACAAACCCGAGTATCGGAAACCCCCTTGAGGTGGAGGATGAGCTTGATGGCATCCTTGCCGAGGACTGCCCACTGTGCGGCCAGCTCATGATCGACACCATACTGAAGCCCTTCATCGATTCTTTGTCATAGTCGGGTACCATTTTACGTTTTTAAGGGTACTCAAACCAAATAGGGAATATAAACTTAAGTTTTTAATATTATACCAACCATGAACTAGATTCTTGCTAGCCCAGTGGTACCCTTATCCCTTTTTTTTGGTTCAAGGTTCCCTTATAAAGCAGCTAAGCCCCAAAAAAGGGTGCCCTTATCATAATATGGTCACTGGGCTACCAAGGATTCCAGTGAGGTTGAGGAAATCGAGTCCTGGACGATAGGACCAGGGTGACACGACTTCGTCACTACCTGCCGTGGCAGGAGCCTGATTCCCTACTAGGGTTTAGGGTTTCGGGTCCAGCGTCTAGGGTCTAGGGTTTAGGTTTTAGGGTTTAGGGTTTAGGGTTTAGGGTTTAGGGTTACTGCAGTCCTATAACTGTCGACTCCTGACACCTATGCCTTAACTGATGCTAAGACTCGTGCTCTCGAGGGCACCCGGTGAAGGCGCTTCCTCTCGAGCTTGGTGTATAGCTGAAGGTGAGGGAGCTGTATCCCTAAACCCTAAACCCTAAACCCTAAACCCTAAACCCTAAACCCTAAACCCTAAACCCTAAACCCTAAACCCTAAACCCTAAACCCTAAACCGTATCCTGCTGCGTTCAAAGATTGGGTTGCTCTAGGTTGCTCTAGGGAACCTAAACCCTAAAAAGGACCTTGCCTGCCTAATGTGCGAGAGTGAGCGACTAAACCCTAAACCGCCTAAACCCTATAAAGCCTAAACCCTATACCCTATAAACCCTACAAACCCTATACCCTTTAGACCCTTTCAACCCTGAACCCTACAAACCCTAAACCCTAAACCCTCAACCCTAAACCCGTTAAAATGCTTAGAAGGCTTCGGGGAGGGGCGCCGTAGAGTCTCTCTGGGATGACGCCCATGCGCCACAGCCATGCTCCAAGGGAACCCAAAAAAAGGCGGTCCACCCTGCCCCCCTGTCCCTAAACCCTAAACCCTAAACGCTAAACCCTAAAGGGGCTGTAAAGCGTCTCCTTAGGGCCTGATAAGCTTCAGAGGGGTAATTGTCGGGCGTTTGCAGACTTTGGGCGTGTTTGGTTTGCAGGGTTTGGGGGTCATAGGGTTTCGGGTTTTGGGTTTATCCAAGGGTAGTTTCATGGGCCCTGAATCTGGTCCCTTACCTGCTTTAAAGGGTTCTGAATTATGGGCCCCGGGGTTGTATAGGGTCTATAAGGGGTATTTAAGGGATCCCCGTTTAGGTGCCCTTTTTAAGGGACCACGTAACTACCCTAAGATTTTAGGGTTTGAAGTTCACCGTCAAGGTCTACTTGAGAATTGCTCATGGCAGAGTGGAGAGTAAGTTATGTAATGCAGCAAGGGTATCTACACGATGTATGGGCATCTGGGAGCTTGCTGGGTTAGGGTCTGGGGCTGGGGTCCGGGGTGGTTTAGGGTTAGGGTTTAGGGTTTAGGGTTAGCGTTTAGGGTTTAGGGTTTAGGGTTTAGGGTTTAGGGTTTAGGGTTTAGGGTTTAGGGTTTAGGGTTTAGGGTTTAGGGTTTAGGGTTTAGGGTTACCTTATCATAAAGAAAGAGGCTTATAGAGCTCAGTCAGGAGATGCTGCTTTGCACCCGGCTCGGGCGAAACGACGCTTACAAAAGTGAAGGGGGGGCGGCCTTGATCCGAAACCTTCAGGGTTTGGGATTTTCAGGGTTTAGGGTTCAGGGTTCAGGGTTCAGGGTTTAGGGTTTAGCGTTTAGGGTTTAAGGGTTTAGGGTCTAGGGTAGAGCCTAGGGTTTGTGACGAAAGCCCGGCCTAAAGTGCTCTGCTGTAGCGGAGACTGGGTTCAAAAAGGGGTTGCAGCCCAACGCCTACAGCTGCCCGAGCTCACAGCGCGCTGAGGGCCCTTCAAACCTCAGGGTTTCGGGCTTAGTTTCGGGCGTATACGGTTTAGGGTAGCCAGCATTTCGAAGCCCAAAGCCCTTAACCCAATTGCCTTGCCTGCTTCGCGCGAGCGTGAGCGTGCGAAGCCCACACATTTCAGTTTGAAAGCCTAAAGCCTCGCGGCTCTGAGGGCATCTGCAGGCCTAAGCCCGATATGAACCCTCCCCAAAGACCTAATCCCTGAACGCTAAACCCTTTAGGGTTTAGGGTTTAGGGTTTAGGGTTTAGGGTTTAGGGTTTAGGGTTTAGGGTTTAGGGTTTAGGGTTTAGGGTTTAGGGTTTAGGGTTTAGGGTAACCCTAAAACCTAAACCCTCAACCCTGAACCCTAACCCTAAACCCTAAACCCTAAACTCTCCCCGCCATGGACGACCTCGAGGGCTACCGGCAGGCGCAAGCTGCGGAATGGCAGCAGGCACCGGCTCGCTGAGTCTCAATAAACATACCTAGTGTTTAGGGTTAAGGGTTTAGGGACCCTGTGAACTCCCTAGGTTCTTCTACGATTTGCTTAAGAACCCCTCCCAAGAAAGAAGACAAAGAAGCCCTTTGTTACCCGTCTATGGAAGAATAGTTTTAGAATTTTGGGGGCTTCAGAAAAGCAAATAGCAGTCTAGGCGAAGGAAGAACTTCCAGGGTCATTTTTCGGGGCAGAGGGGGAAACCTTGTTGGTTTAGGGTTTGGGGCTTCTCACCAGGTTTCGAAGTACGGGAGCGAACAACTGGTTCCCTAAACCCTAAACCCTAAACCCTAAACCCTAAACCCCTTCGGAGCAGAGTCTCCTGCACGAAAGGCTCGGCATCCCTTTGAGCTTGAGCAGCTGCTTGTGCCTTTCCAACAAGGCGCTTTGTGGCCGCACGAAACGCCCTCAATGCTCCCAAAGAGGGCTTCGGGTTTGGGGTTTGGGGTTTGGGGTTTGGGGTTTAGGGTTTAGGGTTTAGGGTGTCACGGTTTAGGGTTTAGGGTGTCACGGTTTAGGGTTTGGGGTTCCAGGCGCTGGGCTTCGGGTTCAGTGTTCGGTGTGCAGGGTGTAGGGTCTAAGCCCCCTCAAATTCTGAACCCAAAATCCTTAAAGCAGCCTGATGCGCGCCATGGCCTAATTTAGGGTGCAGAGTCTGGAGGTGTATGAGGCCTCGAGGGCACTCTTGCGCCGCAGGGCGGGGGGGGGCGGTTTTTGGGCGTATCATCTCCACGCCTGCCGTCAAACTACTATTCGCTTAAGAACCCTCCAAAAATAAAAGACATTCTTCCTTGTAAGGGTGATGTAGGGAATTGCAACCCTAAACCCTAACTCCCGAAACCCTAAACTAAAACCTAAAACCTAAACCCTAAACCTCTCTTACTATGTATATACATATATATGTACATACCCTAATGGATTCGTCGGCATAGGCACAAACCTTCGTGCATACGCACGCTGTGCCTATGCCCACCAAAGTGTGTGCCTGTGCTCACGAATGGGCACAACCTTCGTGGGCACAGGCACAAACCTTCGTGGGCATAGGCACAACCGTCACCCCACCCAACCCCAACCCCCCCTACCCCCTTCACACCGGCTTCGAATGTGCAGGCCGGGTTTAGGGGTATAACTTGATGCTGAAGGTGTAGGGTTCAAGATGCAGCTGAAAATGAGAATTGTGTATTGCCTTAATGATGTGGGATTCTCTGGGTGGGTGGGTACTTCTCCATCACACGATGAAAAAGCTCGACTAGTGAAAGCTAGTACATGAGCTGCTGAACCCTAAACCCTAAACCCCAAACCCTAAAGCCTAAACCCTAAACCCTAAACCCTAAACCCTAGGGATAGCAGCAAAGGGCTTTGGAGTCCAGGGCTAAGGCTCCAGGAAGCTGCCTAGGCCTTCGGCCCAGAAGGGTCCCCAAACGCGCCGCGGGTTGTACTTGCTCCTAGGGGTTTAGGCTTTGGCGTTTAGGGTTTAGGGTTTAGGATTTAGGGTTTAGGGTTTAGGGCTTAAGGTGACAGTGTGTGGTAGTGTGTGTGTGTGTGCGTGTCGTCTCATATCCCAAGCTCCTGGCTCAAAAGGGTTTAGGGCTTAGGGTTCGGGTAGACAAAAGGCAACAGGTTAGCCCTAAATCCGCAAGCACCGTGGAGGCCAGAGGTACCCGTATCAACCTGAAACACCAATTCCATCCGGCTAGCCCCATGTGCCCCAAACCTCAGGGTTTAGGGTTTAGGGTTTAGGGTTTAGGGTTTAGGGTTTAGGGTTTAGGATGTGCCCCAAACCTCAATCCTTAAACCGAAGCCCCTATAAAGCTTCCCTCGAACTCGAAACGTATCCTAGCCCCAGGCCCTAAAGCCTAAAGCCCCTAAACCCTAAGCCCTAAACCCCTAACCTACTTCCGGCAAGCGAACCCCGCAGTGCTGTGGCTAGACGGATGGCGAAAAACAACCTAAACCCCAAACCCTAAGCTTTTGGGGTGAAATTCTTCCAAAGGGGAACTGGCCGCCGGTAATCCTGGGTTTTTTCGTGTACAAAGAACAGGCTGCGGTCTTGCAATTGTAGGGTGACTTAGGCCGAAGAACTGGAGTCGCCCCAAGTGAGAGACAGGGAGAACCCTCAACGTTCTCTAGGAGTGTTGTGTTACCAGTATGTTGGTAAGGGCTTTGTTTCTTTGCTGGCGACTGTGTGTAAGGCCAAGTAAAAAAAAAAACAAACGATCTCCCGCTATTCCTACAATGTCCTAACACGATGCCACAGTAGACCCTGCAGCGCTGTGGCCAGTCGCGTGGCAAACCAAACCCCAAACCCCAAACCCCAAACCCCAAACCCCAAACCCCAAACCCCAAACCCCAAACCCCAAACCCCAAACCCCAAACCCCAAACCCCAAACCCCAAACCCCAAACCCACCAAAGCGGTTTAGGGTTTTGGGTATAGGGAAGGGCAAACCCTAAACCCTAAACCCTAAACCCTAAACCCTAAACCCTAAACCCTAAACCCTAAACCCGCCCGCCACCCCACTCTCTTGTCTTTTGGGGTAGGCGGGCGCTGGTCGAGCGCTCAGTGAGACCCTGCGAGGGAGCCCCAGGCGGGCGACCGAGCTGGCCTCCAGGCTGGCTTACCCTCCAGGCAGGCACAGGCCGAGTCAGCAGTTGTCACTGTATTATATTATATTACCCTAAACCCCAAGCTCCGCGCACATGGTGGGGTCCTGCATTGGAGGGCCTGCTGGGACGGCCCCTGACCCTGGCCCTCTGGCGTGGTGTTGGGCCCTGGCCCTGGGCCTGGCCCTGGCCCTGGCCCTAGCACTGGCCCTGCCCCTGGCCAGGCCTTTTCTGGCCTGTCTGGCCCTCTGGCCCCAGCCCTGGCCCGGCCCTGGTTCTGGCCCTGACCTGACTAGTTTTTGTGGTGGCCCGAGCCCTGACAGGCCTTGGAGGGGCCTGACTAGTTTTGCACCCTGGCCCTGGCTCTGGCCCTAGTCCTGACCTCTGGCCTGTTTGAGTCATCTTACCCCCTTGCGCCAAACCAAGCTGTCCGCGCACCAACTTCTGTCGGGGTGCTCTCCCTCTCTGGCTTTAGCCCCTTCGCGCCAAGTCCTGCCGTTTGCTGCAACTTTGTGCCTGGTCCTGACCCTGGCCCGGCACCCCAGCGCCAAGCCAAGCTATCCACCACACCAGCCCTGTTTCCGTGGCGCTCTGCCCAACCCAAGCTGTCCACTGTGTGTTCTTCCTGGCTGGAGCCCCTTCGCGCCAACCAAGCCTCGCTGCCTTTCTCTGTTCCTGGCCCGTCCCTTAGCCCTGCACGGACCCTGCCTCGTTTCCGTCTGCTGCAGCTTTGCGCCTGGTCCACGCACCTTGTGGAAATCCCAAAAGGGCGTGAGTGCTGACTCATGTGATGCTTGGTAAAAAAATAAAAGGTCTTAACTCCTTGAGAGTTGTAAGTGGGCGGTCTTGGGGTGGGTAGGTCTGCAGACTACCGCGCGCTCCCAAAGCGCGCTCCCGTTTGGCACGCCCTAAACCCTAAACCCTAAACCCTAAACCCTAAACCCTAAACCCTAAACCCTAAACCCTAAACCCTAAACCCTAAACCCTAAACCCTAAACCCTAAAAACCCCCTAAACCCTAAACCCTAAACCCTAAACCCTAAACCCTAAACCCTAAACCCTAAACCCTAAACCCTAAACCCTAAACCCTAAACCCTAAACCCTAAACCCGAATCTGACTCTCGCAGGTCAGAGAGCCGGCCAAAAGCCGCTGGCGGCCGCAGCCGGCAGCTGCTGCTGCCTTGTCTTCCTCTTGCTCTCTGTAGGCCCGCAGGGCTTGGGGGCAGCGTCTAGGGTCTAGGGTTTTCGCGTTTTAGGCTCTTAAGGTGTAGGCTTTATATGGGTTTAGGGTTGAGGGTGGTGAGGGTGTCTCCCCCTGCACGAGGGCAGAGCATTTTATTGTATGGCGCCGGACACCACTGCTAGGTCGACAGAGTTTAGGCCTTTTGGGTTTAGGGTTTGGGGTTTAAGGTTTCGGGTTTAGGGTTTAAGGTAGCAGAGTAGCCAGCTGACATGCAGGCTAACAGGGTAGCAGGGTAACAGGGTAAATTCGCCCGCTGCTGCGTGAAACCCACGCCACCGGACTCAGGGCTACCCAGAGACTCCAAAACCCCTTAATTAAGGAATATACCTTAAATCATATAAGGGTTCCTGTTATAAATTAAGGGATATACCTTAACTAAGGGTTTTGGAGTCTCTGGGTACGCCTTCCCACCTGGTACGTCGAAGGCGTACGAAGCCTAACCTTAAACTCCAGGTGATGGGCCCAGCGGTAGCTGGTTTAGGGTTGATGCCTGGGAGAGAGAGCGAGGGTTTAAGGTTTAGGGCTTAGGTTTTAGGATTTATGGTGCCAGGGCTTCTCCTTACCTAAGCCTGTGAAATGATGAATCGGGCTCGGATTTAGAACCACAAGCCCCAAATGAGGGATTTGTGAGGGGTTCTGCAATGAGAAGTATCGTATTTTGGGGAATGATGACAAGGGGGTTGCCCCCATTTTGGGGAAATACCAAAAAGAGACGGCAGTCCTTATGGCGTTTTGGGCTTCAGGTTTCGGTGTATCATTTTGAGGAGAGGAGGCAAGGCAGAAGGACTCGAGTTCGCGTGCGTACGTAGGGTTTAGGGTATTGGGTCTTAGAGTTCGTTCGGTTTTAGGGTTTGGGCGTAAGGTTCACTAGGATGCCCGGTGGTGCCCTTTTTTCTTTTTTGTTTTTTTTTTTAAGGGGGGGGAGGGGGGGGGTGGGGGGGCGGGGTAGGTTCCCGGTAGGTTCCCTTCTAGACACCGCAAAAAGGGCACCCTCTTTTGTCCCAAGCTACTGGGCAACCGAGTTCAAGATGTTAAGCTACTCCGGAGGCCTGCTGGGTTCCAAGCAAAGGGTCTCGCATCACCGTCAGGCACGCTCACTCCTTTGCAGTATGGGCTGACCATGAACCTCATCACGCGACAGATTGATCCCGACAACATCTACGAAGGACTTGGGGGTTTCCGAAAATAGGTGTACCCTTTTTGGGGTGTCCCTTTAAGGGGTCTCTATTCTATTTGGGGTATAAACGGGGTACCGCCCTATTTTGGGAAATGTCCCGTTGCTTCGGGTCGGGGCATTCAGGGGAGGGCCGCAAGCTCGAGGGGGAGCTGGGCCGTGAGGCCTTGGGCTCCCAAGGGTGTCGGCAGGGGATGTGAGGCTAAGCCCTACACCCTAAACTCCCTGAACTCTAAACCCTGACCTGGGGATTTCCTGAGAGCCGCTAAGGCGATGGGTCAGAGCTTCTTGTTTGTTTCAGGGTGGCGCCAGAAGGATGTGAAAAGAGGTGCAATTGAGCCCATTGGACCTGCAGACCCTTTAACTGCAACGAAACGAAGTAGACCCACACCGCGTAGCCCTGAGCAGGCTGGTTTAGGGTTTAGGGTTTTTAGGGTTTGGGGTTTAGGGTCGAAGCATTTGAAGCAGCTCTGCTGCTCCACTTGGTTCCCGCAGCTCCAGAAAGCGTCGTCCCAAGCACCACAACTTCCTAATGCCGCAAAATCTAGGAACCCATATGAAGCAGGGTTTATATTACTGTTTTTGGTGAGTGTATATAAGGTTCCTTTTAATATTGGTGAGTGTATATACCGGGTGTCCTTTTGGGGGTACAAGAAATGTATACCCTACTTCATATGAAATGAAGCCTAAATCTGGTCCCTGGCAGGAGGTCGCCACTTCATTGGGCCTTGGAAGAGCTTCGTGTCCTTTCCCTCCACGCGAGTCACCGTGTGCGCAGGGTTTAGGGGAAGTTCAGGGTTTGGTGC